>QEPC01000527.1:94658-108919 GCA_003113815.1 Sphenodon punctatus | reverse complement strand
TGATGCTGCACGGCATACCCAGCTGGAACCAGATCCGCCAAAGTTGGTCCGGCCAGATCATCCAGCCAGGTCTCCGTGATGCATGCGAGGTCCACATAGGAGTCAATCTTCTCTAAAAATAATTGCTACACCACCTCCCCGGCTGCCTGTGCGGGGCTGTTGCTGCACGGCATACCCGTCCGGAACAAGATCCACTAAAGTTGGTCCAGCCATCTCATCCAGCCAGGTCTCCGTAATACACGTGAGGTCCACAGCCCCATCCGAGATCAGTTCCTGGACAATTGGGGCCTTGTTGACAATGGACCTCACGTTTAGCAACAACAGCCCCCCACAGGCAGATCTTGGACCTGGATCCTCCCTCCACCCCAGAGAGGCATGCCATGCTGCACCTCCTTCAGGCACCTAGGTCCCCTAGGGGCATGAGTCATCCAACCCCGCGGACCATACCATCCATGCCCAAGAACCACTCCTATGTCTGCTCCCCCCCGTCCACTCAATCCTGGCCCCTAAAACCTGACTGTTTGCCCAATGGCCCCTCACGCCCCTCACCAGACCCCCCCAAACCACCTCCCAGTCCACCCGGCCATCCTGCTGCCACCAGGGGCCAGCACAAGACATATCCCCCCTGACTTCCTTCTCTCACAGGGAGTTGGGTACACCCCACCCACTACCACTAAGTGATCTCCCAATGCCTCCCCCTGCTGCCACCAGGGTTTTGCACTGGGACACCCCCACCCTATCCTCTAACCACAACTCCTACACTCCCCCACACTTCCTACCCCACCCTGAATAAACAGCACCCCTACCTGCCAACCGAGCCCCCTAAGTCCCCTGCATTGGCAGCAGCAGCGGACATTGGAGTACCCGGGCACAGAACCTGAGGCACAAGCAGCAGAGGTGGCATTGGTAGCAGCAGTGGACATTGGATTTCCCAGGCACAGAACCTGTAGAACAGCAGAGATGGCAGCAGCAGGATTTGCCTGTGCGCAGGGCCCATGGAGCCAGGATGGTAGCATTTGCAAGGGAAGAGCTCCCATACAGCAGCAGATGGCAGCAGCAGGATTGCGTGGACACATTTTGATTTGCCAGGGCAGAGCACCCATGGAGCAGCAGATAGCAGCAGCGGGATTACCAGCCCAGTGGGGCACATCACCCAGGGTTTGCAGTGCAGGAAGACAGGCACCTTGGCATGAGAAGTAGGCAGGCTGAGGCAGGGCTTCAGTTTTGCCCACAGGGTGGGCAGACAGACTGTGTGACATAAGCAGAAGGCAGGCAGACTGAGGCAGAGTTTGAACTTGGTCACCTGGCCAGGCGGGTGGGCAGATAGGCAGTGTGGCATGAGCAGAAGGCAGGCAGACTGAGGCAGACTTTGATCTAGGCCACCTGGGCAGGCAGGCAGGCAGATAGGTAGCATAACATGAGCAGAAAGCAGGCAGACTGAGGCAGGCTTTGATGTAAGCCACCTGGGCAGGTGGGCAGACAGGCAGTGTGGAATTAGTATGGGCAAGCAGACTGAGGCAGGCTTTGATCGAGGTCACCTGGGTGGGCGGGCAGACAGGCAGCGTGGCATGAGCATGAGCAGGCAGACTGAGGCAGGCTTTGATTGAGGCCACCTGGGTGCAGGGCCAGCCCGAGGCATGTGCCACCAGCGCTCAGGCACATGGCCCTACGGGGGGAGGGGCCCCGCGCCACGCAGGCTAGAGACTGACAGACGCCGTTGGTTTTTGTCCCCACTGGGTATCTCTGAGTCAGTCCTCATGGGGAGGGGGGGTAAATTTCCTGGGAATCTCTGGCCAGTTATACGCTGCAGAGCTGAGCTGACACAGTCAAGTTTCAGGTAAGTAACCAGCCGCCCCTCGGCCCCATAAACCCTTGGGCCGGCCCTGCCTGAGCGGGCAGGTGGGCGGGCAGACTGGCAGCGTGGCATGAGCAGAAGGCAGACAGACTGAGACAGGGATCGAGCTTTGCAACCTGGGCACGCAGTCAGGCAGCGTGGCATAAACATGGGCAGGCAGACTGAGGCAAACTTTGATCGAGACCACCTGGGCAGGCGGACTGGCAGACAGGCAGCGTGACATAAGCATGAGCAGGCAGACTGGGTGGGTAAATTGTTTTAACTACATGTGATATAGATTTTAGTATTTCATTGTTTTTTTGTATAGTGTTCCGAGTACCATTTGGCAAGGGGTGCTATAAAATTATTATTACTATTATTATTATTATTAGGAAAAGCCTTCTTTCCTCCCACTGCAGCAAGGATTCAAAGCAGGGATCTCTCATGTTGAAAGCAAGAAACACACCTATCCTAAGCAGCCATGCACGCAAATCCTCCTTCCCAGGGGCCATACTGTCTAGACTAGGGCTGTACTGAATAGTACTTCTGAGTACTTGGATCAAATTCCAAAATTCCGAGTAATTGGTCGGGTACTCGGAAGCATTCAGCATTCTTTCAGAAGTCCCTGATTTCGGAGACTGAAGTCCGGGCCATCAGAAAACTTCAGAACACTTTGGCACCACTGCCACCTGGCACAGCACATATTGTTGCCATGTGCAACAGCTGCAGCTGGTAAATTGCCTAGACAACCAGGGTGTGCACAATGTGCACAACAACACATCCAACACATCCTCCCTCCCCCTCCCCCTTCATTGCCTAGCCAATCAGGGTGCACAACAACATGTTCAGAACTTCCTCTGTCCCCTTCCCCCCATACAGGATATAAGGGGATGCACACACACTCTCTCTCTCTCTTGGGGAGGGAATACATAGAGTGGGAAATGGGAGGGAATAGGGTGAGTATATATAGTTAGATATATAGTACTAGTACTTAGGATTAGGATATAGTTAGATAGGCATTTAGGATAGAAGCCCCTGGCCAGTTAGCAATGGCAGCCAGCAGGCCCCTTGTCGTGCTCCCATTAGGGAAGACAAGGGCAGGAGATGGTGCACTTCCTGTTGAAACAAGGTTTGCTGCAGCAGAATTGGGGGTCCTGGGTTGGTGGGAAAACAGCAGGACCTGGCTTAGGTTGCCCCTAGCAATGGGTGCGCTAGCCAACCCATAAGCATGGCCGGGAAGGCCCTCCCATGGGAGGGAGGGGGCTTCCCTGCTGACTGGGCAGTTCCCTCCTAATTTGGATGAAAGAGTCAGGAGCTGCAAGCTTCATGTACTACAGAAGATGGCTGCGACTTGGGCTGCACGCTCCCAGGGAACGGTGCTAGTAGCACCGGGTCCCATGCGGGGGAAGGGCCCAGGGTGGTTGGCCCTTGGGGGACCAGGGACTACCCCCTCAGGGGGGCACTGGGCACCTACTTTTGCCGAACCGTCCATCCCGCGCCTTACGCACCGGGCCCAATGGAACCCCCGGCTTCCCTTCCCTGGTGTGTGTGTGTGTGGGGTAGGATGGTCATGCCTCCATCCAGGTACCGTGACGGGGCCACTTCCCCTTCCCCTCTGGTGGGCACAGTACAGCGGCATCCCCCGGTGCTGGCAGATGGGAGGGTATGAGGGTGTGGTGGGGTCACAAGTCGGCTCAATGCTGAGTCCAAGGCCAGTTCTGTCCCTGCCCCCTCAGACACCACCCCTCTCTGGAGATTGGGGCGGAGGGGGGCACCTTGTTCTCCCCCAAGGATGGAAGCTTAACCAGCACAGAGACTGGGAGATGAAAGTATGGAGCCACGTGACCAGGAGGACCCGGACACCCTAAGGAGGACCGAGTGTCAGGCCCCTGTATCAGGGCCTGTGGGGTCAAGGGAGGAATCAGGCATGGGACTCACCTGGTGGGGAACCCTTGGGGGGTCATGCAATGGCTCCTCTGGTTCCCGTGGCTTCACCACCATGGTCTGTGCCTCTAGCGCCAACAGCCCCAGTGCTGGAGTGCAGGAATGCAGTTGAGCTATCAGGGGGTGTCCTGAATGGTATGGAGGCTCCCCTAGCTCAGAAACAAACAGCCCTGGAGCTGCACAGCCATGGCCCAGCTGGGAGCCCTCAGCCTGGTCAAGCCACGCTGCCGCAGCTTTGCTTAACCACGCCCCAGCCACAACACTCAGAGTGCCTGAGCCAGCATTCCTTGTCCTCAGTAGGGGATAAAGGCAGCTCCTGATCCCAGAGCTCTTGCCAGTGATCAGTGCTTCATGCCTGAGAGACTGCCTCCCCACCCCCTGATATTGTGTGTGTAATCCAAGTGACGTGTGTTGTCTGGAGAGGGACTTCGCTGTGTGATTCTGGTAAGTGTGTGGGTTGTTTGGGTAGCTAGTGTGGGTGAAATTGTCCTTGGTCTTTTCCTTCCACCCCCTTGGTCCCCTCCTGGAAGGGAGTCCCTCTCCCTCCACCCTATCCTTGGGGGTCGGCACTCCTACTCCCCACTTGTATCACACCCTGGCCCTTTGCCCCTTCCCTGCCCCTGGTGTGTGTGTGAAAGTGTTTGTGTCTGTGTGTTGGTGGACAACAGCTTCACAAGGCATTGCGCTCTTCTCCACCTCCTGGTGATGATCTAGGCTGTGGGTATAGACCCTAAAGCCACTTAAGATCCTGAGGGACCATTTACAGGCTGGTGTCGCTGACTTCAAGGTTGGGCGTGTGGGTGTGTGAGACTCGTATCCCCCTTCCCTTCTCCCCTTACTACCCCGAAACCTCAGAGTATCACCGGCATAAAACAGCAAGGAAGGTCATGGAACAAATGACGAATGAAGTTAAAGATCTGGCAAGGGCTGTTTAAGCCCTTGCGATGGAGGTAAAGGATATGAAGGAACAACAGGGTAAGAAAAAATCCCCCCTGTCTCTACCTCCCCCAACGGTACCGGCAGGAGCTAGCGCCCCTCTGCCAAGGGAACAAAAGGGCCCCACAATAACTAAATTTAATGGGGATTGTTTCCAGTTTCAGGGATTTCTTGCACTCTGTGAGCTGACCTTCAAGGTGCAGGCAAAAACATACCAGAAAGATGAAGTGAAGGTGTCCTTTATTATAAGATTTTTGGACGGGTTAGCCTTATCATGGGCCACACCCCTGCTCACTAACAATAGCCCCCTGTTGATGGATTATCCAGGCTTCATACAGGAATTCAAGTTCCTGTTTGATTACCCCCATCAGGTAACAGATGCTGAAACCCTGATTATTAATTTGAAGCAAGGAAAGGGACTACTATTGAACTATGTTACCAAATTTCAGCAATTGACTGTAGATCTTAAATGGCCAGATAACGTACTACAGGTCATGTTTAGGAGGGGTTTAAATGAGGAATTGAAGGATCAACTCTCCTATACCACATTGCCCGCTACCTGGGAGAGTTGGTAACCTTAGCGTTACAGATTGATGTGCGTCTGAGTGAGAGGAAATGAGAGCATCGTCAGGAAGCAAGTCACCCAGCTCTACCCCGAACGCCTGTAGTTCCCCCTTACAAGGCAGATGCTAGCAAGGGGGAAGAGGTAGAACCTATGTAACTAGGAGCATTAAGAGGTCCGTTATCGGCTTCAGAACGAGAACAACGATGGGTATCAAGACTGTGTTTTTACTGTGGAGACCCGTCCCACTTTGCTCATAATTGTCCATTGTTTCCGAGTTCAAGTCAGGCCTCGGGAAACACCAAGCCCCGGGAGCTGTAGGGGGTTCCCCAGTGAGGCCTGCAAGTCCCCTGTCCTCAAATCCTATAGTCTTGTCCACAGGACCACTGATGGTGAAGCATGTGAGGATTCTCCTTACCCTATGGTTAGGGCCTACATGCAGCATTGTAACCTGGGCCTTACTTGATTCTGGAGCTTCCGGGAATTTTATAGATTTGGGGTTTCTTTGGCGACATGCAGTCCCGACTAAGCGCAAGAACCCACCAGAACACGTGCATTCCATTGATGGGTCTCCCTTGATCTTGGGACCTATTACCTTGCAGACTCGAGTTGTAGGGGTAATTATGAGGGGACATTTTGAGCAAATGCAATTTGATGTAGTCTGTTCCCCCATGTTCCCTCTTGTATTAGGCATGCCGTGGTTGCAACAACACAATCCTGAGATCATTTGACACAAGAAAACAGTAGCTTTCCCTTCAGAATTCTGAAGCATGCGTTGCTCTGAAAGACCACAGAAACCACTGCTTTTGACCTCAGGGGGACAATACAGACTGCACGGTACCCCCCATGTATAAAAGATTCTCCGATGTCTTTGATGAGAAAGAAGTGGTGGTCCTACCTCCTCATAGATCATATAACTGTCCGATAGACTTACTTCCTGGAACAGAACCACCGTATGGGCATATTTACACCCTCTCTGGCCCTGAACTGCAGACCTTAAAGGACTATATTACGGATAGTCTACATAGGGGATTTATTCATCATTCCTCCTCTCCTGCAGGGGCACCACTGTTCTTTGTTCCTAAGAAGGATGGGGGATTATGTCCACACATTGACTATCGAGGCCTTAATGCCATAACTATTAAAAATTGATATCCCCTCCCCCTTATCCCAGAACTCCTCGATTACCTTTGAGGAGCGCTGATATTTATGAAATTGGATCTTCGCGGAGCTTATAACTTGTTGGTGTACATAAGGGTGACAAATGGAAAATGGCCTTTAGGACCAGATACGGTCATTTTGAATATCTGGTGATGCCGTTCAACCTCACTAACGTGCCAGCCACCTTCCAACATCTCATCAACGATGTGTTCAGGAGTATTCTAGATCTATATGTCATCGCTTATCTGGATGATATCTTGGTATTCTCCTCTACTGAGACTCAACACATTCAATATGTTACCAATGTGCTAGAAAGACTATGACAAAATCACCTGTTTTGTAAATTAGAGAAATGTGCTTTTCATGTCTGTACCATTGAATTTGGGGATTCATGATTTCTCCACAGGGTGTCAAAATGGATACCAAAAAGATTGAAGACATATTGACTGAGTGGCCCCTTCTTCCATGATGGCCTTGCAGTGATGCCTTGGTACCACTAATTATACCAACAGTATATTCTGAACTATGCAAAAGTAACTTAACCCCTCACCAAGCTGTTGAGGTGCTGTTGAGGGGCATCATATGTGTGGGATGAACCACAACAGTGGTCTTTCAACACCTTAAAGAGGGTGTTTACGTGCGCACCTATTCTACAGCATCCAGACTTTGAAAAACCCTTTACAATGGAAACTGAAGCATCTAATGTAGCATTAGGGGCAGTGTTACTACAAGCCAGACCTCAGGGGGATCATTTGTTACCCTGTGCCTTTTACTCCCAACAATTATCTAGCGTGGAGAAAAATTATACCATACTAGATCAGGAACTGTTGGCCATTAAGGCTGCCTTTGAAGCCTGGTGACACTACCTTGAGGGGGCTAAGTTTCCAGTTATCATAATCACTGACCATAAAAATCTGACCTATTTACAAACAACCCGAATATCCAATGCCAGACATGGATGCTGGGCCTTGTTCTTTACCCAAATAAATTTTAGGATCCAATATTGACCTGGTCAGCATAACCTCATAGCAGATGCACTTTCACACTCTAGTGAATTAGGCGAGCCACCTGAGGACAGAGGAGAAATACTACTGGAACCTAAAACGTTTGCGGCCACGTACCTGTCTTCCTCTCAACTATGAAAGTATACGTGTCAGGATTCGACCTTATTGAAGGACCCTCTCTCTCAATGACATGGTGGACTATACTGTAGAGAAAGGAAGATTGTCATCCCCAAAGAGGCTCGGACTCAGGTATTATGGGGATACCATAATTCCCCCCCTGGCGGATCATCCAGAAATAAAATGAATGTTTGACCTGTTGCAACGACACTTTTGGTGGCCATCCATGCGAAAGGATATTCAACGGTATGTACAAACCTGCAGTACCTGTGCCAGGACCAAAGTCCCACGACAGCAACCACAAGGCCTGCTGCACCTCTCCTTGCTTCCTCAAGGACCATGGCAACGAATAGGCATGGACTTTATTGTAGAATTGCCTCTTTCACATCAATGTGACACTATCTTTGTGGTAGTTGACCACTTTCCCAAATTGGTGCATTTCATTGCATGTCAAGGTCTTCCCTCAGCGGTTCAGACTGCTCACTTGCTACTGCAGCAAGTAATCAAACTGCATGGAGTACCCTTAGAAATTGTATCCAATAGAGGCACCCAATTTACATCACAACTATGGAGGACCATGCTTACAGCGCTGCAAGTAAAACTGAATTTGATGATGGCCTACCATCCCCAGGCGAATGGGCAGATGGAACGAACGAATCAAACCATAGAACAATATCTCCGGTGTTATGTTGATTATTTACAAGACAATTGGTATGAGCTGTTACCTATTGCGGAGTTTGTCTATAACAATATCTTAAAGGCCTCCACAGACTCATCCCCATTCTATGGAACTTACGGTTATCACCCTCACATTTGTGTACCAGACCTCTCACCTCTCTCCATTCCTGCAGCTGGGGCGTTAGTCACCCAGATACATAAGGCACAGAACCACGCAAAGACCTTGCTTGTTAGGGCTCGACAATGCTACAAAACGCAAGCAGATCACTTTTGGTGACAAGCACCTGAATATCACCCTGGAGACTTAGTGCGGATTGACCGGCGGCATTCAGTTCAACCTTCCGCTAAATTAGATCATAGATGCATGGGACCATTCCCTATCAAACATAAGATAAACAATGTAGCCTATATTGTTGACTTGCCTTCACACAATCATATACACCCATCATTCCATGTATCCCTTTTGAAACCTGTTGTTTCCTCTTCCCTTAAGGTAGGCAAAAGTATCGAACCCGCTTCAATAGTTGGTGATTCAGAATATGAAGTTATACGAGATCCTTGATTCTTGTTTCAAATGAGGCCGTCTTTACTATTTCATACACTGGAAAGGGTATGGTCCATCAGATAGATCGTGGGGAAAAGCTTCTGACGTCCATGCCCCCAGGTTGGTGTGACGTTTTCACTATCATTACCCGCTGTTGTCATTCCCCTCTGGCTCTGCCCACACTTGGAACAGCTGCATCTCCTAGTCTATAGAACATTTTATCAAGGGGTGTTTTTTGCTTAAGCGACTGGCCGCTACTCACCAGCCATCTGCCCGCTGCCACTTCTGCTTCTCCTGAGCTGGCTCCGCTCTTCTGCGGCACCTGTGGGGAGCAGTTGTCTACCTGCAGGGAAAAGAGAACAAGATTGTGAGTGTTGGGGAAAGGGGCTTGCACACCTGGGCATCCCCCCCCTGCCCCTCCACTCCCACGTTCATCACCGGAAGCTGACCCGGGGCTATTAAAGGACACTACCTGTGGCTTCACCACAGGCCGCCAGCTGTTGCTGCCAGCCTAAGGGCCACAGCCCTTTTGTGGCCCTTAGGGGTACGTGGGGGGAGTGGGGGCTCTAGCCCATTGCAGTTCTACTTTGGGAGAGCCTCCAGGGGGTGCTGGTGTGGGGAGGACGACAGGTTAGGAGGTGGTGATTTCTAGTGCATCAATTAGACTAGGTATGATGACAAGGAGACGGATTGGTGTGAGTCTGGAGGCCGCTGCCCGTCAGGGCAGACAAAGGAAACTGGATGAGTTTGCCCCAGCAGCCTGTGCTCCTTTAAAGGGCAAGGCAAGGACTCTGGTGAATACAGGGGTTACCGATGGAGTTTTACCCGGACAGGACTCAGTTTCTCAATCTTCCCCCAACCCCTTGCAAGGGGGTGAATCTGTCCCAATGATGGATATGGCCCTAGAGGCTAATAAAGGGTGCCCTATGAAAGCTACTATAGGCACACAGACCCTTCATAATGAAGAAGGGGCGACTGATACTTCTGAGAAGCTGCTTGGTCTAATGGCTTTGCTCAATGAACAGTGTGAGCAGCTGTCTCAGGTGATTGATTACTTTCAGGAACTTAGGGGGGATAAAATGGAGCTCCACCTATGGAACTGTGCTGCTTCAAGAGGCCCTAACGATCTTCCTGAGGAGGATCTGGTGAAGCAAGCTCATCAGCATAAAGAAGCTAATATGAGAGATCCAGGACAGGAGAGTGAGCCAGGAAGGACTAGATGGTCATTCAGTAGACCTTGCCCCTCTGTAAATAACTTTCAGGGGCACAGTGGGAAGAGTTATCGACCTACGATGCCTAGATTGATCCGGAATGAGCTGTCCTTCTTGGTTAGGCCACTTCCAAATGGGTTTTTTCCAAGTTGGCGAACTAAAGGGGAAATCCAGCGGCACCTTTCAGAAATATTGGGGCTCCCAGTAGCATTAAGACATATAGGTTCCATTCAAACTGTTGCAGCAGGGGCGCAGTTTCAGAGGCTGATCGTAAAATTCCGCAATCCCAGTTTAACAAGCTGTCTACTCTGTCATATCCCTCTTTTATTTTCGTGGGGAGTCCAGATAGGAGAGATTCTTGATGTTGGTGCAGCTACGGAACTAAATCAAGGGGGACCCGAGGCCTTGGTCAGTGAAAGGTACAAATCGCCCCAATATAGCCAGGATCTTGGGATTGAGGGGGAGACTGGTGAGAGACTTTTGGAGGGGGACAGATTGCACCCTGATAGAAGTGGGTTTTCGAGTGGGTCCAGGGCATTCATCCCCACCCCCGCACCATCAGGGGGGCGGTTTATGTCCTTCAGAGTTGGCAGTAGTCAAATCTGTCAAGGAGCTGGTGGCTCTTACAAGGGAAATTGGATCCCTTGTACAAAAAACTAGCAATAGTTTTCAGTGGGATCCAACTAGTGACTCATCGGAGATTCTTAAAGACCCAGCACGAGAGGTTTTTACTACCCCTACTCAAACTATTCCAAACAATAAACAACCTCCCCCAGTCGAGGCCCACTGTTCTCCAGCTATTCCTGCCGCCTCCCTGGATTTATCTTTGCAGGTCGCTGCATCTGAGTCACATCAGGAGGGTGGTGCGGAGGGTGGCCAGATATGCGGGGAAGGTGGTAGAGCTCACTGACTAGGCCAAGATCCCCCCCCCCAGAACTGTGTAACATATTGTTTTTGGAATATCACGGGGTGGGAGAGGAATAGGAAAGATGGGGACTTTATGGCTTATATTAAGCAGTCTCAAATTATGTTAGTCCAAGAGACCTGGGCTAAGATGCCATTAGAGATGGAGGGGTAAATCAATACTTCTGGGATTTCTCTGGCTAAATTGGCAGCTGCATGCAACTTATGTTTTCTGAATGAATCAGGCTTTAATGATAAGACTGGTGAATTCACCTACCTGGGCCCAAATGGATCAAATGTGGTGGACTATGTTTTAGTGTCACCAGCGGTTCTTCCCCTCCTTGCAGATTTTAGGGTCGGAACTCCATTGATTGGAGACCATCTTCCGTTGTTTTTTTCTCTTGCAGTTGTATTCTATCCCCCTGGCCCTTCTTTACCATCTTGTCCTATAGACCAAGACTCTACTTGGGATACGCACAGAGCTCCTAAATGGGATGATAATTTGATAGCCTCCTTGACAGACTCTATCACGCAACCTAGTGTCGGTATGTTGCATGAGACTATTCTTCAAATGCCAATCTCAGCTGAGACGGTGGGGTGCTTTGATGCCCTTATGGTAAATATTACCCACCAGATACGGTCTGTAGTTAGGGATCGGCCAGCTTGTGGACCAGGGAAACTGCATAAAGTTTGGTTCGATACGGAGTGTCATTTGGCATGTCTAAAAGTTAAGGAACTATATACTGGTTATAGGGAAAGCGCTGCATCTAGACTGCCATTAGAATATTTCACAGCAAGGGTGATGTTTAGGAACCTTATCACAGTAAAGAAAAAGGAATATGTGGAGGGAAGCTTGTTAGCTTTATTGCACGCAGCCGATGCCAAGGACGCAAGAAAATTCTGGCAGCTGGTCAATAATTTAACAAGGAGCAGCCCAACTTGGACCATATTTCCAATAGCTCCCCAGGCTTGGGTGGACCATTTTGACATCTTGTTTGGGATGAGTGAGGATGACCCAGGGATCAGCACTTTTGCTTTTCCTCTGGACGATCTCCCTCTCTGGTCCCCGGTCCTCGAGACCGAGATCGAGGATTTGGTAGACTCCTTTAAAAACAATAAAGCACCTGGGGTGGACTTGGTGCATATTGAATTCATTAAGACATTTAAGGACTGGTGGATGCTCTTGTTAGCTCTTTTGTTCTCTGCTATAAACTCATCTGGAAGGATCCCTAAGGATTGGGGCAGGGCAGTCATTGTGCCCATATATAAGAAGGGCTCAAGGACAGATCCGGCCAATTACAGGCCGATCAGCCTGCTTTTAGTAGTAGGAAAGATCTACGTCAAGCTGCTGTTGAGTAGGCTGTCGGTATGGATGACTTGGGAAAATATCCTGGCAGTGGAGCAGGCAGGATTTCAGGAGGGACGCTCCACTGTGGAACAATGCCTGGTCCTGGTTCATTTAATTGCTAAATATGGAGCCTTGAATGGCGTCTTATATGTGGCCTTTTTGGACCTCTCAGCTGCCTTTGACACAGTGGATAGGAGCATCCTATGGACTAGACTGAGGGAGACTTCTATTGACAAAGGACTATTCAATCTGATTTATGCCCTGTATTCAAATACCTCTTGTGTGGTGAGAGCGGATGGTCAGGGTCATCTGTCACCTCAGATCCAGTCTGGGAGGGGAGTAAGACAGGGTTGTGTACTGGCTCCTGTCTTATTCAATTTTTACATAAATGAGATGATCCCCAAAATGGCAGATTCTAGCTCCCCCTCCCCCCCCAAGCCCTCTCTAGAACAATTGGGGCTTTATGTTATGCCGATGATGTGGCCTTAGTCTCCCAAACCTGCATAGGGCTCAAAAGACAACTTAATGCTTTTGCTGACTTCTGTCAGTCTAGTAAACTGAATATAAATTTCAATATATCTAAAATAATGTTTTTCCCCCCGGAGGAAGAGCTTGCACCAATGGTTCATAGGGAACAATAAGATCCAACAGGTCACATCTTTCAGGTATCTGGGATTACTGTTTAAAGGAAACTCTAGCTGGGAAGAGCATGTAACAAGAGCTATCATTTCTGCAAAGGGATCAGTCCTTGCCATTTATAGATCTTTTTCGAGGCAAGGCAAATCTGCGGTGATTCCGGTCATCCGAGTGTTGAATAGTAAAGTAAGAGCACAGATACTCTATGGGACAGAGATTTGGGCTTCTTTTGTGGCCCAGAAGGTAAATAAATTCCAGATGAGTTTCTTCTCTGGACTTTTGGGTAAACCGGTAGGGACTCCCCACGCAGCAATAAGAGTGGAGCTCGGTCAGCAAAGCTGGCAATATGACACCATGGTACTAGCTTTAAAATTATGGTGCAAAATTTACACAAATCAATGCTCTACTATTCTGAGGGATGTAGCCCAGGATACTTTTGTAAACCCATGGATGGAGAAGGTGGTGGCTCATCTAAACTCTATGGAGCTGTCCCAGGAGTATTTGGCCCACAAACCACTCGTAGTAATCAAAAAGGAAATCCTCTGTAGAGCTTTAGATATAGAAAGACAACAGGAGCGGGGGGGGGGGGGATAAGAGCTTCTATGCATATGGCTGCATATTTAGACTGGCCCCCGCCTTGTGGCCAGGTGGCGGAGTATTTGAAGCTGCCTGTTTCTGCTAAAGCAAAGCAGCTTCTCTTTTACGCCCGGGTCAACTCCTTTCCCTCTCGGGTTCTGGAGGGTTGTACTTGGGGCATCCCCTTCCTAGAGCGCCTACGTCCATTTGATCAGTTGGCTGTAGAGACAGTGGCTCACATGCTCCTAAACTTCCATTTATATGATGATCTCAGAATAAAATTCCTAAATTCCACCCTGATAAAGTTTCCAGGAAGATCTGATTGTGCTCTTCTCCAAATCTTATTGGATAATTCTGATCCACAGGTGCTTTGTAATATCGCGTCTTTCCTTTTACATGTTTATTTTTGGAGGAAAAGCTTTTAAAGTTTTAAATATATACAGGAAAGGATGGATGATGTGGAAATTAATCTGTAGGGTTGATCGGTATAGCTGTATTATCTAGGATGAATTATTTAAATTGGTCTTTCTTGTGTAAATCGGTATGGTTCTTATGCATTTAATTTGTTTATATTTTGATTATAATAATTGATTCTAATTTATATCCTTTATCACTAAAGCAAAAAACTTAACAGTTTAAAAATACACTTAAATGTACAACAGCTTTCTTAAAATACACACAAAAACACAATTCAGTACAATTACAGTTCAAAACACCTTCCACTCCATGCATTGCAACAAAACATAAACGCCAAAAAACATAGAAATTAATTCACAATTAGAGCAATATTTAATATTTTATCAACAT
>QEPC01000527.1:77336-94558 GCA_003113815.1 Sphenodon punctatus | reverse complement strand
GAAGCCTGTGAAGTTTGGGGGCTCAACTCCTCCAGGGGGAGGAGATATTGATGATTCAACTACACGAGGCCAGTAGGGACGCAGCTGCTTCCCTGCTCGCCGACAGGAGAGAGGAGCTCAAGTGCGCATGCGTGAACCAGCAGAACGGAGGTTTTATCAATAATAACTCGGGTTTGGCTACATCAATCAGTATAATATTTTAGAAGCACTTGTTATTGATCCCATTCTCGAAGCCTGTGAAGTTTGGGGGCTCAACTCCTCCAGCGGGAGGAGATATTGATGATTCAAATACACGAGGCCAGTATGGATTTTGAACACAAACAATTAACGTTTAAGCAGCAATAACTTTTTATTTTTCTGATGGATATTTTTCAAACTTTGTGTGTATGATGGTCCTCACAACTTACAGCCATGGTTTAATTTTCAGAAAGGTAGGTCAAGCGGTTTCATCAAAATCGGGGCTTCAGCAGTCCCCTGTTTATAATGAAAGGTGGCTGTACATCTAAGTTTCAGGCAGCTGCCGCTGCCTGAAAATTTTTAAGGATTACAATGGTCATGGACCTAATACTATTTTTACTTGTATGTTTGTCTATCCTGCAATGGCCATAGGCCACGCAATAAAGCTAATCTAATCTATCATTACCCCTTTAAGCTGGCACCCATTACCTTCCATCGACCTTGGAGGGGGGAATACTGTCAGGCCCCTGTATCGGGGCTTGGGGGTCAAGGGAGGGATCAGGCATGGGACTCACCTGGTGGGGAACCCTTGGGGGAGGGGGTGTCACGCGATGGCTCCTCCGGTTCCCGTGGCTTCACCGCCGGGGTCTGTGCCTCCAGCACCAACAGCCCCAGTGCTGGAGTGCAGGAATGCAGCTGAGCTAGCAGGGGGCATCCTGGATGGTACAGAGGCTCCTGTGGCTCAGAAACAAACAGCCCTGGAGCTGCGCGGTCACGGCCCAGCTGGGAGCCCTCAGCCTGGTCAAGCCATGCTGCTGCAGCTTCGCATGGCCATGCCCCCACACCCCAACCATGGCACTGAGCACCTGCGCCAGCATTCCTTGTCCTCAGTAGGGGATAAAGGCAGCTCCTGAGCACAGAGCTCTTGCTGGTGATCAGTGCTTTGTGCCTGAGAGACTGCCCCCCTCACCCCTGCTATTGTGTGTGTAATCCAAGTGACGTGTGTTGACTGGAGAGAGACTTCGTTGTGTGATTCTGGTAAGTGTGTGGGTTGTTTGGGTAGCTAGTGTAGATGAAATTGTTCTTGGCCTTTTCCTTCCACCCCCTGGTCCCCTCCTAGAAGGGAGTCCCTCTCCCTCCACCCTATCCTTGGGGGTCGGCACTCCTACTCCCCACTTGTATCACACCCTGGCCCTTTGCCCCTTCCCTGCCCCTGGTGTGTGTGTGAAAGTGTTTGTGTCTGTGTGTTGGTGGACAACAGCTTTACAAGGCTTTGTGCTCTTCTCCACCTCCTGGTGATGATCTAGGCTGTGGGCATAGACCCTAAAGCCACTTAAGATCCTGAGGGACCATTTACAGGCTGGTGTCACTGCCTTCAAGGTTGGACATGTGGGTGCGTGAAGCTCATACCCCCCTTCCCTTCTCCCCTTACTACCCTGAAACCTCAGACTGAAGCTCTAGAATTCAGGCTATGGGCCATGGCAGAAGATTACCATACCCCACTGCCATCTCAGGACCTGAGACCCCAAACACCAGTTTACACAGGTACAGGGGATTCAGGGATAGCAGGAGGCCCTCCGGGGCTAGTGCTGCCCCCCATGGGCCAGGAGACGGGGATGGGGTGCCATATTGGCCCTCCCTAAGGACAGCCGGGCCCTTGACATCTTCCCCCGGATGGCAGCAAGGGAGCGGTGCCCCAACCAGGGGCATGACTGGGTACACAACGGGCTATGTGCTGTCATCAAGTACGGTTACCGAGACACCATGGCTTTGGTGGAATGGCACATGGGTGCCTGCCACAGGCCTGGGTGTCCCCCCTCCTGGGAGGGCCACCGGGGTAGTTATGCCACCGGGGCAGTGGGGTGCCCCACACCCACAACAGGATGGGCGGAGCCCTCCAGGTATGGGCTCAACCTTGGGGTCAAACAGGGTATATGAGTATAGGGGGTGGATAAACAGACGTTTTGACCCCAATAGGAAACCATTTACTGCAACTCACAAGGAAGTGAATATAACAGGGTGAATACATAGACATATTCACCCTCCTATTCATGAACCCTATCCCTGATCCACATGACAGGGAGGACAAAAAGGACAAGGAACATTTTCATTGTCCCAAGGCCGACAGAAACTGGGCCAATTGGACCATAGCTTATTCAATATACCAAGAGGTAATGGTGCAGGTGTACCCAGATAGGGCATACGTCCTCATGAAATATGTCAACATCGTCCATGTTGCATATGACAGGGGGCCCCCAGGGACCTGGCTTAGATACAATGAGGTGTTTCAGCATAGGGTGTCTTACACACTGGGGCTGAGATGGGAAGTACATGCCCATAACTTATGGCTTAATTGCATGAGCGACTCAGCCAATGCACCCCGAGCTCATAGTGGTCATGTGCTGACAAAAGGGAGGTGGCCCCTGCTAATGACCCCTTTTGGAGCCAGGGCTGCAAGGCCTACAGTCTGGGGGGTACCCTATGCTGGGAATTTGCCCGCACAGGAAAATGCGGGTGCAGCGGATGTAGATTTCACCATGCCTGTGCCATCTGTGGGTGGTACTACACCACAACAGCAGGTAATAAGGGGCGGCAGCCCTGGTCAAGAGGAAAAAAACAATCGGGGCCCCAAGGTAAGGCAACCAAGGAGGACCCCTGGGGGTGGGGTGGGGAAGAGCCCCATCCTCTGTTAAAGTGGTGAGACCGTATAGGGCACTAGAAGAACACCCAGATAAGGAGGAAGTGGCATATATAGTGGAAGGCTTATGTTAAGGGTTCAGAATACTGACAGCGGATGTGCAGCAGACAAAAATTGACCCAAACCTCAAATCAGTGATAGGAATGGAAACGGTGGTACAGACTAAATTAGATAAAGAAATGCAGGAGGATAGAGTGGCCAGCCCATTTAAGGATCCACCAATTGCAGGCATGGTGATCTCCCTGTTGGGGGTAGTGCCAAAGAAAGTCCCTGGGAAATTCTGTTTAATCCACCACCTGTCCCACCCCCAGGGGGGATCAGTAAATGATGCCATCCCAAAGGAACTTACATTAGTCCATTATGCCGCATTCAATGTAGCGATATGGTTGGTTATAATGTGCCGGCCGGTGTGTGTTGCTGGCCAAGTGTGACATCAAATCTGTCTGCCAACTGCTGCCGATTTACCCAGAAAGTTTTAATCTTCTTTGTTTTCATTTCCAGGGTCAGTATTACTTCAACTGAGCAATGCCCATGGGCTGCTCAATTTCATGCTCTGTCTTCGAGCGTTTTAGTTTCCTGGTCAAATGGGTGGTCCAGCAGCAGGCGACTGGAGGGAAAATTACTAAATATCTTGATGATTTCCTCTTCATAGGCAGGGCTGGAATGAGAGAGTGCATAGAACTGATGGAAACCTTCCACAGGGTTGCAGACAATTTGGGGATCTCCTTGGCACCAGAAAAAATGGAGGGTCAGGCCACCGCACTCACGTATCTGGGCATAGAGCTCGACACAATTGTGGCTGTCTCCTGTCTCCTTCGTGATAAGCTAGCCACTTTACGGGCCAAGATAGCCAAATGCCTGGCCACAGTAAAGATCACAGTGAGGGAATTGCAGTCCTTAGTAGGAAGCCTTAATTTTGCCTGCAGTGTGGTAGCACCCTGCTGTGCATTCCTATCGCATCTGTACACCAAGCTGAGGGGTAGACCCCCCGCGCACCACCAAATTAGGGTCACCGAGGAGATGAGAGATGACTTCTGGACTTGGGCAGAGTTCCTTGATGGCTTTAACAGGGTCAGCTTCTGGCGGGAGCAACTCCAGCTGGAGGCCGAGTTCCAGGTTCATCCAGATGCAGCGGGAGGTCATGGTTTCGGGGTCTATTTTCAAGACAGGTAGTGCGCTGCCCCATGGCCGCCAGAGTGGATAGAGCAAGGGGTCACCACGGACCTGATATTCCTGGAGTTCTTCCCAATCATACTAGTAGTGCACCTCTGGGCAGCTGGATTTGCTGACCACTCCATCCTCTTTTAGTGTGATAACATGATGGTGGTGGACGTGATCAACTCGCTGTCCTCAAGGTCCCCCAGAGTCATGAAGCTGGCCAGGGCATTAGTCTTAGCCTGCCTGAGACACAACATTGTGTTTGCCACTAAGCACGTGCCTGGCATTAGTAACGAAATAGCTGATGCCCTCTCTCGCTTCCAGTTGGAGCGTTTCTTCTCCTTGATGCCGGGAGCCAGGTCATCACCGGAACCTCTGCCCCCAACAGTGTGGAACCTTGTATCCTAGAGTTGTACACCATTATACAAGGATCCTTCGCAGCTCATACCCAGGTAGTGTATAATAGGGCCGTCAACAAATTTCAAGAATTTCGGGCCCAACGAGGCTGTGGGCTGGGCTTCCCCATCCCTGAAGCACAGATGCTGCAATTCACCCTGGGGTTCATGAGTGGCCTGTCCAGTTCCCCTCCTCCTGGTCATGGTTTTTTCAGCAGGTGAATGATGGAGAGCTGGTTGCGAGAGCAGGATACCAGGGCCCCTATCAACCCTTCCCTCCTACTTAGATTAAATGTTGCCCTTCATCGCGTCTGTTTTGATTTATTTGAAGCGAATCTGTTTGCAACAGCTTTCAAGGTAGTCGTTTTCAGAGCCTTCAGGGTTAACAAGATTGTAGCTGAGTCAGGGTGGGATTGCACTGGGAGAACCCTCTCCATCGAGGACATAAGGTTGGACAACCAGGCACTCTGCCTGCGCTTGCGGGAGTCCAAAACAGATCAGCAGGGCAAGGGCCATGTAATCACCCTCTACAGGGCTGGCTCCCCTGATCTGTGCCCGGTATGGGTGGTGGAAGAATACTGTAGATCCCGCTTCCCATTCCCGGGTGCCTTTTTCAGACATGCTCAAGGTCCCCCTGTGACTCGATACCAATTCACAGCGGTTCTACGGAACACCTTGAGCTACCTCAGCCTCCCCACAACTGAGTACAGGTACCATTCCTTCCATATAGGGGCGGCATTCTTCACAGCCGCAACCGGCCTCCCAGAACAAGACATAAGGGCGGCAGGGTGGTGGTGCTCCCAGGCATACCGTACTTACGTCTGGGAGCTGGCACACTAACCTAGTGTATTTTATCTGTACATTCAGGTGCTGCAAGGTTTCACTGCAGGAGTACGGTCTGGATCATCAGTCACAGTCTGGTAAATTGGACTACAAAAGTCGTGGGCCAGACTCACTGGGGATCCCAGCTGGGACTGGCTACCCAAGCAGAAATTCAATGGATGGGGCAGAGTGGGATGCGTTGGCACCAGTTGCTCCCCACCCTTCGGGTGGTGACAGCTGGAAAGCCTCTAGACTGTGTAATAATCAACCTGGGTGAGAAAGATATCACAAGGATAAAAGGGATAGCAATGGTGGTTAATATCATGACCGACCTTTTTGAGTTGGAGAAGCTTTTCCCCGGAGCTGCAATTATCTGGACTGAACTGGTAGTACGGATGAAATGGGAGAATTTCATTTCCGAAGGGAGACTGGGGTGGTCAATGCCTCCCTTCAGGAGGGCAGAGTGCCGGGCTGTCTCAAAGAGGCAATGGTTTGGCCTCTGCTCAAGAAATCATTGCTTGATGTTGACTCCCTTGCCAGCTATTGGCCTGTTCAATAACCTTTTTAGGGAAGGTTATTGAACGGGTAGTGGCTCAGCAGCTGCAGGGACATCTTGACCGCATTGGCTATCTGGACCCCTTTCAGTCGAGATTTCATCTGGGGTATGGCATCGAGACTCTGCTTGTGGCTTTGGTGGATGATCTGCACCGGGAAATGGACCCGGGTTGTTCTATCCTGTTAGTTCTATTAGATCTTTTGTCTGCATTTGATACATTTGATCACGGGATGTTGGTGATATGACTGCGGAACTGTGCAGGGGTAGGGGGGACTGTTCTTTAATGGTTCCGCTCTTTCCTGGCCAGTAGAATGCAGCTAGTGGTTCTTGGGGAGTCTTTTTCATCATACTGAGACCTCTCATGTGGAATCCCGCAGAGTTCTGTTTTGTCCCCTCTCCTGTTCAACGTATACATGCAGCCACTCAGTGATGTGATCAGGAGGTTTGGTGTGCAGTGTCATCAATATGCTGATGACACCCAGATGTATCTCTCTTTTTCAACAGACCCAGGCCCTGCAGTCTTGGTGCTTACTCGGTGTTTGATGGCTGTGGGGGAATGGATAAGGACTAACCGACTGAGGCTGAATCCTGACAAGACAGAGGTGATATTGGTTTGGTAAGGTGATGAAGATGGTGGCCCCCATTATTGGCAGGGTCTGCCCTCCATTGGTACCCCAGGTACAGAGTCTGGGGGTGCTCCTTGACATGCAACCCCGCCTGGATGCCCAGTTGGAGGCTGTGGCGAGGAGTACTGTTTGCTAATTACATCTGGTGTGATGGCTTTGGCCATTTGTCTCAGCCTCTGACATGGTCACCATCATCCATGCTTTCGTCACCTCCAGATTGGATTATTGTAACGCACGCTACGTGGGGCTACCCATGATGACAGTTCGGAAACTGCAGCTGGTGCAGAATGTGGCGGCGCATCTTCTGGTAGGACTGGACCACCAGGAGCATATTACACCATTGCTCCACTCTCTGCACTGGCTGCTGGTGGTTTTCTGGGTCCGATTCAAGGTGTTGGTTTTGGCCTATAAAGTCCTAAACGGCTTAGGTCCTACCTATCTGTGGGACCGCCTCACTCCCCAGGAGCTGAATTTACCCTTGGGGTCATCTGGGGGCGCCCTTCTCAAGCTTCCCCGAGTCTTCTGGGGGACATGCAGGGGAGGGCGTTCTCGGTGGCTACACCACGGCTGTGAAAATCTCTTCCGGTGGAGGCTCAGTTGGACCTGGATCTCCCCTCTTTTCGGAGAAGTTGTAAGAACTGGCTGTTCCACCAGACATTTGGCGGGGGAGATTGGTGAGGGGGTGGAGGTTTTTTGGGGGGGTATGGGGTTATTTCCTTTTCCTCCTTTTAGTTGTTTTAATTGTTGTTTTCATGTTGTTGTTTTTATTAATTCTAAGCTGCCCTGAGGTGCTTGTGGCAGGAGGGGCGGGGTAATAAAAGTTTGAAAAAAAATAAAATAATTAAGTCCTTGGAAAGTTGATAAGACTTGAGGGAACATCAATAGGGACGTGGGGAAGTAGCTTTGCCAGAGGGGTGGAAATTGGTTTTCTCACCATGGGATTACCCACAGCTCTCACGACCTTTACCTCTCTGACAGGGTACACTTGTCACCTGAGGGCAACGGGGTTTATTTGACTGTCTTTAAGGTGAAGCTTTTGGAAGTTTTACATTTTGATTAAGCTGGGTGGGGTTCGGGCTCGTACAATTTAAAGACTCGGTGGCCCCTCAGTGGCAGGAGTCCAGTACTGTTATGCTGTGGAGTCTCAGCTTGCAGACACTACAGCACCACAGGTGGGAGAAAGGGAAAGAGGTGAGTAGGCAGCACTGCAGCACCATCCATCCACTTGGTGTGGGAGAATGGATATTGGTCTGGGAAGGACTAGAGGAATCACCATGAATGCATGATATTATGTAGGTGTTTGTGTTCCTGTTTCAGAGAGGGTGCCAAAACCCCATCAAAGGGGACATCGGTGGATCAAACCACCAGGCCGACGAGGTCCATGGTATGGAAGTATTTCCATACCATGAAAGGCAGATTTGCAGAATTCAAGGTAAGGCACGGGGGCTGGAACAATAGGGAATGTATTGGCCTATGACCTGTTAGGAAGTCCCCCGCAGAGAGAGAGATTGACCAGCCACCCACTTGTGGAGACAGAATGCAGGCAGGGCTTGATAGACCATTGGTCTGACACAGTATGGCACTTCTTATGTTGCTATCTTTTTATGTTCTTTAGATCTGTGACTAAAAAATAAAACATGGCACGTAGGGGACCACGTTGGGGCTGATAGCCCATGTGGAGAACGTCTGCCAAATTGAGGTTGCGCAGTGGGACGTGTCTCGGTCAGGGCACAGGGACTCTGCGGAGGAATATCACCCGAAGCAAGGGGGGAAGGCACGGCGAAGTGCCGCCACCACATCCCTTGCCCCTCCAGCTCCACTGAAGAGTCTCCAGCCCCCCATGAGGAGACACAAGAGGCAAGGGCATTTTGGGCGGAAATTGAGAGGCCCACCAAAAAATACATGGATGGGCTAAGGGTCCACACCTGCAACATGGAGGACTGACTGATGGAATGGTTCGAGGAGCTCCAAGTAAGGGAGCGCCAGGTGGATGCATACCGGGAGTACCTCTGCACTGAGAAGGATGCCCTCGAAATGTTCTGCCAGTTGGTCGGCAAATGGAAGACATCCCTGGAGGGGGCCCTGGACTTTGCCCAGCTACATGGTTAGGAGGTGGAGGAGGTGCCCGCCCCTCGGTCCCGCACACCACTTTCTCCTTTCCCCCACATTCCGAGGGACAGACCCCTAAGTTAGTTTCCTTTCTTTGTATATATATTAATGTTTGTTTTATAAAGTTGTAATGTATCATGTTGTTTAAAAAGCTTTTATAAAAGTTATATTTGTTACCAGCTGAGTTTGACCAGACCAATCTTTTATTCCTTTGTGCTGCTTCTGGCAGGTGACAGAATCTCATTGTATATACAGCTTGTTACATTCCTACGTGACAGCAGCACATGGTGCGTATTAGTCCCAAGATGTGCCAGCAGGGTCTCAACTTGAAGACAGTCCCCCAGGAGGGGCAGGGCTTGTGTCTGTGTGGGTGTGCCAGAGAGAAAGAGAGAGAGGCTCTTTGGCAGTGAGCAGCAGGCGGTGGGTGCTGGTGGTCAGAGGGGCTCTTTCAGCAGCTTCAGCGGGCATCTGCGGGTGGGCACGGAGGAGTAGGCTTGTGGGGAGCAGGCTTGCGGGAGGGACGCCGGTGGCCATTGACCAGTCATGCACGAGTAGCAGCAGCACTCAAATTATGGTTATTACCATGCTGCTTGAATGACTTCTTCTGGATGAAGTGGAATGGAACGACAGACCTCCATGACTGGAATGATGGTTCTGGGATCTTGATGATGGTTCCTGGGACTGGAGTGACTGCTTCAGGTACAGTGGAATGACAGCCCATGGGAGTTGAATGATGTCCAGAGAATTAGTGCTTTGTTGGGCACACTTCAGTCAATAATTCCAATAGGTGGTATAGGGAGGTACAGGTGATACAAAGAGGCACACAGGCAGGGACACATAATTTTGTTGTGCGTTATTTCCATCTCATTCTGGTAGGTTTGCTGCTGGATGTGGGCATTGAGCATGAGAACAGATGAGATCTCTCGCTGGTTCTGGCAAGTGGCAGCTTGAGCTGGATACACCTCTCCCCCTCCACCCTCATCTCTCTCATTCTAGTGGGGAGCCTCTCTCTCTCTCTCTCTCTCTGGCTATATACAGCAGGTGACAGCATGGGTGGGATCGTGTCTGTCTCTCCTGCTAGCAGTCTCTCTCTCTTTCTCTCTCTCTCTCAGTACGAGCAGCAGGTTGCTACCTTATAAAGAAAAGGTGGAATGACAGCTCCCTGTGAACGGAATGACAGACCCAGACCCATCAAATATGATGGGTCCTGGGACTAGAGTGGCAGCTTCTAGATGAAGTGGAATGATGGCTCCCCGTGAGCGGAATGATGGTCCCAGAACCCTGATGGTGGGTCCTGAGGCTGGAGTGGCAGCTTCTGGATGCAGTGGATGGACAGCTCTCCCAGCCTGTAATGTAGGCCCCAGAACCCTGGTGGTGGGTACTGGGGCTGGAGTGGCTGACTGTTTCTTCATGCAGTGGAATGACAGGTCTATGTGAGTGGAATGATGTCCCCAGAACCCTGAAAGTGGGTCCTGGGGCTGCTGTGGCAGCTTCTGGATGAAGTGGAATGAAAGCCCTCCCTGCCTGGAACATAGGCCCCAGAACCCTGATGGTGGGACCTGGGGGTAGAGTGGCTGACTGTTCCTTGATGCAGTGGACTGACAGGAATGATGGCCCCAGAACCCTGAGGGTGGGTCCTTGGACTAGAGTGGCAGCTTCTGGATGCAGCGGTACGACAGCCCTCCCTGCCTGTAACGTAGGCCCCAGAACACTGATAGTGGGTCCTGGGGCTGGATTAGATGATTCTTGAAGTGGTAGAATGACAGTTCCCCATGAGCAGAATGACAGTCCCAGAACCTTGAGGGTGGGTCCTGGGGCTAGATTGGCAGCTTCTAGATGATGTGGATGGACAGCCCTCTCTGGCTGACATTGGTGGAGAAGTGGTGGAGCAGCAGCAGAAGCCTGGCCAGGGCTCAGTGCCTGTCACCCCTGCTTGGCCAGGCATTGTAGGCTTGGGTCGTACTCAACAGAATTCAAGAAGCTCTATTGCAAATTGGGCAATCCTTGCCTGGTGGTAAATTTTGTGTTCACCCAGCCCCCAGCCGCTGGCGCTCTCATACGAGCAATGGCCATCTACAAGAATGAGGAGCAAATGGCTGACATGCAGTACCAGCAGCAGCACATATTGGATTACTCAGGTACAGAACCCATGGCACAGACAGCAGAGGCAGCATTGGCAGCAGTAGCAGACATTGGATTGCCTGGTAGCAGAACCCATGGCACAGACAGCAGAGGCAGCATTGACAGCAGTAGCAGACATTGGCTTGCCCAGTAGCAGAACCCATGGCACAGACAGCAGAGGCAGCATTGGCAGCAGCAGAAGACATTGGACTACCTGGGAACAGAACCCGTGGCACAGACAGTAGAGGCAGCATTGGAAACAGTAGCAGACATTGGATTGCCTGGAGCAGAACCCACGGCACAGACAGCAGAGGTGGCATTGGCAGCAGCAGAAGGCATTGGATTGACCAGGCACAGAACCCGTGGCACAAACAGCAGAGGTGGCATTGACAGCAGCAACAGACATTGGATTTCTGGGACACAGAACCCATGGAGCAGCGGACATGGAAGTAGCAGGGTTTATCTTGGCCACCTGGGCAGGCGGGCGGGCAAACAGGCAGCGTGGCATGAGCAGAATGCAGACTGAGGCATGGTTCAATCTAGGTCACCTGGGCAGGTGGGCAGACAGGCAGCGTGGCATGAAAGGCAGGCAGACTGAGGCAGGGTTCGAGTTTTGCAACCTGGGAAGGCAGACAGGCAGTGTGGCATGAGCAGAAGGCAGGCAGACTGAGGCAGGCTTTGATTGAGGCCACCTGGCAGGCAGAAAGGCAGCATGGCATGAGCATTGGCAGGAAGACTGAGGCAGGCTTTGATCGAGGCCACCTGGGCGGGTGGGCAGGCAGACAGGCAGTGTGGCATGAGCAGAAGGCAGGCAGACTGGGNCATCTGCGGGTGGGCACGGAGGAGTAGGCTTGTGGGGAGCAGGCTTGCGGGAGGGACGCCGGTGGCCATTGACCAGTCATGCACGAGTAGCAGCAGCACTCAAATTATGGTTATTACCATGCTGCTTGAATGACTTCTTCTGGATGAAGTGGAATGGAACGACAGACCTCCATGACTGGAATGATGGTTCTGGGATCTTGATGATGGTTCCTGGGACTGGAGTGACTGCTTCAGGTACAGTGGAATGACAGCCCATGGGAGTTGAATGATGTCCAGAGAATTAGTGCTTTGTTGGGCACACTTCAGTCAATAATTCCAATAGGTGGTATAGGGAGGTACAGGTGATACAAAGAGGCACACAGGCAGGGACACATAATTTTGTTGTGCGTTATTTCCATCTCATTCTGGTAGGTTTGCTGCTGGATGTGGGCATTGAGCATGAGAACAGATGAGATCTCTCGCTGGTTCTGGCAAGTGGCAGCTTGAGCTGGATACACCTCTCCCCCTCCACCCTCATCTCTCTCATTCTAGTGGGGAGCCTCTCTCTCTCTCTCTCTCTCTGGCTATATACAGCAGGTGACAGCATGGGTGGGATCGTGTCTGTCTCTCCTGCTAGCAGTCTCTCTCTCTTTCTCTCTCTCTCTCAGTACGAGCAGCAGGTTGCTACCTTATAAAGAAAAGGTGGAATGACAGCTCCCTGTGAATGGAATGACAGACCCAGACCCATCAAATATGATGGGTCCTGGGACTAGAGTGGCAGCTTCTAGATGAAGTGGAATGATGGCTCCCCGTGAGCGGAATGATGGTCCCAGAACCCTGATGGTGGGTCCTGAGGCTGGAGTGGCAGCTTCTGGATGCAGTGGATGGACAGCTCTCCCAGCCTGTAATGTAGGCCCCAGAACCCTGGTGGTGGGTACTGGGGCTGGAGTGGCTGACTGTTTCTTCATGCAGTGGAATGACAGGTCTATGTGAGTGGAATGATGTCCCCAGAACCCTGAAAGTGGGTCCTGGGGCTGCTGTGGCAGCTTCTGGATGAAGTGGAATGAAAGCCCTCCCTGCCTGGAACATAGGCCCCAGAACCCTGATGGTGGGACCTGGGGGTAGAGTGGCTGACTGTTCCTTGATGCAGTGGACTGACAGGAATGATGGCCCCAGAACCCTGAGGGTGGGTCCTTGGACTAGAGTGGCAGCTTCTGGATGCAGCGGTACGACAGCCCTCCCTGCCTGTAACGTAGGCCCCAGAACACTGATAGTGGGTCCTGGGGCTGGATTAGATGATTCTTGAAGTGGTAGAATGACAGTTCCCCATGAGCAGAATGACAGTCCCAGAACCTTGAGGGTGGGTCCTGGGGCTAGATTGGCAGCTTCTAGATGATGTGGATGGACAGCCCTCTCTGGCTGACATTGGTGGAGAAGTGGTGGAGCAGCAGCAGAAGCCTGGCCAGGGCTCAGTGCCTGTCACCCCTGCTTGGCCAGGCATTGTAGGCTTGGGTCGTACTCAACAGAATTCAAGAAGCTCTATTGCAAATTGGGCAATCCTTGCCTGGTGGTAAATTTTGTGTTCACCCAGCCCCCAGCCGCTGGCGCTCTCATACGAGCAATGGCCATCTACAAGAATGAGGAGCAAATGGCTGACATGCAGTACCAGCAGCAGCACATATTGGATTACTCAGGTACAGAACCCATGGCACAGACAGCAGAGGCAGCATTGGCAGCAGTAGCAGACATTGGATTGCCTGGTAGCAGAACCCATGGCACAGACAGCAGAGGCAGCATTGACAGCAGTAGCAGACATTGGCTTGCCCAGTAGCAGAACCCATGGCACAGACAGCAGAGGCAGCATTGGCAGCAGCAGAAGACATTGGACTACCTGGGAACAGAACCCGTGGCACAGACAGTAGAGGCAGCATTGGAAACAGTAGCAGACATTGGATTGCCTGGAGCAGAACCCACGGCACAGACAGCAGAGGTGGCATTGGCAGCAGCAGAAGGCATTGGATTGACCAGGCACAGAACCCGTGGCACAAACAGCAGAGGTGGCATTGACAGCAGCAACAGACATTGGATTTCTGGGACACAGAACCCATGGAGCAGCGGACATGGAAGTAGCAGGGTTTATCTTGGCCACCTGGGCAGGCGGGCGGGCAAACAGGCAGCGTGGCATGAGCAGAATGCAGACTGAGGCATGGTTCAATCTAGGTCACCTGGGCAGGTGGGCAGACAGGCAGCGTGGCATGAAAGGCAGGCAGACTGAGGCAGGGTTCGAGTTTTGCAACCTGGGAAGGCAGACAGGCAGTGTGGCATGAGCAGAAGGCAGGCAGACTGAGGCAGGCTTTGATTGAGGCCACCTGGCAGGCAGAAAGGCAGCATGGCATGAGCATTGGCAGGAAGACTGAGGCAGGCTTTGATCGAGGCCACCTGGGCGGGTGGGCAGGCAGACAGGCAGTGTGGCATGAGCAGAAGGCAGGCAGACTGGGCAGGGTTTGATCGAGGCCACCTGGGTGGGTGGGGGGTGGGCAGACAGGCAGCGTAGCAGATAAGTCGGCCGAGGCCATTTAGTATGAGAGAGAGAGAGAGGCAGGGTGGGCACTAGGCACTGGAAGGGAGGGACAGCACCTCAACACTGCAGCAACAGCCCAGATTGCAGAGGAGGACAAGAGATCCTTGACCACTTTGGACAGGGCCGGCCACATGTTGGTCTTGCCAGCCCAGTAGGCCAAGGGATCACTACTGGGGTCTATGCATGGCTCCTCCTCCAGGTAGGCCTCCATTACTGCTGAGGTGCCATCATACTCCCTCTGGTAATTCTGCTTGGGCACCACCTCCACCACTGCCCTCAGCCACGCTGCTTGCCCTATTGTACACACCCTCATACTTTCCAGATTGCCCTGTACATGGGAGCTGCCACTGCTGGCAATAGGGGTGCTGCTGCAGCTCAGCCTGATGCTGGTGCTGCTACCGCTAGGACTGGGGGCAGGGATAGACCCTGCTGGCTGAAAAGGGTGGCTGCTCCCACTCCCGTCCCACCATCCCTAGGGGTGTCCTGCTTCTGCTGCTGCTGCCACACACTTTCCAGAGCCCTCTCTGCCTGCTGGACCTTCTTCACCAGCTCACCTTTCCAGTGGACATAGAGGGGTGTCTGGCATACCACGCTGCCCTTGAACTTGGGGTCCAGCATGGTTGCCAGAACGTATTCCGCCCGCCCCAGGAGCTCGTTGAAATGTGCCTTCATCCCTGCCTTCAGCTGCTGCAACAGGTCAACCACCTCATTGGCCAGTTTCCTGCCCTGAGGGCCATGATTCTGCCCCTGGATAATCTCCTCCAGCCTCCTGGGGAGACTCTGTATCAGAAGGGTCACCTGGCTGATGGTGGCCGTGGACGAGTTCACGGTCTCCATCATGGCAAGGAACGGTCTCAAAACCATGACCGTGTATGCCAGGATCTCCCATTCCACCCCATTGTACCCTGGGGGTGCCCTGCTGTCTGTCACCAGTTGAACCCGATGCAAGTTGGCTTTCTGCTCAAGAAGCTGCTTGAGCATCAGGAAGGTCGAATTCCACCTGATGGACACATCCTGCACCAGCTGGTGCACTGGGGAGCCTTACTCAGCCTGCTTTGCCCAGAGGAAGT
Source organism: Sphenodon punctatus (assembly GCA_003113815.1). Classification (NCBI taxonomy): domain Eukaryota; kingdom Metazoa; phylum Chordata; class Lepidosauria; order Sphenodontia; family Sphenodontidae; genus Sphenodon; species Sphenodon punctatus. The sequence goes on along the minus strand of QEPC01000527.1, from coordinate 79,444 downwards.
CTCTGCCTTTCATGCTCTGGTTGAAGAAATGGCCAGCTTCCTCCCCTGCTCGATCAGGGAGCTAAGGGTGCTGGCCCCAATTCCCTTCTCCCCAAGCCCAGAGCATCCCTGACCACCAGGTGAAGGGTGTGTGTGGCACAAGGAATGCTAGTGAAGCCCCCCTCACGAACTGTCCTCAAGACGTTGGCTGCATTATCGGTGACCATGCACCCCTTTGTGAAGGGCACACCTGGCATGACCCACTCCCTCACCATGGTGGTCAGGACTGCCTTGATGTTCCACGACATCCATTACTTCAGCTTGAAGCAGGGTCCACCTATACCCTGCTTTGGGACCCCTCCTGCCACTGCCAAATGCTGCCTTTGGGTCCTGTCACCAGTGCACCGTCACCACCAGGTAGGCATGCTGAGTGTTCCTGCTCGACCACAGGTCTGTGGTGAAGTGGACAGTGGCACTCACAGCCCCTGCCAACTGCTCCCTCACCCGCTTCTTTTAAGCCTGGTACAGGGCTGGCACCACCTGCTGACTTAGGGTGGTACGCGAGGGCAGGTTGAACTAGGGGGGAGAAGAAGCCAATCAGGCTCCTGAATCCCATGTCCCCGACCACTGAGAAGGGATGCCCATCCAGAGCAAGCATTTCCCCCAACATGTGCATGGTTTTCACTTGAAAGCCATGCCGCCCTCCACACCCTGCAGCTGATGAGGGACTTGGCAGCTGCCCCCACCCCAGACCCTCCATGGTAGACTCATGCTGCTTCTGCTTCTGCTGTTGCTGCTACTACTGCTCCCCCCTAACAATGATACAGCTCCTGCTGCTAGAGGCAGCTGTTGGATCAGGACGCTTGTCCGCTGATGGAGGTGGATGACTGGCCGCTGCAGTCGGGAACCTGCTGGCATCCATTGCCCCTGCCTGCCCACTTAACAGCACAGCACTGTGCCATTCCTTGAGGTGCCTCACCATGGCAGTTGTGCCAAGGTTGGTGAGCAACTGCCCATGCTTCACCACCTTCTGGCACAAAGTTCACTGCACGTCCCTGGGATCATCTGCCCGCACCAACTTAAAATGCACCCACACAGATGATTTTTTACACCCTCCTGCCTTCTGGCCTCCAATGGGTGACACACCACTGACAGCGCCACTGGGAGGGGCAAAACATGGTGGCAATACAGCTCTCCGAGGGACAGCCATTGCCTCAGCTCCAGGCATCTCCTTCGCGGGACTGGTGTCTCCCTCACTGTCCCCAATCATAGTGATGTCCCACGAAGGGGCATACTGGAACCCTGAGGCTGCTAGACTACCCACCATGCTGCTGCCACTCTCCCTGTGCTCCCTATAGTTGATGCTGCTGCTGCTCTCCCTGCTGCCCTTGTCCGAGGATCAGGCCCTGCCTCTAGCAGCCGGGGTGAGATCCACCAGTCCTGGACTTCTGGGGATTGCCTCAACAATGGGGGATGATGGTGGCCCACGGTGAACAACATCAGACCCTGCCCCTGAAGCACCTGCACCTGCTCCTGCTGCTGCAGCCTCCTGGACTTCAGGGGTTCTAATGCCCTGAATGGCAGTGGAGGATGCTGGCAGGAGACGCTGTCGAATGACCCCCCATCTAGTGCCACTGCTGGGAGTCTCGGAAGCCTGTCACCCAAATTCAGGCCTGTGGAGTTTGGGGCATGGTGATGGGCTCTGGCTGCTGCCACTCTGCTGGCACGGCCCCTACCACCTCTGCCACGTGCCCCATTGCCCACCTTACAGGCAGCACACTGGCCTCTCCTGCTTCTCTTCTCCATGTCTTCCAACCCAAGGAATGCACTTGTAATTATATATATATATATATATATATATATATATATATATATATAATTACAAGTGCATTCCTTGGGTTGGAAGACATGGAGAAGAGAAGCAGGAGAGGCCAGTGTGCTGCCTGTAAGGTGGGCAATGGGGCACGTGGCAGAGGTGGTAGGGGCCGTGCCAGCAGAGTGGCAGCAGCCAGAGCCCATCACCATGCCCCAAACTCCACAGGCCTGAATTTGGGTGACAGGCTTCCGAGACTCCCAGCAGTGGCACTAGATGGGGGGTCATTCGACAGCGTCTCCTGCCAGCATCCTCC
>QEPC01000527.1:67336-72336 GCA_003113815.1 Sphenodon punctatus | reverse complement strand
CAACTGGTTGCTCTCATTACCCCAAGCACCTCCCCTGCATCGGTGGGTGATACCGATTGAAACCAATCCAGATAAACAAGATAAGACTGGGCTTCCATAACTTCAAACTCTGATTCTGCAAATGAAGTGGCAGTACCTAAGTCTGAATATGAATATGGTGAATATGAGCGATTTTGTCTGCAAAGTAATTAATAAAAATATCACAGTGTGCATTAGATTACTCCAGTTCTGCATCGAGGCAGACTAGAAACTAAGACCACTTTTACATCTTGGGCGGTGACCCACCTGACGCAGATTTTGGCTCTGGGACAGACTGCGGGAGCCAAAATACATACAGGTGCGGGAGCCAAAATATGCGCGGGGTTTGGCCAGTGTAGATGCACACCCCCATCCCATGTGCGGCATTGCTGTCAAACACCTGCAAAGGTACAGAGCTGGATTTCCCTGCTCTATACCTTTGTGGGAAAGCCGCATTGAGGGGGGGGCGGGGTTACACCAGCCACATTCTGCACATATTTTGACTCCTGCGGTCTCTCCCAGAGCTAAAATCTGCGCAGGGCCGGCTACCGCTGAAGGTGTGGATCTGGTCTAAGATTCTGACATGAATAATAAATCCCACTGCTCTCCTGAAGCCCTCTAGCAAACTGCTCTGTACATTACTGAGTAAGTGCATCAACTATTTATTTAGGAGAAGACTCAAAAAGCCCCCAGTTAGGGATGTGCACCAGAGCCCCATGTTTTTCATTTTTGTTATTGCTGTCGTTATTAAAATGTGGTGTTTTATCATTATCATTATAACGACAATGTCGTTTTCATTATTGTTGTTATTGATATCGATACCGATACCGATTTCAAACGAAGATTTCATTTTCATTATCGTTATTGATATTGGTTGGTCTCATGATCTTGTGAGACCAAAAACCGGAAATGGTATTTTGATAGCTTGTGTTGTCGTGTGCGGTGGCATGGTGTCTGTGTCTGGCTTGCATGAAGTGAATTTGTGTGAAAAATTGGTTGTGAGCTTGTGTGTGTTGTAGCTCTGTGTGTGTGTGTGGTTTGGTTTGTGCATGAGGATGGAAGGTGAAGGAAGCAGTGGTGGTGGGAAAGAAAAATGAAGATGCAGAGGATGTTCAAGGTGGAGGAGGAAAAAATGGAGGTCCAGACTGGACCATCTGGTGAGGTGGTGGAGGTGGACTCCTCACCAGAGGAGGAGGAGAGCAGCGAAGGTGCCACTGCTGCCAGGTTTGTAACATTTATATTTGTTTGTTGTTCCATATTACTTTGAGGACAAGAAGACTATCCTTTAGAGCGAACTTTCTGGTGTGCGGGTGGTGGGCAGTCAGGCACAAACAACGGGCATTGGCAGGTGGCAGCGGAGGGGTAGGATTTGCACGTGTCTTATTTCTGGGTCTGCCACAGAGATGGGGGGAGGGCTCTTCAGCAATCAGGCACAAGCAGCAGCACCCACCCAGAGATGTGCCAGCCAGGGTCTCAACTTGCCAACAGTAGCACCCCAAGAGGGACAGCATTTGCACGTGTCTTATTTCTGGGCCTGCCACAGAGAAAGGAGAGGGGGGGGCTCTTCCAGCAGTAGCAGCCAGGTTCTCAACTTGCAGACACTACAGCACCCCAGGTGGTGGTGGTGTACGTGGGAGAAAGGGAAAGAGGCGAGTAGGCAGCACTGCAACACCATCCATCCACTTGGTGTGGGAGAATGGGTATTGCTCTGAGGAAGACTAGAGGTATCACCGTGAATGCATGATATTATGTAGGTGTTTATGTGTTCCTGTTCCAGAGAGGGTGATGATGATGCCACTGGTGCCAAAACCCCATCAAGGCGGACGTCGCAGGACCAAACCAGGTCAACGAGGTCCATGGTATGGAAGTATTTCCATACCCCCAAAAGGCGGATTTGCAGAATGCAAGGTAAGGCATGGGGGCTGGAACAACAGGGAATGGATTGCCCTGACCTGGTAGGAAGTCTCCGGTAGAGAGAGATATTGGCCAGCCACCCACTTGTAGAGACAGAATGCAGGCAGGGCTTGATAGATCATTGGTCTGACACAGTATGGCACTTCTTATGTTCTTATCTTTTTATGTTCTTTAGGTCTGCGACAAAAAAATAAAACGGGTCATGCAGGGCACCACATCGGGACTGATTGCCCATATTGAGACCGTCCACCTCATGAGGTGTTGGGGGACGTGTCTCGGTCTTGGTCTGGAAAGAGCAGGGAGGGACATCACGTGGAGGAGGGGAGGAAGGCACGGCAGAAGAGTCCTTCCCCCTCAAGCTCTTCTGAGGATTAACCAGCCCCCTGGCACGAGATGACCCCTGAATCAAGGGCATTTCGGGCATCACTGAGGAGGCCTGCAAAAAAAATTATGTTGGGCTTCAAGGCCCAAACCCGAAACACAGAGGACAGACTGGTGGAGGGATTCAGGGAGCTCCAAATCAGGGAACGCCAGGCCAAGGTGTACAAGGAGTACCTGCGGATTGAAAAAGATGCCCTCAAATCATTCCACCAGTCTCTGGTGGCATCTCTCTATCTGGTCATGTACTGCAGGTGACGGCATGGGTGGGAGCATGTCTGTCTCTCTCCTTCTAGCAGTGGGGAGACTTTCTCTCTCTCCATGAGCAGTAGGTTGTTACCTAAAAAAAAAAGGTTCTTAGCGCTGGCTCTCATCATTCTCACCACGTCACCCTGCATTCCATCCCCGCATGGACTTGTGTCATATCACTAGAAAGGGTTGGGTGGAACTGTCACTCTGAAAGGGGAGAGTGATTTTTAGCCTAGAGAGGAGCTTGAGGCCATCAGGACGGGCATGCCATGGTGGTGGGCAGTTGCTTGGACACAAGCAGCAGGCTGCTACCTTGTAAATAAAGGATCTTCACACTGGATCTCATCATTCTCACCACATCACCCAGTGTGCCATTCCCGCATGGACTTGTCTCATATTCCTAGAAAGGGTTGGATGGAACTGTCTCTGAAATGGGAGAGTGCTTTTTAGTCTAGAGAGGAGCTCAAGGCAATCAGAGCAGGTTGCTGCCTTTTAAACACTACAGGGGGGCTTAGTTTTATGGAAAAAGGGGACCATGACCAGTATATCCCAGACCATTGTTTATTTAACCCAGGCCTGCACAACATGCAGCCTGCATATAGACAGGCCTACCTATCCACAGCTTCCAGATGCAGTGGAATGATGTCTCAATAAACCAGATATCTGATGGTTCTTGGGACTGCAGTGGCTACTTCAGGAATGACAGCCCATGGGAGCTTAATGATGTCCCTAGAATTGGTGCTTGATTGGGCACACTTCATTCAATCATGCAAAAGGTGCCAGGTGGTAGCAGGTACAGGGAGGCACACAGGCAGGCACATAATTACATTGTGTGTTATTTCCATCTCATTCGGGTAAGTTTGCTGCTGGATGTGGGCATTGAGCATGAACACAGATGAGATTTCTCGCTGGTTCTGGCAGGTGGCAGCTTGAGCTGGATGCACCTCTCAACCCCCATCTCTCTCGTTCTAGCAGTGTGGAGCCTCTCTCCCGCTCCCTCTCCCTCTCTCTCTCTCTCTGGTCATGTACTGCAGGTGACAGCATGGTTGGGAGTGTGTCTGTCTCTCTCCTACCAGTGGAGAGACTGTTTCTCTCTCCACAAGCAGTAGGTTGCTACCTCATAAAAAAAGATTCTTTCCGCTAGCTCTCATCATCACCCTGTGTTCCATCCCCGAATGGACTTGTGTCATATCACTAGAAAGGGTTGGGTGGAACTGTCACTCTGAAAGGGGAGAGTGCTTTTTAACCTAGAGAGGAGCTTGAGGCCATCAGGACAGGCATGCCATGGTGGTGGGCAGCTGCTTGGGCATGAGAAGCAGGTTGCTACCTCCTAAAAAAGGTTCTTCATGCTGGCTCTCCTCATTCTCGCCACGTCACCCTGTGTTCCATCCCCACATGAACTTGTCTCATATCCCTAGAAACGGTTGGGTGGAAATGTGTGAGGGTGCCAGAGAGAGAGAGAAAAAGGTTCTCTGGCAGTGGGCAGCAGTGAATACCTTTTATAATAGAGGAGCTCAAGAAGTTGATGATGGCTCCAGAACCCTGATGTTGGGTCCTGGGACTGGAGTGGCAGCTTCTAGATGAAGTGGATGGAAAGCCCTCCCTGCCTGTAACATGGGCCCCAGAACCCTGATGGTGGAACCTGGGGCTGGAGTGGCTGTTTCTTGATGCAGTGGAATGATGGCTCCCCTGACTGTAATGTAGGTCCCAGAACCCTGATGATGGATCCTGGGACAGGAGTGGCAGCTTCTGTATTATGTGGATTGACAGCCCCCTGTACCTGTAACGTAGGCCCCAGAACCCTGATGGTAGGTCCTGGGGCTGGAGTGGCTGTTTCTTGAGGAGGTGGAATGATGGATCCCTGTGATCAGAATGACGACCCCAGAACCCTGATGGTGAGTTCTGTGAATAGAGTGGCAGCTTCCAGATGCAGTGGATGGACAACCCCCTGTGCCTGGAACGTAGGCCCCAGAACCCTGATGGTGGTTCCTGGGGCTGGAGAGGCTGCTTCTTGATGCGGTGGAATGACAGCCACCTGTGAGCGGAATGATGGCCCCAGAACCCTGATGATGGTTCTTGGGACTGGAGTGGTAGCTTATATCTGTTTGCAGACATCACTGCATGGGGAGCAGCCAGGGACCAGGCATGTTTCTGTGGGGGGGCAGTGTGCCAGAGAGAGAGGGGGGGGGCTTTCTGGAAGTGGGTGGCAGAGGGGGAGGAGCATCAGAGCAGCAGGCAGTTGGGCACGTGGGATCTTGGCAGTAGCAGTAGCAGCAGCAGTGGCAGGGCATGTTTCTGTAGGGTGGTGCCAGAGAGAAAGAGAGAGAGAGGCTCTCTGGCAGGAGCACGTCTCCCTCTCTCTCATTCTATTAGCAGGGATCCTCTCTCTCTCTCTCTCTCTCTCTCTCTCTCTCTCTCTCTCATGCCCCGCCCTCATTATG
>QEPC01000527.1:48339-61725 GCA_003113815.1 Sphenodon punctatus | reverse complement strand
CTGGGGTACAGAACCCTTGGCACAGACAGCATATAGGCCTGGGGGCCATTGGCACTAGCAGCAGCAGACATTGGTTGCCAGGGTACAGAACCCTTGGCACAGACAGCATATAGGCCTGGGGCTGGGCCATTGGCACTAGCAGCAGCAGACATTGGTTGCCAAACTTGCCAGGGTACAGAACCCTTGTCACAGACAGCATAGAGGCCTGGGGCCGGGACATTGCCACTAGCAGCAGCAGAGTAGCAGACATTGGTTGCCATAATACAGAACCCTTGGGACAGACAACATAGGTAGGCAACATTGGCAGCAGCAGCAGACATTGGTTGCCAGGGCAGACAGGCAGCGTGGCATGAGAGGAAGTATGGCAGGCAGGCTGGGACATTGGCAGCAGGGCACTCAGATAGGCTAGCAAAGACTGCAGAGCATGCAAGAGTGAGCCAGTCAGCGTCACATAGACGGGTCAAGATCGTGTAGCTATAGGTCGACTGGCAGGCTTACAATTTGTTTCCCAATGCCACCCTGCGTCATGAGGTCAGTCAGATAAGGCAGCTGAGGCCGTCTAGTATGAGAGAGAGAGAGAGAGGCACTGGAAGGCAGGGACAGCACCTCAGCAGCACAGGAGCAGTAGCCCTAACCCAGATTGAGGAGGAGGAGGAGGAGGAGGAGGAGGAGCCCCTTCCCAAGACTGCCCCTGGCATGGTTTTCCTGTTCAACTAGTTTCACTAAATTTTTCACAAATATTGTTTGTCCTGTGTTTGGGGCATAGAATTTTAAGAATGTGAATTGTTCTCCTGCCACTGTTCCTTGCACTAGAATATATCTACCCTCCTGGTCTTTCAGGATTTTTTCCCTTTGGAACTTCAATATGTGTGCAAAGGCGATCAAGACACCAGCCTTCTTTTGCCCTGCGTTTGCAAAGAAAATGTGCTCAAAATATTTATCTCTCATCCTAATGTTATCCTTTTGCATCAAATGCGTCTCCTGCAATGCCACTACCTGTGTGTTTAAACGTTTCAGATACTGCAAAGTCTTTTTTCTTTTAGTTGGGCAGTTTAACCCTTTAACATTCAATGTGCACACTCTGAAATCAGCCATAATCCCTGTTTCCTGTAGGTCTATTCTCTCGGCCTGGTTTTTTGCACCTTTTTGCCATCCCTTTCCCTTTCCCCCCTTCCCCTCCCTCCCTCCTCCCTCTCCCTTTCCTTCCCTCTCCCCCCACACCCCCCTCCCCTTCTTGGCAGCTTATCCAGTTGTCCATTTCTCTCCTCCTCCTCCTCCTCCTCTAGAGGTGCCTCTGGAGCCACTTGTTCTCTGCTGTCCCTCCAGGCAGGTCCCTCCCTGGGAACTCCATTTAAATCAGTTTAATATCCTTCTTTCGCCCTTTTTACTTGTATATGTTGTGTTCCTGTTCTTATGTTGCGGACATGTGGTCCTTCGGTTTACCCGGCCTCATAGTCTATTCTCCTGCAGGTCTCACTTCCTCTCCCTGTATCTCCAGCATCCTTGTCGCGATGTATTTTTCAAGCGCCTCAGTATCGTAAAAGTTCCTTCTGCGATTCTCGTGCATGAAGGAAAAGTTGGATGGGTACTTTATTTGCGTTTTGATACCATGTGGGGTGAATTTTTCTTGTATCTTGTACCATCCTCTCCTTCTCACTACTGTTGCTGCTGTATGGTGATTCTGTGTCCCTCAAACTTTAATTCTTTGTTTTTGCGAGCTTCCCACAGGATTTGCTCCTTATCTGTGAATCTTAAACATCTAAAAATCACTGCCCGGGAGGGGTGTGTGTCTCCATCTTTCGGCCTGGAACGGAGGATCCTATGGGTCCTGTCTATCTCTACTTCATGTAAATGGGGGCTCCCGGGGAGGATAGCTTTCAGGATTTTTCTTATCAGATCTCTTCCCCCCTGGGCCTCTATGCCCTCGGGGATTCCCTGTATTCTCAAGTTGTTCCTCCTCCCCCGGTTTTCCAGATCCTCTATCTTTCTTTGTACTCCCCCCAGGGCTCTTTCCATAGATTGCAGCTTGTCCTCCCACCTTTGCTGTTGATTATCCCTCACCTCCATTCTCTGCTCCAGATTAGTGACTCTTTCAGCCACCCCGTCGAACTTTTTATTCAGGCTGTCCATTACAGAGGTGACCTTATGAATGTTCTCATTCAAAAGGCCCCATTGTTTTCTGGAATCTGCATGATTTGTGTTAATTATTTCCATGAGGCTGGCAAGCTGTGTTGTAATGTTCCTTTGTTCTCCCCCGTTAAGCCGTCTTGCAGCCGCCATTTTATCTGCCTGACTTTGCTCAGACTCCCCTCCCCTCTCGTTCACTACTTTGCAGTTTTCCCCCACTTTCTCTGCTCCGCTGCTCTTTGTTTGCAGCTCTTTGGGGGGGTAGGGATATTCTTTTTTTGATTTCTCCCCATGAGGGGTGTCTGCTCTGTGATTTTACCTTTTCTTTTGGGTGAAATTTCCACATACTGCCTGGAGCGTTTTGCTACAGTGGCTACTGTGCACGCATGCCCAGATACACCTCCGAGATTGGCCACTGTCTGAGGACAGGATGCTGGACTTGATGGACCATTGGTCTGACTCAGTATGGCACTACTTATGTTCTTATGTTCTTAAGGAGAGTGAGGCATGGAACTGGCTTGGGAGAGGAGAGAATTGAACATGAGACTGGCTTGTGTGGTGAGTTTCTGTCTTAGGGATTGGGGAATGGGGCATGGGCCTGGCTTGGAAATATTCCTGGTTTGGGGGGATGGTCAGTGGCTTCAGAGGTACTGGAGCATGGGACTAGGTTCAGGTTGGAGGTTGCTGGATTGAGGAGGGGGAATGAGGCATGGTTCTGGTTTGTGTGGGGAGTTATTTCTGGTTCTGAGAGGAGTCACTGACTTAAAGGGATCTCAATTTCCAAGGTGGAAATGGGGCATGAAGCTGATGCATGGGACTTATAAAAAGGGTCACTGGCTTTGGGAGGTGGAGGGGTGGTTGTTAAGGACTCACCATTTCTCCCTGCCTGGACTGGACTCTGCTGGGCTGGTCTGGGCCTGGCTGTAGTGCTGGAGACTGCAGTCTTGAGACAGTGGAAGCCCCTGCATGTGGGGAGGGCTCACTACAGGTTCCCCAAGTAGGTAGCTAAGCGAAGAGTCAGAGAGCAGCCCAGCTCCAAGCTGGATATGTACTAGAGCTTTTGGGGTCCAGTTCAAGCCCTCAGATATTACATTTTTGGGAAATGTTGAGTTCGTTCAGAAACCTGAATACACAGACCTAGTATTTGTGTTTTGAATATGGAAGCTAAAAAGGACTTTGGAGTGTTCGTTTAGGTTTTATCAAAACCTAGATGCACAGGTCTCATAGCAACTGTTTGTAACTCTGAATATTTAGCTTTTTATTTTCATTTGAAGTTAATTCCTTTTTATAAAGCTTTTTTCATTTTAAAGCTGGGATGTGTAAATTTTCAGAACTGGGTACAGAATTCTGGAGTATTGGCTCTGTTAGGTACAGAAATGAGCCTACCCAAATAACTTTTCTATGGCCTGGAAATATCCCAACCCAAATTACAGATGGCCAAGGATTTGTACTCGTTAATGTGCTTTGTGTGTTTCGCAGTTTTGGCCCAACATCCACTTTTGCCAGAGTGGGCGGAAAGACCCCTGGTTGTAAGAGCAGTTGCCAGTGAAGATTACAAGTGGGGAAACTGAGACATTACTGTGTACTCGGAGGTGCAGTAGAGTTTCAGTTCAAAGTTTCACCAGTTCCCACTCACAGCTCCACTACTCAAAGCAGGTCTATCATGAATTGAGTTTCCTGATCTGCTAGGAATTGAGTTTCCTGGTCTGCTCATCCTGCTGCCTCCAGTAGCTGCTTAGGTGGAGTCCAAGGTTAGCTGCTGGCGGAGCGGAGTGGGAACTCCTCCCTATGGTGCACCAGGAAGAGTCTTGAGAGTTGAGAAAACTTCCCTTCTAGGGCCACTTTGAAAATGATAGGGCTGTGTAGACTTTGGGGTCTGGGAATGCTTAAGAGGTGCATTCAAGAAACATAAGGTCCAGATCATGGATCTGTGCCATAGATCTGTCCCATATCCTCGTGTTCATGTCCTCATCTCTGCTTCCTTACCTTGAGCTCAGTTTTTTCAGTGCTTGGGGGTAGGAAGTGGATCCAGGGGCCAGTTCGAGGAACTGAAAAGGGGCCACATAAAAACTTTGACATAGGCCACATTTGGCCCCCAGGCTTGAAGTTCCTCACCCTTGGCCTCAGGATTGCCCTGTGATCCCTTTCAAATCCAAACTCTCTCACAAGGGAGGTCAGGTGGGCTCTGAATACAACAGATAGTTCCCACAGAGCACCCTAGATGCCCATGTCCTTCCTTCACTGAACAGCTTCTCTCATGGAAGACTCCACTGTAAGGGCACTGAAGTGCAGGATGGTTGCCTTCTCTTGTATAGACCTTGGCAGACTACATCTCCCATAGTGCACCCTGTGTCTCAGCAGCAATGATTTACCAGTGCTTGACTAGGAGGAAGTAACAAGAAGTTCCCCTCAAAAATTAAGTTGGGGAAGAAATAAGAAATAATGGAAGAATAGGGAAAGCCAGGGACAAAACAAAAACACAGCTGGTAATTCTCCACTGAGGAAGCAGCCTCCACAGGACAAGGTATAAAGGGAATGTCAGGCAATCACCTTACCATTTACTGAATACAAGGCTTTACTGGCCTCAACCAAGAGGTGGAAAGTGATCTAGTAGAATGGGGCTGAAAGGAAGATGGGGATTGCCAGTCTTCAAGCAGGCTTCATCTATGGTAGCCTTGGCCCATTTGAAGCTTTCATTGCTTTGGGGGGCCAGAAAAACAGATAAATAGGGCATCAGAATGATGAAAAGAGGCAGTACTACAAGACAGTACTTGAGAGATCTGTAGAGACCTGGCCAGCACCAACAAACCTCCAGGGCAGGATTCTGATTTGGAAAAAAGTGGGAGTGAGATGAAAGGGACAGATGACATTAGGTGGTAATCCTGGAGATATCCCAAAAAACACCATGTCTGGAAAATATGAAGAGAAGGAGCCTGGTGAAAGAAGTGTTGAGCAAACTGATGTGTGGCCAGAGTGACTGCCATCAGAAAAGCAATCTTTATGAGTAGGAGGCCCTGGCAGCAAGAGATTAGTAGTATTGTGGGATCAGTGAGCATTGCTCTGGCTTTGTCTGAGAAAATCTGCAGAGGAAGAGGGGAGAAGGTATACATCAGATATTCTGACCAGCTGAACAAGAAGGCATCTGTTTCCTAGTGTCTGGACTGAAGCAATACTGTTGCAGCTTCCTTCCTGCTGCTGAAGAAGACAGACATGTCTATTTGGTGTCCCAGGAAGGAAGATCTAATAGAGAAGTGACTGATTCATTTCCTGCTGAGAGTTAAGTAGAGAGCATCCACTGAGTCAATTTGTTTAAGAGTTGAGATTGCTCTTGACTTACAAAGTTGCAAACAGAATCCTTCTCTCAAGTTACAGAGGAGCCCAGAGGAAACCATGGGGGCTGAAAGTAGGCCACAGCAGTTCTCATATCTGACAGATACCGCATTCACACCTTACGGTGGGTGGCGGCAGCACTCCTGAGAGGAGAAGACGCGGCGGGGAAGGAGGCCGGTGCCGTCACAACTTCCAGTGCGAACGGGGTTCTACCGCGACAATACTCGCAAGTGACAGGGCTCAAAATCCAGCCCTGTCATTCGCGAGTATTGTCGCGGTAGAACCCTGTTCACACCAGAGGTTGTGACAGCACTGGCCTCCTTCCCCTGCTGTGTCTTCTCCTTGTGGGAGTACTGCCACCGCGCCACCGTAAGGTGTGAATGTGGCCTGAATCTTGAAGGCACAGTTTGGGAGCACTGCAAGAACTGATGGTATTCCCAGTGGCAAACCCACAGTCAAGTGATCCTTCATGGTTTGTCTGTTTCTCCTGGCAGATGAGAGAGCACGGACAGATCCAGACTGTGCAATTGCATAGGGACCCCATGTCTTATTGTAGGTCCCACATATTATATTGAAGCCACTGTTGTCATGTGGTCCCACTGCTGCTCCCCCTTACATCAGAGGCTGTGCTCTACTAGATCCAAAGTGGCTTCTCCTTTTGTGGGTTCCAGGACTAACTGCTCTCGGAAGCAGTAGCTCTCACTTCATTTCCACATTCAGAGGCTTATTTCAGCTATTTCTTTTCAGTTAACATTGTTACTTCATTTACTTTGCTTCATTATTTCATTCCCTTCATTTGTTCTGTATCTTGGTTATGATGTTGTGAGTGCCTGGGAGACAAACAGCCAGCTTTCCCTCCCCCTGTTGTTGAAGACGGGAGATACCCCCTAAAACCTTTCACAGATTGGCTCCTTAGAAGATCAGGATTGGCTCCTTTGCACACTTCGCCCCACCTATGTGGGGCACACTATCAGGGTGGCAGGCTTCTTCTAGGCAGCAGCATCTGGGAAAGAAAAATCCAGTAGCTGGTGACTAGTAAAATGCAATTTATGATACTGTAAAATTACCTTCATCCATCAGCCACCCCCCACCCCCCAATCCAGCAGCCTCCAGGGCTGGGTCTTGCCTTCTCAGGCTCAAGCAGCAGCCTCCATCTTGGAGTCTGGTTCCACTGAGACCGCCAATGGAATGTCAGTGGCTTCACCATGACCTTCCATAAATCCTGTTAATGGATCTCCTGTGAAATCCATTTCCAGAGCACAGCTCAAGAGTACAGAGCTCCACAAAAGAAAGGAGAATCTGCATGAAATCCAAACATTGCCTGCTCTACAGCCATAATCGTGGCCCAGGGAAGGGAGTAGAGATTGCAACAGTACAGACCTGGGGTGCACTGAACACCTTTTGCTCCTAGAAGTCCTATTGCCTCGGTCTCTGGGATCTGTGCTGGGGTGGATTAAGGCTATGTGGAATGCTGATTTCCCATTTCCAAGGAAAAGTCACATTCTTATATCTCTGTTCTGTCCCAATAAAGATAAAACAAAAATATGCAGTAGGGATGGGCGAACAGATTGCGGTTCGGGTTCGGCCATTTGGTTCGGTCATTGCATTCGGGTTTGACTGTTCGGTTCGGTCGTATTTGGTTTGGTTTGGGCATTCGGAAAAAGGCTCTCTGTGCGAGAAATGATGGCCCCAGACCCATGACGGTGGGTCCTGGGGCTGGAGTGGCAATTAAATATATTGGCCACAGCCCTCCCTGCCTGTAACTTGGCCCCAGAACCCTGATGGCCAGTCCTGGGGCTGGAGTGGCTGTTTCTTGATACGGTAGAACGACAGCGCCTCTGTGCGAGGAATGATGGCCCCAGACCCATGATGGTGGGTCCTGGGGCTAGAGTGGCAGCTTCTAGATATTGGCCAGAGCCCTCCCTGCCAGTAACGTAGGCCCCAGAACCCTGACAGTGGGTCTTGGGGCTGGATTGGCTGTTTTTTGATGGTTTGGAAAATTGACTCCCTATGCGAGGAATGATGGCCCTGGACCCATGATGGTGGGTTCTGGGGCTAAGGTGGCAGCTTAAATATATTGGTCACAGTCCTCCCTGCCTGTAACCTGGCCCCAGAACCCTGGCAGGGGATCCTGGGGCTGGAGTGGCTGTTTCTTGATGCTTTGGAAAATCGACTCTCTGTGTGAGGAATGATGGCCCCAGACCCATGACGGTATGTCCTGGGGCTAGAGTGGCAGCTTAAATATATTGGCCACAGCCCTCCCTGCCTGTAACTTGGCCCCAGAACCCTGGTGGTGGGTCCTGGGGCTGAAATGGCTGTTTTTTGATGTCGTTGAAAGACATCGCCTCTGTACAAGGAATGATGGCCCCAGACCCATGACAGTGGGTCCTGGGGCTAAGGTGGCAGCTTCTAGATATTGGCCACAGACCTCCCTGCCTGAAACTTGGCCCCAGAACCCTGATGGCCAGTCCTGGGGCTGGAGTGGCTGTTTCTTGATATGGTAGAACGACAGCGCCTCTGTGCGAGGAATGATGGCCCCAGACCCATGATGGTGGGTCCTGGGGCTAGAGTGGCAGCTTCTAGATATTGGCCAGAGCCCTCCCTGCCAGTAACGTAGGCCCCAGAACCATGACAGTGGGTCTTGGGGCTGGATTGGCTGTTTTTTGATGGTTTGGAAAATTGACTCCCTATGCGAGGAATGATGGCCCTGGACCCATGATGGTGGGTTCTGGGGCTAAGGTGGCAGCTTAAATATATTGGTCACAGTCCTCCCTGCCTGTAACCTGGCCCCAGAACCCTGGCAGGGGATCCTGGGGCTGGAGTGGCTGTTTCTTGATACTTTGGAAAATCGACTCTCTGTGTGAGGAATGATGGCCCCAGACCCATGATGGTATGTCCTGGGGCTAGAGTGGCAGCTTAAATATATTGGCCACAGCCCTCCCTGCCTGTAACTTGGCCCCAGAACCCTGGTGGTGGGTCCTGGGGCTGAAATGGCTGTTTTTTGATGTCGTTGAAAGACATCGCCTCTGTACAAGGAATGATGGCCCCAGACCCATGACGGTGGGTCCTGGGGATAAGGTGGCAGCTTCTAGATATTGGCCACAGACATCCCTGCCTGAAACTTGGCCACAGAACCCTGGTGGTGGGTCCTGAGGCTGGAGTGGCTGTTTCTTGATGCAGTTGAAAGACATCACCTCTGTGCGAGGAATGATGGCCCCAGACCCATGACGGTGGATCCTGGGGCTAGAAGAGTGGCAGCTTGTAGATATTGGTCATAGCCCTCCCTGCCTGTAATTTGGCCCCAGAAACCATGTCCCCAGAACCCTGATGGTGGGTCCTGGGGATGGACTTGATACAGTTGAACGATGTTTCTTGATACAGTTGAACGATAGCTCTCTGTGAGTGGAATGTCAGGCCCCAGAACCCATGGCACAGACAGCATGGGTGGCATTGGCAGCAGCAGCAGAAATTGGATTGCCAGGGCTCAGAACCCATGGCACAGACAGCAGAGGCAGCACTGGAAGCAGACATAGGATTTCCCAGAGGCAGCATTGGCAGCTGGTGCGGACATTGGATTGCCTGGACACAGGACCCGTGGCATGGACAGCAGAGGCAACATTGGCAGTAGCAGCAGCATCAGCAGACATTGGATTGCCCAGGCACAGAACCCGTTGAACAGCAGAGACACCAGCAGCAGGATTTGTCTGTACACAGCACCCATGGAGCCAGGATGGTTGGATTTGCCAGGCAATAGCTCCCATACAGCAGCAGATGGCAGCAGCAGGATTGTGTGGGAACATTTGGATTGGCCAGGGCAGAGCACCCATGGACCAACAGACAGCAGCAGTGGGATTACCAGACCAGTGGTGCACATCACCCAGGGTTGCCAGGGGAGGCAGACAGGCACTGTGTCATGAGAGGCAGGCAGACTGAGGCAGGCNCTGTCCATGACTTGTGCCTGAAGCAGGGACCACCTAAACCTTACTTCAGGACCCCTCCTACCACTGCCAAGCACTGCCTCTGGGTCCTGACACCAGTGTGCAGTCACTGCCAGGTAGGCGTACTGGGCACTCCTGGAGGACAACAGGTCTATGGTGAAGAGGACCATGCCCCCCCCGCCCCTGCCAGCTGCTCCCTCACCCGCTCCTTCAAAGCCCTGTAGAGCTGTGGCACCACAGTCCAACTCAGGGTGGAGTGGAAAGGCAGCTTAAACTTGGGCGCCAGGAACCCAATCAGCCACTAGAAGCCCTTGTCGTCCATAATTGACAAGAGCTTGCCATCCAAAGCTATCATTTCTGCGAACAGGCACTTCGCTTTCTCTTGGAAGCCAGTGCCATGGTGCCCTGCCGATGGCCTTGACAGATCCCCCCACCCCAGCTCCTCCATGATGGACTGACGGCATTGCTGGTGAGGCTCCTGCTGCTGTTCTGCCCCCATACTGCTCCTGCTGCTTGAGGAAGCAGCAGTTGGTGCAGGATGCTGGCCAGCTGAAAAAGCTGGGCGACTGGATGCTGAAGTTGGGAACCCGCTGACATCCACTTCCCCTGCCTTCCCGCTGAGCATCAGAGCACTGTGGCATGACGTCAGGTGCCTCGCCATTGAAGTTGCCCCAAGATTGGCAAGCACCTGCCCACACTTCACCACCTTATTGCACAAAGTGCGCTGCACCTCTCTGGGATCATCTGCCCGCACCTGCTTAAAATGATCCCAGACTGAGGATTCCTCCCCCCCTCACCTTCTTGCCTGCCCTGGGTGATGCACTGCTGCCAGCACTGCTGGGAGGGGGAGAACTTGGTGGCTCTGGCGACACAGTGCTGGGAGGAGGCTCAGCCATTGCCTCAGCTCCAGACATCTCCTCTGCGGCACTAGTGTCTGCCTCTGACTCACTGTCCGCGATCACGGTGATGTCCTGTGAAAGGGAGTACTGGGATTCTGAGGCTAGACTGCCCATGCCCGCCATGCTGCTGGCACTCTCCCTGTGCTCCCCTCTTTAGCTGCTAGTGCTTCTGCTGCTACTTCTCTCCCCACTGACATTGCCAGGGGATCAGGCCCTGCCTCTAGCAGCCAGGGTGGGATCCACCAACTCTGGACTCCTGAGGATCGCCTCGACAGTGGGGGACATTGGTGGCCCTGGAGGAACATAGGAAGCAGCACCAGCACCTGCTCCAGCACCAGCAGCAGCAGAGACAGACGCAGTCTCAAGTCCTGCAGGCCTTCCAGTGCTCTGTGTGGCAGTGGAGGAAGGTACTGCCAGGAGGGAATGCTGAGCCGCTGAAGCATGTTGCCCTAAAGGAGGCCTGCTGAGTTTGGTGGGTGGTGATGTGCTCTGCCTCTGGCTACTGCTGCTGCCTGCTGCCACTCCCCTGGCACGGCCCCTCCCACCTCTAGCACGTGCCCCATTGCCTCCTCTACGAGCAGCAGACTGGCCTCTCCTTCCCTTCTCCATTTCTCCCTCCAAAATAATGTTTTAATATATTTTTTATATATTTTTTTAAAATTTCATTTATTAATCTAATATTATATCTATCTATCTACACTAAATTTAACTGCTATTAACTATTCTAAATGCTATGAACTACATGGATTATCTAATAAGTACAAATACCTACTCCTACAAACACTAAAACTAAATCACTAAACACTATTTCTATCACTAAGCTAACTCCTACAACTGTCAACTATCTCCTCTCTCTCTCTCTCTCTCTCTCTCTCTCTCTCTCTCTCTCTCTATATATATATATATATATATATATTTATATAATATGGGATGGGGGAATCACGAACAACATAAAGAGGGGTACAAAACTGAAATGAAACCTAAATCAATTTAATAATAATAATGCTACTCTAAATGAATAAAAAATACAGGGGAAGGGAAGGGAATCAGGGATGGAATAAGAGGGAGAGGGAAAGGATTCAATGGAGGGGGAGGGAGGAAGGAAGATTGAACACAGGGAGGAATAAAAACACAAAACAACAACTAAATCTATCTAAGCTAAGCTAAATAAATGAGAATATGGAGGTAGATGGGTTGGATGGGAGAAATAGGAGGAGGATGGCAATGGATTAGGAATAGGAGGGAACAAAAACTGCTGGGAGAGAGGGAGCCTTCTGAAACGCCTGCTGTTCAGGAACTGTGACTAGCTCAGAAGGTGTTGGGAAGGGGGGAGACAATCAGTTTTGTTTCTTGCTGTGCCCGCCTCACCGCAAGCCCCATTGGCTCCATGCAGCCTAGCCCGTGGCCAATCGCAGACTGTGAAGTCAGTGGTCTGAGGCGAAAAGGGATGGTGATTGGGCAGGCTGGCTGCTACTCCAAGTCTCTCCATCCCTGGTGCCTGGAAGTCTTCTCCTCAGCTGACTCCCCCTCCCTGCCATGTTTGGCCTTCCAGCGACATCACGTTTTAGGCACCCAAACTCACCCAAACGCGATCTGAACTGACCGAACTGTTTGGTCATTTCGGCGTTCGAAATTGAGTTCGGTTTGGTCAGTTCGTGTTTGGTTTCGGCTTTGGTTGTCCGAACAGGCCGAGTTCGGGCTGAACTCCGAACTTCTGAACCATTTTTGCCCATCCCTAATATGCAGGAAATTGCCATGGAATTGAACTTTCCAGAGCAGTAATCTTCAGTGCCTGGCTCAAGGCTGGGGGAGACCAGGGATCCCCAGAGCTGTAATGTGAATATGGTCCAACAGCCATGCTGACAACGGAGGGAGAGGTGAATTACCTGACTGGCAGATAGATCAGTCATTCAGCAGCTCTCAGACCCTGGGTGGGGGTTGGCAGGTTTTACACTGGGATATAGTCCATGCACAGGATCTTCCACCTCCCTAGTTAGGAGCTACTTCACCCTCCCTGCTCCAAAGTGTCTTGCTCCCAGAAATATTTTTGACGGAACTTTCCAATTTTGTTGATGGAAAATCCCAACCAGTCTTAGGATGAATCCCCATCTCTCAGTTGATATGAAGGCTCTTGTTTTCGTTGATCTTTTGGTGGGAAAAGATACAAACCTGGAGTTCAAAGCGTACGTATCCACAGAGTGAAAGTCATTAATAGGGCAGCTGGTGCCCCTCTGAGTGTGCTGCACAGGGCCTAATAGTGCTAAGAACTGTGGATTAGGGGCCTGTTCAGTAGAGGGAGAGGGGCTTGTACAAGGGCTTTTGTACTCTCCCAGGGAGACCATACAGATCAGTGTTGGTTTGAGAAAGTGTTTTTCAAGTTCATTCCCATGGCAGATGAGAGAATGGCCAAGGCAGCTGAAAACAGCATCCACATACTATCAGTAAACAATTCTTCAATGGGGACTTCCCACTGCGCTTCATTTTTTGGGAAAATAGCCCAGTGCTAGCCTCTAGCCATGCTAACAGGAGACAAAAATAGGCCTTCCTTCCCTATGGAAAACAAACCAAGCTGTGCTCTGGCTGTTACCAGCACAGCACAGCACAGTCCAGATCACCAGGAGAAAAGAGAATCAATTGTTCACAAATTACACCCCACACACTGACCTTCTTTCTTTGAAACTCCAGACGCAGTGGAAAGTTGCCAGCTCTCCCTCCATGAATCACAGGCCCATTTCACTTGTTACAGCCTCTCCAGTCCCTCACTGCCAGGGTGGGGTGAGCAGGGGGTTATTTTATCCAGCAGAGCTGCCTGTGGCCACTTCAGAGTCATTATTCCTTTCAAAGCAACTGTTTGTGTAAAGCCACAGCAACCAAAGATAATTGTTTATCATGTGGAGGGAAATAATGATCCATGCTACAAGACTCAACCAGTACCATCCACTCTCAGAAAGAGCAGGCCACAAAGGCCACAGCAAGACCAGTCGGACCCTCCCCTGCATTTGGCCCACAGCTTGGTGGACTCTCCCTGCTCGTCTGATACAGAGGGATGTGGCCAATATATATTGGCCTTGGACTAGGGCTGTAGCGGCATA
>QEPC01000527.1:17287-30130 GCA_003113815.1 Sphenodon punctatus | reverse complement strand
AGGAATGAAGAAGCCTTACTGTAGGATGCATAGCAAGGGACAGAGTGATTTTTTTGGTTGGGGGCCACTGAGCACTGAAACGGAGTGATTTGGGGAGCCAGAGCACTGAAATGAGGGCCAGTACCCACCCAGTGGCAGTGTCCCCCCTGCCATCCCCCCATAACCTCCCGCTCACCCCTGCCAGGCTGCTGAAGATCTGAGTCTGGGGACTCAGCTCCGATAGGCCCCAAATCTGGTACACTCTGCCCGCCCCAAGCCACGCCCTCTTGGCCTGTTTCTGGCGTGCCGCCGGCACAGGGCCACTAACACTATATTTTCCCGGGCCACTTTGATTTCCCAATCTGCCCCTGCTGTAGTTCCATAATTGCGCATCCTAAAGTTTAATGTTTTATTACTGTGGTAAGGTTGAGTTTTTTAATTGTTGGTGCTACTGTTTGAAGGTGGTTAACTACAGTTAGTTTAAGAATCTAAATAACATAAATAATATTGTGCTTTAGGCTGGTTTGCTTTTTGTGCCGTTTTATTCTATTTCTGATAGATGTTTTTGGTTTTTTTCTGCCTCTTCAGTGTTGCAAAATGAATGATTGAGAAATGCAGTGGATTGGAGGATGGACGCACTCACTCTTGTGTCCCTGTTCTTTAAAGTTTGAGCTTTTCCTAAATGTAATTGATGTTTAGGAAAGTAGACTGACGTAATTTGAAAGTAGAAAGCACTGGCTTTCTCCTCAGGGATGATTGTCCATCTGCCATTCTTTGGAGTCAGAGGGGAATTTTTTACATACAAAGTCCTTTTTTTCACCTAACTAATTTAGTTCTTTTTGTTTTTTTACCCTGTGTTGTGGGTTTTTTCCTTCCTCCAAGGAATATCATTAACAATGATAATGTGCTCTACATAGGGTTATCCATGATAATGACTCAGAGGCTGCAGCTAGTGCAGAATGTGGCAGCCCATCTCTTGTTGGGATTGGGCTGCCAGGAGCACATAACACCAGTGCTCCATGCTTTGCACTGGCTGCCGATAGTGTTCCATGTCCGCTTCAAGGTGTTGTTTTTTACCTATAAAGCCCTAAACGGTCTAGGCCCTGCCTACTTGTGGGAACGCCTCACCCCCTGGGTAATGGATCCAACCCCTGTGGTCATCCGGGGGTGCCCTTCTCGAGGTCCCCAGAGTCACCTGGGGGGTCACAGAGGAGAGGGCATTCTTGGTGGTCGCACCGTGGCTGTGGAACTCCCATCCGGTGGGGGTGAGGCTGGCCCTGCATCTCCCCTCTTTTTGGAAAAGTTGTAAGACCTGGCTGTTCTGCCAGGCATTTGGTGTGGGAGAGGGGTGAAAGGGGGGAGGGTGGTGGTGGTGATGGTGTTAAATGCCGTCCTCCTTTTAGCAGTTTTAAAAATGCTTTTTATTGGATTTTATTTATGTTTTTATATTGTAAGCCGCCCCTGGCTGCCTGATGGCAGGAGGGGCAGGTTATTAAATTGAAAAATAAATAAATAAATAAATAAATAAACAAGGCTAGTTCCTTTTCTAGAAAGACCAAATTAACAAAATTTAAAATACAATCAAATTCACTCATATTTCCTGTAGTGCCTATTTCAAAAATGTATCTGGCTCTGGTGCCCATTTCAGAGGAGGGAGGAATTTTAAGTATCATATCTCTCATCAGATCACCCACTGCCCCTGTCCAGAGTGGCATTGCAAGATGCATTCATACTTTCTTGTCTGGCTGCTGCGCTGAGCGCCCCATTGGTGACTAATAGAGGGAGTAGGAATAAGGGTAGGAATACCATATCCAAGATCACCCACTGTCTCTTGCCTGGTTACTACTGACAGCAGTATTAACTGCACCTGCATGTCTCTACTGCATGCTGCTGCTGCTACTGCTGGCTGCCCCATTTCAGAGGAGGGAAGAATTTTAATTAGCATATCTCCCCTCATCAGATCACCCACTGCTTTGGCATTGCAAGCTGCAGTCATCCTTTCTTGGCTGGCTGCTGTGCTGAGTGCCCCATTGGTGACTAATAGAGGTAAAAGGAATACATACGGTAGGGGTACCATATCCAGGATCTGGATCACCCACTGCCCCTTGCCAGAGCAGGGCACTCTCTAGCTGCTGCATGTGGCATATCAAATGAGATGTGTATGTTACGTGGCTATGACAGAGGGGTTAATGCAGATTGACCTTCTAGCCTGGGCTGGGGGGGAGCAGGGAGGGGACCCAGTTGGGATTGGCTTTAGTTTTCTTTTGATGATGCCATGAAGAGTTTTTTGAGACTACAGGACAGAGAGAAATAAGTAGGGCTGTACCGAAAAGTACTTCTGAGTATTCATGCCAAATACCGAAGTTCCGAGTAATTGGTCTGAGTACTCAGCAGTCCTTTGGCGCTGTTTCCAAAGTTTTGGAATTCAGATTCTGAATTCCAGACTTTGGAAAACTTCGGAAACTTCAGAAATTTGTTGCAAAGTTCTTGAACCCACAACCAAAGCACTATGTAGAAAAGCACTACCCAGAAAAGCAGACTACCAAGAGTGGGACAATCACTCCAGAAGAGTACCCCACAAAAGTGCAACTGCATGCAGAAGTAATTAAAAAAAACAACAGTTGTGTACCCACAGCCTACCACAGCAGTGAGTGCACCCACTTTAATCATTATGCCAACCAAGAAGTCCACAAAAATGCAGGCTAGCAAGGGACATTTGCTGAAGAAGAATACAACAACCCTGAAAAATAGTCTGCAACTGCATCGAGAAATAAATCCCACTAAAAGCCAACAAGCCCAGGCCCCAGCAGTCACAAAATTAAGAAACCAGACATTCATCCCTCGTCCCTCCAGGGGGTACCCTCTTGGCATGGCATTGGTACTATGGCACTGGTAACTTGAACAGACCAGGCAAGGGAAAGTGGAGCCAGGCAGAGAGATCCCTCTGGCCTCATGGTGCCAAGTAGGGATGTGTGAACAGATCGCCGTTCGGTCATTCAGTCGTTCAGTTTGGGAGCCGGGTTTGGGTTTGGTTGTTCGTTCTGGGGACTGAGTTCGGGTTCAGTCATTCAGTTGAGTGGCGTTCGGTTTGGTTCGATCATTCGGAATTTGGTTTCGGTTTCGGTATTTCGTGGTCCCATGAACACGTCGGAAACCGGAAACCGGAAATTCAAGTGCGTACAGAGCTTGTGTGGAGACAGTGTGTGTGTTGTGGCTGGCTGGCTGTTTTGTTTTGTTTTGTGTGTTTTGGCTGTGTTGGACTGTGTGTTGTTTGACTGTGTTGGTTTGGCTGGTTGGTGAGTTGGTGGGTGACTGTTTTGTTTGGCTGTTGTGTTTGTTTGGGGAAAAAAATGAAGAGGGTGAGGATTAATAGGACCTGGAGGAAGGCCAAGGTGGCAGAGCCGGTGGAGGAGGAGGAAGAGGTTGCTGCCGCTGGACCTTCAGTGGTGGAGGTCAGCTCCTCAGCAGAGGAGCAGAGAGCACAGGAGGTGCTGCCAGGTTTGTAAACTTTATATTTACTTTGAGGACAAGAATAATAGAATACTATTCTTTAGAGCGAGCTCACTGGCGTGCGGGTGAGTGGGTTGGTGGTGGGCAGTCAGGCACAAACAGTGGGCATCAGTGGGTGGTAGCGGATGTCTGCCACAGAGAGAGAGGATACTGTGGGGGGCTTTTCCAGCAGTCAGGCAGAAGCCAAAGGAAGCACCAACTAGGGATGGACAAACAGAACCGTGTTCAGAAATTCAGTTCGGTTCGGAAGTTCGGTTCGGTCGACTGAACTATTTGAGTTCAGTCCGAACTCCAAACTTCCGAACAGAGTTTGGAAATTCAAACCCCATTGAACTAAATGGAATATTATCTTATATGGGTGGGCAAACAGAACCGAGTTCAGAAATTTGGTTCAGTTCAGTTCTGTTTGAAAATCGAGTTCGGTTCGGTCGACCGAACTGGTCGAGTCCGGTCTGAACTCTGAACTTCCGAACCATGTTCGCCCATCCCTAGCACCCACCCAAACACGTGCCATCCATCTAGCAAGGGTCTCCTGTTGCCATCCCTAGCACCCCAAGAAGGGCAGGATTTGCACGTGCCAGCAAGGGTCTTTCCAGTTGCCATCCCTAGCACCCAAAGAAGGGCAGGATTTGCACGTTCCAGCCAGGGTCTTTCTAGTTGCCATCCCTAGCGCCTCAAAGAGGGCAGGATTTGCACGTGTCAGTCAGGTTCTCTCCATTGCCATCCCTAGCACCCCAAGAAGGGCAGGATTTGCACGTGCCAGCAAGGGTCTTTCCAGTTGCCATCCCTAGCACCCAAAGAAGGGCAGGATTTGCACGTTCCAGCCAGGGTCTTTCTAGTTGCCATCCCTAGCGCCTCAAAGAGGGCAGGATTTGCACGTGTCAGTCAGGTTCTCTCCATTGCCATCCCTAGCACCCAAAGAAGGGCAGGATTTGCACGTGCCAGCAAGGGTCTCTCCATTTGCCATCCCTAGCATCCCCTAGCACCGCAAGGAGGGAAGGATTTGCACGTGTCTTGGCATCGCTACTAGCACCCCAAGGAGGGCAGGATTTGCTCGTGCCAGCCAGGGTCTTTCCAGTTGCCATCCCTAGCACCCAAAAAAGGGCAGAATTTGCATGTGCCAGCCAGGGACTTTTGGATTTTCACATGCCAGCTAGGGTCACCATCTCCAGTTGCCATCCCTAGCACCCCAAGGAGGGAGGACTAGAGGCATCATCATAAATGCATGATATTACTTAGGTGTTGTTTATGTGTTCCTGTTTCAGAGAGGGTGAGGAATCTGATGTTGGCACTGGTGCCATGCGCAGGACACCGAGGAGGAGGTCATCAGTGCCACTGCCAGACAGCGGGCATACAAGGTCCAATGTCTGGGGGTGGTATGAGAAGCATACCGGATTCGGCATCTGCAAAGTAAGGGTTCTGGAACAACAGGGAATGGATTGCCCTATGACCAGTTAGGAAGTCCCCTGCAGAGAGAGATTAGCCACTCATCCACTTGTGGAGACAGAATGCAGGCAGGGCTTGACAGACCATTGGTCTGACACAGTATGGCACTTCATATGTTAGTATCTTTTTATGTTCTTTAGGTATGCGGCAAAAGATTTAAAAGGGCCAGCCAGGAGACAACATCGGGGCTCATCGCCCATGTGGAGAAAGTCCACGGCAGGCGGCAGGACTCTGGTGTTGCCCTGGAGTGTCGTCGCCAGAAGAAGGGGGGGAAGGCATGCCAGAAGCAACACCATCAAAGCCCTTACCCCTCCTCCAGCTCCACTGAGGACTCTCCAGTCCCCTGGGAGGAGTCTGAAGTGACAAGGGCTTTTGGGGCCGAACTAGAGAGGCCAACCCAGAATTTTCTGGACCAGCAAAAAAAATATATGGACGGGCTATGGATGCAAGCCCTGACTATGTATGCTGGCTGTGTTCAGTAAAACAAGTGTCAATACATGTGAGCCTTTTGTAGGCTGACTGTGTTCAGTAAAACAAATGTCAATATATGTGAGCCTTTAGTATGCTGGCTGTGTTGCCTCCATGACAGATCATGACAGATTCAATATTTTTATTAAGTAACGCGTCCTGCCCTGTGTGACCTCCAATACAACATCTCTTTAATAAACTGGGTGTAACCTAGGGGGTCAAGCCATTTACACCCCTGATGTTTCCGGGCATGATGGTGACCAGTGGTACCTCATTGTCAAGTCACCCTGATGGATCCGATTAACAAGGGCCAAGTGGGAGTCACGGCAATCTGGGGTATGAAAGTTTGCCCCAATTAACCCTTGTTGGTCCCAATACAGTGTACATGGGAAAATGAGCCTGTTGAAGGGATCTGTAACACAAAAGGTAAAGTAAGGCACAGCACAGCAGCAAGCCAAAAAGAGCAGCACACATGAGGATGAAACCCATAGGTCCAGTCCATATATCTGGGGTAGAGAACAACTTTACCAGACTATCCCACCAGGATGTCTGAGAGTCTTCTTCTTCCTTGTTGGCCCAATTATTAATATGTTGAACAATCTCATTTAATTTCTCTTCAGCAGCCTTTAGTCTATCAATAGTTGAATTTACTAGTCCCCCATGACTGTACACTGTTTTCAAGAGCCTTTGGAGATCCTTTCCCAATGGTAGGGTCAGTTGAAGACCCTGTAACCATTCCAAACTTAAAGTGTCATTGTTATTTAAAAGAATTGGGGAATGTGCCCAATTTTGTTTGGCCGCTTGAAGTCTTCTTAACTCTATATTGGCACACCAGATACCCTCTGTGACAGATGTGTTATGCACTATAAATGCTGCCTCCACAGAAATTACAGGGCACGACACAAGGGGGCATATTAGACATGCTTTTTCTGGTCCCAAAAACACAACTTCGGGAGTTTGCATAGGGATTGGAACAGATTTTTCCTTTTTCCATAGACTAAATGTGTCATTTAGTGTGGGCCATCTTTCCCATCAGTTCTTATAACACCAGAACTTATTACATTCCCTAAAACAATCTTGGAGGGAATAAACCCCTGTTTTTGCCCCCCAGAAGTTAGGAAACCCAAGTTTCCACCACGTACCATTTTCTACCCACCCAATGGGAGCAACCGGCCATAATGTTTCAATTTCTGTACCTCTTACCACTGTCATTCGGAACACGCACTGATCCCAACTACATGGCCCCAAATTCATGGTTAGAATAAGGCAATATTTTGATCCACACCGATCTGCTCTAACAAGCTCAGGGATAATGTGGCCGTTCATAGTTGCAGAAACCATGTGATTCATGATTTCATCCAAACTTCCTTGCAAGGCATTACACCAAACTTGCCATGTAGATTCTTGTGACTCTTGTATTAAGGTGTCAACTATTGATTTCATCAGTACTGCTTTGATTCTCACAAAACTGTTTTCAATTTAACCATTGAACCCCCTAATGACAACCCTTTCCCACTCTGTCTAAGCCCCTATGCTGTATTAAAAACTGTTTGGGCCAGTTTTTGTTGGAGGCTGGCCAAATCCAAACCATTTAGAACCCCTAATGAAGTCCCAATGCCTCCCATCCAGTCTCCCCACTCCCTTCATCTTTTCCTAACTTTGGGAGTCATGGTATTAAACCATTTCCCCTGTATTTTCCTAGAAGCAGTCAGGGCTTCTGAACAATTGGCATATTTGGCAAGAATTGTAAAAGTTCTTGGCACTATTGTTATTTCATGTATTTCTTTTTGTGTGATCTCAAACAAGTAGCCATAATCTTGCAATGATACCTCCAATGGATTCGCTTCCCTCCAAATTTCAGTTGTTCCTCCAAATATAATTATACTGACAACTTTTACTGCTCTACTAGGTGCCGGGAAAAACACAGGAACACATGTTATGTACCACCCATGATTAGTCTTAAGCCCAACAAAAAACATATTATGGTCTGTTAAAACCTGTAATGTTCCCAGGCTAGAATTACCATACATTTCCTTTGCTGTGGATCCCTCCGTTAAAAACCATGCGGTACCGTATTCTGCTGAGTGTACCAAAAATATATGTCCCTTTTCCTGTACTTCTAATAACATGCCATGTCTAGGGTCTAACCTTTTGCATTCAAATTGAACCACCCTGTTGATGCTTCCTACCTGTATTGTCCAAACTGCCCACTCTTTTACTTCCTTAATGGGGTTTTCTTGTATGTTCCAAGTATATGGTGCAAGAGCTGTTGGAACTGGTGTGCTTGGGGAAAATACTGTGTCATTAATCTTTATTACACTGTTAACATGTCGTTTTCTGGGGTTTTCTACATTTTATACCTCCTCCCCACTCCATATGTCATCACCGCTATACTCAGGTATCTCAATTGGTGGAAACAATAATTTTAACTGAATGCTGGAATTACAATTTTGAATCCCATCCCATTTCCAACAACATACATATGTCCCTTGCAAATCCTCATCCATCTGCACACCATACCATTCTGAATTCAGGCGTTCGTTCATCTTTACTCGGTGAATCAGGAGTGGAAGTGTCAGTGTCTTTAATATACTGTGGGGGAATCCAGGTCCATGAAACTTTTATTCCCACACCATAGGGTTGAAAGAAATGAATTGACTTTTGTAGGCTGACAACTTGCTAATTCAAAATTAAATGAGTCCCCCTGCTATGTTGTTGGACTTCATCCGGGACCGGAACAGTGGTTCCCTTGATTTCAGTCCAACTTGATCTAGCGAAGCCAAAGGTATCATTAATCCAATATTCGTCTGAATGTTCATGGGCTATTGTAGTGACCAGGGACAAAATCCGAATCAGTTGTAGCATGATAGTAGTTTCAAATAACCAGGCCTTCTAGGACACCTTAAAAGAAAACTTCTTTTCTGCTCCTGTAAAAATAAAGCAAGACAAATCCGGCCTGTATATGGCCTTTGTAATTTCCTGGAAAATAATTGGTTGGTTAAACATACTTTCCTGGATGAAACCTGATTTGAAAGAGAAAAGGAAAAAGAGAGAAGTGTCTTTCTCCCCCACTTAAAAAAGGAAAACAAAAAGTGTTACAGCTAAAGTGTGATAAAAAGGTCTGAGAAATTGTTCACAAGGTAAAGCTGGGAGTGAAAGCAGTAAAAATCACTCCTGGGTGTAGCATTACATTTGGAAAGGAGAGAGAGAGAGAAGGGGAAAAGAAGAAAAAAAAGTGTCTAAGGGCTGGATATGCCGATGACACCAGCAATGATTATGCAAATAAGGAGACAGACGGTGGTAGCTAACCCTTTCTCTTTCTGTTCTTCCTTCTCATTCCTCCTCCTCTCTTCGATGCTAAAATAACTTACCACCCAAAAAACCTCACATTCAGATATCCTAGTATCCCTTATTGCCCCAATTCTTTCAACCCACCATATTACTGTACAAATATGAAGACAGACTGCATGGGAACAATACACAAACACTGGGTGTTTTCAGATGTTACGGGTGGGTGATTCACCACAGTGGATTCCCAGTGGGGGTGAACAGAACAACCACCCCCCGGGGTGAATAAAAGCTCCGAACAGACGTGACGGGACCGGGACCACGGCCCGGAATCAGGCCGCCAGATCATGGCCTGGGACAGCGCAACAGATGTGACACCAATGCCCAGCTGTGGTCAAAACACCCAGAATCCACCGGGGAGGGGCGGGGCACAGACATGGCTGCCTGAAGGCAAACAAAGCCAAAAGGCACAAAAGGGAATGTCCACACAAGGGAAACGGGAAGGGATGGGGGAGAGGGAGAAGAGCCAGACAGGTATCACACACAGCAGGCACACAGGCAGCAGAGACACAGCGGAACACACAGCACGAGCACACGTCCGGGCACACACACACACAAGGGAAAGGAAGGGAAGGGGGACACGGGCGGCCGGACAACACACAAGGCACAATGGGAGCAAAGGGGGGGTGGGACACGGAAGAGGAGGGGAAACCGCAAAGGGGCCGGGCAGCCCACAGGCAACAGCAACCACAACCCCCACAGCAGCACAGTTCACACGGGTGTCCCCACAGCAACACAGTCAGTCTCGGAAAGGGGGGGCCTCAGGTTCTCAGGACCAAGGCACAGCGAGGGCCCACAATGCACAGCAAACCGGGCGGGAATGGTCCAGGAGGCACACGGAGACCACACACCCACAGAGGGGCTGATGGAGGGCAGGCAGGACAGCCAGTGCAGCGCTGCAGGTCCAAGGATGCACACAACCCCCCAGAGGAAGCACCGAGGGCCAGTCCAGGGGTCCCGGAACCCCCTGGTCACACAAGCACCCAAGGGGGGGCGGGCACCAGGTGGCAGTGCTGGCGGGTGGGGACAGGTAGCTGGATACAGGCGGGTCAGTGAGGCCATGCAGAGCACCACACCCAGGCACCAGGGAGGGCAACTATGGAGGGGAACCCCAAGTGTGCAGGCAGACCGGGGGGTGGGGCCCGGAGGGGGCCCGTGGCTGCAGGCAGGGGCAGCAGCATCCCAGGAAGCAGGCTTAACTACAGCACAGCAGAGACATCAGGGAGGGAGCAGCCAGTGGGGACTGCCCCCCCCGGACAGGGGTGGGAGCCCACACAGGGGCAGGACACTGGGGGGCCGGGAGGAACACTGGAACTCACAGGCAGCTGCTGGGGGCCACTGTGGGCCCAGGGGCTGGGTGCCCCACCCGGTGAACCAGGTGGGGCCAATGGGTCAAGCCCCGGCAGTACCCCAGCAAGGACATGTGGTGGGCGATCAGGTAGTAGGCTTCGAAGGGATCATGCATGGAGAGACCCAGATGGACATCCACACGGGACCACACCCCCAACAGGGCCGACAGCTCTGCCGCAGAAGGCTCCGACACACATCAGGCAGCAGAAGGGGGCCAAGGAAGATGTCCCAGATCCAGCAGCTGGTGGTACACTGCCACATGGGTGCACTGGAACCCACGTGCCCCGTGAACACAGGCAAAGTAGGACACGGCCAAGGCAGGACCCCCCTCAGCAAGGCACACAGTGTAGGCACACAGGCCGCACACACACAGTGCAGACATGGTCTCAGCCCCGGACCAGGGCACATAAGAACACCTCATGTCCGGGATGCGTCCATCAGGGAAGCGAATCAGCCCTAGGGTGTCCGCATACAGCCGGCAATCACGAGCACTCACCTCATAGCTGAATTAGCGCAGTCTGGAGCTCAAGCTCGCAAAGGCACCCGCATGGCTGGCTGGACTGCCCAGGAGCAGCTGCATGGTCGGGGTTTGCCACAGGTCGCACAGAGACATGGTCTTGCGGAAGGTCCAGATATGGGGGGCCCCATGGGGGCCGGGAAGCAGGAGCCCGGTGGACAGACAACCAGCCATGGTCCAGCTAGAC
This sequence comes from Sphenodon punctatus, assembly GCA_003113815.1. NCBI lineage: Eukaryota > Metazoa > Chordata > Lepidosauria > Sphenodontia > Sphenodontidae > Sphenodon > Sphenodon punctatus. The sequence goes on along the minus strand of QEPC01000527.1, from coordinate 19,325 downwards.
TGGGAGAATAACACCACGGACAGGGGGGCACACATATCCTCCAGGGCCAGGCGGGCCTTTGAGGGGTCCCAAGGACAGGAAAAGCAGCTACAGACTGCAGCATTGTAGCACAACAGAGCTAGGCATGGGGTGCGGACCCGACACAGCTGCCGAACACTATAGCACTCACATAACAGCTAATCAAGATGCCAAGGCCACGGTGTTACAAACAGACATGGGAGTGGGGGGTTGATGGGTGAAGGCATGCAGCTGCACAAGGAGCGCACGGAACTGCATGCCCATGCAGGTGCGAGGACCCATGCGCAGCCAGCATGTGTACCCATGGGCACTCCCACAGACCCATGCACCCCATTGGGGGCCCGGCCTCCTGGGGGCCGGCCCCTGGCACAGCCGCCCAGCGGAGGGCCATAATAAACATCCCACAACCCCCAGGGCCCCCACCACCATGGCGCAGGACAGGACAGCCGCCTACTGGATGCACCTTGCACTCGCAGTCGAGTGGTACCACGACCACACCAAGCAGCTGCGCCTCCTTGCAGCGGATGTGCACCTGGCTGCCCAGCTGCAGATTTCCCTGGCTTGGAGAGCTGCAAGGGCCCACAGGGCACACCAGGGCTGCAGGAGAGCCCTTGCCTGGCTCAGGGCACAGAGGCTATCCGGGGCAGACTGGCAGGCCGTGAGCCAGGCCCGAACCCAGCCCGCGGCGCTCCACGAGGTGGCCAGGTGCCTACTGTGGGCGAGGGAGACCATGCGACGGTCTGTTCAGCTTGCTATGCCCATTAAGAGGTGCCTATGGGTCTCTGAGCGCCCACAGGGTTGGTGGGCAAGGGCGCTGGCCCAGTGGGGCGAGGCAGCCTGGAGGGCCCACCTCATGATGGACAAGCTCACCCTGCTGTGGCTAGCGGAGCTCCTTACACCCTGGCTAGAGCAACAGCACACCTCCATGAGGACCCCCAACCCCATGGTCCAGCGGGTGGCTATAGGGGTCTGGGCCCTGGCAATGCCCGACTCCTGCCGGTCTGTGTCCCGGCACTTTGGGGTAGGCCTCAACACCATAGCCTGTATCCTCCGGGATGTGTGCGAGGCTGTGGAGGGCGTGCTTCTGTACAGAATGATCCAGCTGGTGGACCAGGAGGCCGTGATGGTGGGATTCGCGGCCGGAGGCTTCCCCAACTGCATGGGAGCCATGGATGGCACCCATGTCAAGATCCTCCACCCCTCCACCGGGGAGGCAGCAGAGTATGTGAACCGGCATGGGTACCACTCCCTGTAGCTGCAGGCGGTTGTGGATCACTGGGGTCAGTTCATAGACATCTTCACGGGCAACTCCGGCCATAGTCACAACGCCAGGATCATGACCATCTCCCCCTTCTATGCCTGGATGTTCTGGGGGGATTTTGCTGACATGGGGATGACCTGGATCGAGGGGGTACTGATGCCCCCCTGTATCCTGGGAGACCCTGCTTACCCCCTCGCCCGCTGGTTGATGAAGGTCTACCCTGTCACACGGACGCCTGTGGAGGTGCTATACAATACCCGCCTGTGTCATGTATTTCCAGTTATAAGCCCATATATTTTGGCTACCTGTGTTCCAAATGTATTAACTTTGAGTTTCTATGTGTTAACTTTCTGTTTTAATGTAAGCTAATTGTGCTTTACAGCATTGAATTTTAATATCAGCTTCTGTGATTATAATGGTTCAAGCTAGGGCCCTATTAGCCACATTCGAATAGAAATTTTTCTAAAGCTTCCCAAAGGAACTTTTGACTGTTGCCAAGGAGACCACCAAATGAATGAGCCATAAAACAGGCAAATCTCTAACTCGCCCTCTGGTCTAAGCTAAGTCATAAAGAGGCCCCTTTTTGCTATCTCTAACTCCCTTTGATTTACTTAAGTTTTCACAGACTAGAAGTCTAGAATCCTATGTGTGACCTGTCCAAATGAAGGATGATACCAGCTTCAGATCATCTCAAACAAAGGAATGATTTAAGTTAGTTTTTTCTAGCTAACAGATCTGGTTATTTTCTCTTTTTTATCT
>QEPC01000527.1:3625-14936 GCA_003113815.1 Sphenodon punctatus | reverse complement strand
CCTGTCAACCGGGGGGGGAGGCAAAGTGAGGGGGTACCTTGGCCCGTTCCCTGCCCTGGACCACAGTGCTCCCCACGAGCCGTGGGGTGACTATGAACCCTTTCATGTGCAGGATGCAGTCCAGGGCATCGTAGAAGGGGGCGGTCCAGCCTCTATGTCCAGACCGTCTATTGTTGTCCCAGATAGCCTTGTACCCCCTCTTCAGCTCTTTGGCCTTGGACCGGCACTGTGCCGCTGTGCGCTGATGCCCTGCCGCCTCCATGTCCCACACTATGTCCTGGAACACATGCTGGTTGCACTGGTTCAGGGCAAGTTCCAGCTGGTACTCCAGGGTCCCCCATATCCTTATGAAGTCCCAGTTCTCCTGGAGCCCCCACTGGCCCCCTCTGTGGTACGCCTTTCTCCCTCTTCTCCACTGTGGTTCATCCTCCTCCTCCTCCTCCACCTCCGCCTCCACCCAAGCTGGCCCGGTGCGCTCTTCCGTGTCTGCGGAAGGCAGGGGGTGGGGGGTTTAGGGTTGTGTGCATGTCCTGGCCCCTTGCGGGGTGCCCCCTTCTCCCTCCTCCCTGGCAGGAGCCCGGGCTTACCCCATGCCCCCCTTAGTGCCCCTGCTCCCCTGCCCTTGGTTCCCCTTACCCGTTTCTTGGTTGCCTCCTCCGCCCCTGTTCCAGCTGATGTCCCCGGGGCATCATGTCCCAGCTGCTGTGGGTGTTGTCCCTGCACCTCCTCCATTGTCAGCATGACCCCCGGCTACCCCTCCTCCGCCTGCACTCCCTCCACCGCTGCCACTGCCTCATCCTCCTCTACCCTCGCTCTCTCGCCCACCGCTCTCTTCTGCCTCCCTCCTCGCTCCATCCCGGCACGCTTCCCTGCTGCAGATTTCCCTTTAAATCTCCCTCCGGTGGTTGTGTTGTTGCTGGTTGCCTGGCAGCGATGCTGCATGCATTGTCCATGACTGGGGATCATTTTCTTTGGTTCCGCCTGGGGATTGGTGTCCAGATGTTACTTTTTGTTGTTTCCCGGTGGGAATCTCTTTGACCACGCTTCCTGAGATTTTGCGCCGGGGAGCCCGGGAAGCGTGGTTGAAATTGACCCCATGTGGGTATTGAGTGGGGTGAACATCTGGTGACCGCCTAACAGATGTTCAGGGCTCTTTGGCCCCGCCGTGGGATTGAGCGTGGTTCACCGTGGTTGAGCGTGATCTCGTAACGTCTGAAAATACCCATACATACATTGTCACCCAAAGACCTACAACTCCAACAGGCTCACCCACTTACACTATCACACACTCCTATATTCACATGAAGCAGACATCTCAGAGCACTCAGGCAGAGTCACTCACACATATAAATCTCCTCAAGCATACAAATATACATGCATCCTATCTCACACATCCCACATAGTCAAGTACACACACAAATTACTCAGATCAGCACTGAAGCATCCTTAATGGCACAGAGACAGCATTCGATTGTGGAAGCGGATGGTTTTCTTTACTCATTGAGAGAGTGTATTGAAACTGCTGCTTTTATTTTTCCTTACAGATTGTTTTAACCCTTGCTGGAAAAACAAATGGTCACAAAAACAGTGTAAATGAAACCCTATTTTAAACAAAATACATAAAAAAGCCAACAACACTACCAATCACAACAATAAAATAAATAATTCTGCTCTGGAGATAGGGAGTGCACCGGGGTGTGTGTGTGTACTTCAGGCTAAATTAGGTGTGCACAGGCCAGGGGCCACGGTTGCTGGTCAGGGAAGAGAGATGGATGAAATACATGCCCCCAAACAAGTTGGTGAATGTTAGTAGTTCACTCCAAGCCCTGTCCTGGAAACATGGCCATAGAGGGGGACTCCTGGGGGGCCCTACAGGATCCTGGACATTCTGGGGGAAGGGATAAAAGTCCCTGGGCTGGCCAGAGGAACTTTTCCCTGTGGTGTTATTTTGATTGAAGGCATCTCTCTTTGGCTGAGGTTGCCAGTGCTACTTAAGGGAGGCATTGCCTTCTGTGGGCTCCCGGTTAGCAACGACAGTGGCCACTTCATTCATGTCAGCAGTGTCTATTAAAGGGCCTGGATCCCAGGGAGGCGGGGGAGTTGCAATTTCCTCAGGGGTGTGGGGAAGTGTCTCATCAGGGGCCATGGGCATACAAATGCTGGTTATAAGTTCCTCCTCATCCGAGGGGTAATCATTGCAAAAGGGTGCATCTGGGTCTATTTTACTGCAGTGGGAGACAGGGCTTTTTCTATTAGCTGAAATGCTGGCATGTTTTCCCTTTAAGCTTTGTGTGAGAGCACTGATTTTGTCTTGGCATTTTACATGAGATACGGAGTCTCCTTCCCTTAACTTTTTGACTTGATTCATTAGTAATCTCAGACCTGCTTCACTTTCCTGCAACTTGGTGAGGTTATTCTGATTAGTTCTTTGAAGATGCCTATAATCTTTTTGCAATGATGCCAGTTTTTCTTTGAGTTCCCTGTATTCAGTGGCTTTCCTGAGTTGCTGACAGGACTGTTCATTGCGCCAACTGACACTTTGCTGCTCTCTGCGCTTGAGATCTCCAATTAACACATCTGTTACTTTTGCATTGTCAATTAAAGTGAAGATATGTGCTACAGCATCCTGCACAGCCCCCCAGAGAAGTCAGATGACAGCAGAGATTTTGTGTTCCTTCCTAGGGGCATACAAAGACACATATCTATCCCAAACCTCAAATACCTGCTCTTCAGTAATGGGGTTTGTAAAAACCTGATCAGTCCAGGTGCAAAGTCCTTGCTTATATTTTAACTCATGTAATTTGGGAACAGACTCTACTTTATCTTAATGCTCAATGGGGACCCCTCCCACATTCTTCCTCTTAAACTAAGCCATAGAAATCCAAGTAGTGGGGATTGCCAGCCCAGAGAACAGTGTCTTATCCTTATACAATTTTGGTTCCCAACTTTGGCACAAGTCTCACACCTGCAGTTGGACACTTGCAGCTGTAAGGGCTTTCAAATGCAACTGGGGGGGGGTTGGGGTGCTATCCAGGGTCCCTTAGAGGATGGCCACAATACAGCGTGCCAGCTCAGCTGTTTGTCAGACAGGTTTTCATTAGCCAGATCCCGCTACACAGTGTATCTCCACTCTAGGACTTCACGACATAATGTGCCAGCACAGCTGTCATCAAACAGGTTTCAGCTGTTGTGAGACAGGTTTTCGTTTGCCAGACCCCCATACACGTGTGTCCTTTTACTGTTGACAGGGTGTCATAGATAAGTATACTCCCCCCTCACCACATTCTTCCACCAATTGTTCAAATGCAACCAGGGGAAATAAATGAGGTGGCGTGCCTCAATTTACCCCAAACAGGATTGAAAGTTGCCAATAAACATGCCAAAGTATGTGGGTAAACTCTATTTTATTAGATAGACACTTAACATCTGGAGAGGACAGAGTTCTCAGTTACAAACCCCAGTAACCCAGGATATCTTACATGTCAGAAGCACAGTTCGAGACACAGGCTGGTTCAGAAGAGAAGTGGAAGGGGCCCAGAAGGCAGCTGGGCAGGAGTCTCTGGATCTTTGAGAGCGTCGGTTAGGATCAAAGACCCGCGTGGCTCACTGCAAATGCTAGTGGCCATTAGCATCAATGACAAATGGTAAGGGGCTGAGTTTTCCCTTTTAAAGCTTTATTTATTAGGGATACTTGTTGCAGAGTCCCCTCTTTGATCATACCAGGTGTAGGAATAAGATGACTTCATCTCATTAAAATTACTTTCACTTTTGGGGAGTTTATCCATCTCCATTGCTAAATTGCTGGTCTGACCCTTTGAGGTTATCTCTCTCTCTCAAACCTTCCTTATTAGAGATAGTGGCCATCTGGGGTAGTTGGTACGGCCTTGGAAATACATTCTTCCTGCTAGAGTGTGAGTTATTTACGACTTCACCTTCTTATGGGCCTCTTTCATCTGTGCCAGCCTGAGGCCTATGTTTCAAGTTAGCTGGTTCACTGAGTTTGTTCAGGCCTCATGCAACCTGTGTCTCTGACCATGGTCAATACTGGCTAGTTAATTCATAATAGCAAAACTGCTTAATCAATTCCCAATACTCTGCCCTGGGAAATCCAAATGTGCCCACGCAATCCTGCTGCTTCCATCTGCTACTGTATGGGAGCTCTTCCCTGACAAATCCTACCATCCTGGCTCCATGGGTGCTGGGCACAGGAAAATCCTGTAGGGATGGGCGAACGCGGTTCGGAAATTAGGAGTTCGAACCGAACTCAGTCTGTTCGGTCGACCAAACCAAACTTCCAAACCAAACTTGAATTTCAAACCAAACTGAACCGAACCAAATTTCCCGAACTCTGTTCTGTTCACCCATCCCTAATGGCAACACACAGCAAAAAACCTGGTTTTGAATGGCCAAACTTGGTTTGGAAGTTCAGAATTCGACTGAACTTGGTCTGTTCGGTCAACCGAACTGAACTTGCGAACCATATTCGAATTTCAAACCGAACTGAACCGAACCGAATTTCTGAACTCGAATTTCAAACCAAACCGAACCGAACCGAATTTCCGAACTCCGTTCTGTTCGCCCATCCCTAAAATCTTTCTGCTGCTGTCCCTGCTGTTCCACAGGTTCTGTGCCCTGGCAATCCAATGTCTGCTTCTGCTGCCTCTGCTGTGCCACGGGTTCTGTGCTCGGGCAATCCAATGTCTGCTACTGCTGCTGCTGCTGCTGCTGCTGCCTCTGCTATGCTATGGGTTCTGCTACCAGGCAATCCAATGTCTGTTGCTGCTGCCAATGCTGCCTCTGCTGTATGTGCTATGGGTTGTGTGCCTGGGCAATCCAATATCTGCTGGTCCTCCCAATGCTGCCTCTGCAGTCTGTGCCATGGGTTCTGTTCCTGGGCAATCCAATGTCTTCTGCTGCTGCCAATGCTGCCTCTCCTGTCTGTGCCATGGGTTCTGTGTCCAGGCAATCCAATGATTGCTGCTGCCGGGCGCCAGTGCTGCCTCTGCTGTCTGTGCCATGGGTTCTGCACCCTGGAAATCCAATGTCTGCTTCTGCTGACTCTGCTGTGCCATGGGTTCTGTGTCCAGGCAATGCAATGTTCATTTCTGTAGCCTCTGCTGTGCCATGGGTTCTGTGCCCGGGCAATCCAATGTCTGTTGCTGCTTCCAATCCTGCCTCTGATGTGCCATGGGTTCTGACACCGGGCAATCCAATGTCTGCTGCTTCTGCCAATGCTGCCTCCGCTGTCTGTGCCATGGGTTCTAGGTAAGGTAAGGTAAATTTATTATTATGCGTAGCATGAGGCTATTGCATAAATAAAAGAAAAACAAAAATAAAAGATAAAATAAAATCAGAACCGTACATCATAAAATATATAACAGTAAGCAATAACAATCTTTCATATACAAAAATTAAACTGATCCACCTTGTACTTAGGGTTATGGGGCTGAAAGTAGATTGAAAAATACTCCCAACCCTCATAGCAAATGATTTGCAGAGATACCAACAAAAACACTCTGGGGGTCAAATACACTGCCCCAACTCTTTAACGCCCGGTGTCTATCGGAAGGGGATGACAATGGGATGTGCTAAATGACCAAACTGCTGGCTGGAAGCTCAGTTAGACTTGAATTCGCAATCTGGCCTGCATCTCAACTCTTTTCAGAAGAATCAAAAAAAGGTTTTAAATGGAGAAAACACTGGCGGGCAAGCAAGGCCCTCGTTAGAAATTTCGCAACCATTCCGGTAGTGTCCGGGTGCAAGTCAGATATTACTATAAGCAGTAAACTATGCTCTGTCCAGCCCGGATATTGGCATAGAAATGATGATAACAGTTCCTGATGTAAATGGTCATACAGATGGCATGAGAACAAAAGATGAGCTACAATCTCTATCGCCTGGTGGTCGAATGGACAAAGCCTATCCTTCGGATTAATTGCCTGAAATCTGCCCTCCAAGATTGCAGTAGGGAGGGCATTGAAACGAGCGCTGAAGAACAGGAATTTCCCCTGAGGGGAAATTGAGGAGGTTAGGTAAGAGACCATAGTCCCCTGGGCTGGAGATACCGAAAGATAACCAGATATATGTGGAAAGGCTCTGATTTTGGCTACCTCTTCTTGTCTGGCTATATCTGCATGTCTCAGTTAAAGCTCTGCTTTGGCCACGCCCAAATCCCTACCTTCAAAATAATCAAACAAAAAGCCCAGTCTTAACAAAAAAGACTCTATGGTGCAGATCAATTGATTTGTATAGGGATAATTAATCCAAAATTTCACCAGTCCTCAGTCCTGGAAATTCAGGAGCCTCAGCCAGAATTTTAACGCAAGGCCCCAGGCCACCTCAGCCCAGCTGCTCTGACCAAGTTCAATCCTAATTGCTGCATTTGGGGTACCATTTGGTGCCCTGCTCAATCCTTTCAGGAATTTGGATTTCAGGATATTTAAATTAAGTTTTGAACAGATGAAAGGAACCCATAGTTCCACGCCATATAAATACTGGGCACGGGTTTTACTGTGCCCAGGCAATCCAATGTCTACCGCTGCTGCCACTGCTGCTTCTGCTGTGCCATTGTTTCTGCTACCGGGCAATATAATGTCTTCTACTGCTGCTGCTGCCAATGCTGCCTCTGCCATGGGTTCTGTGCCTGGGCAATCCAATGTCCGCTTCTTCTGCCTCTGCTGTGCCATGGGTTCTGTGCCCCGGCAATCCAATGTCCGCTTCTGCTGCCTCTGCTGTCTGTGCCATGGGTTCCACTACCAGGCAATCCAATGTCTTCTGCTGCTACCAATGCTGCCTCTGCTGTGCCACGAGTACTGTGCCCAGACAATCCAATGTCTGCCGCTGTTGCCGCTACTGCCTCTACTGTGACATGGGTTCTGCTAACGGGCAATCCAATGTCTGCTGCTGTGTTGCGGGTACTGTGCCCCAGCAATCCAATACCTGTTGCTGTCAATGCTGCCTCTGCTGTGCCATGTGTTCTACAACCGGCTAATCCAATCTCCATCACTGCTGCCAATGCTGTCTCTGCTTTGCCACAGGTATTGTGCTCAGGCACTCCAATGTCTGCTACTGGGTGGCCACGTGATTCACCACTGGGCAAAGTTTGACCAATTTGCAAAAGAGCTTGTTGAGATCCGGCGAGTAGGATGCCAGTCAGCAATGCCCGGCCAAGTAGGGGTGCCAGCCACAAAGTCTTGGCCAGGCCTCTGCTGCTGCTCCGCCACTGCTTGGCAGCCTGCAATGACCAACCAAGTAGGGGTGCCAGCCACTCCAGCCCCAGGACCCACCATCAGCGTTCTGGGGCCTACTTAACAGGCAGGCAGGCCTGCTGTTCCATTTCATCCAGAAGCTGCCACTCTATTCCCAGGACCCACTGTCAGGGTTCTGGGGCTGTCATTCCACTCATGGGGAGCTGTCATTCCACTGCGTCAAGAAACAGCAAACCAGTCCAGCCACAGGGCCCACCATCAGGGTTCTGGGTCTGTCATTCCACTCACATGGAGCCATCATTCCACCACATCAAGAAACAGCCAGCCACTCCAGCCACAGGGCCCACCATCAGGGTTCTGGGTCTGTCATTCCACTCACATGGAGCCATCATTCCACCACATCAAGAAACAGCCAGCCACTCCAGCCCCAGGACCCACCATCAGGGTTCTGGGTCTGTCATTCCACTCATGGGGAGCTGTCATTCCACTGCATCAAGAAACAGCCAGCCACTCCAGTACCAGGACCCACTATCAGGGTTATGGGGCCTACGTTATAGGCAGGGAGGGCTGTCCATCCACGTCATCCACATCATCCAGAAGCAATAGGGGTGCTGTCGCTGTTCAACCTGCTGCTGTTGCTGCTACTTCTAGGGCTGGGGCATGGATAGACCATGCTGACTGAAAGGGGTGACTGCTCCCATTTCCACCATCCCCAGGTGCATCCTGCTGCTCCTGCTGTGCACCTGCCCTGCTGTACACGGGCCCATGCTTGCCAGAGTGCTCTGCATATACGAGCTGCTGCTAGGGCTGTAGTGGCATACCACTGCGGCAGCTGTTACCAATGGAAACCCCTATTCCGTGCATCACAGCATGGTTCGGTAGAGACAGCTTTTTGATGGCTGTGGCTGCAGTTTGTCGCAAATGGTGTCACGGCATTGCAACTGGTCAATGGAAGTGGAACTTTTGTGGATTTCAATAAAAAGTGGCACCAACTCCCCTTTCCATTGATCCCTGAATCTTTGTGGTTATCTGATCATTAGCCTGTCATTATTCGTGAGATTGTTCAAACTAGTAAGCTGTGCTTGATATGATATGACTATGTGTATAATGGTGTCCAAGCATGTCCCATTTGTGAGAATGTTCAAAGCCAGCTCACAGAACCATTGTTTACAAGGCAGCAACCTCGAGGCACACCTCTCCGTCTGGGATTTTTTTCATTTTAAAAAAAACACTTCCTGATTTCGTTGTTTCCATACACTGCGGTGGGTTGTGGGACGTGTCAGGGAAGGGCCACTGCCCCCCCTGCCACCCTCCCGCATTGGGAGAGTCACTCATAGAGAGCCAGGAGGGGGGGTGGTAGATGCAGAAGCTGCCGGCGTCTCTGGAGCAGGGAATCAGTTCAGGAGGGAGCACATGGAGAAACAGGTGGGTGGTCTTCCAGGAGAGTCATTCAATAGAGAGCCAGGAGGAGGGGGGCCATAGCTGGTAACTGCGGAAGCTGCGAAAGCCACCGCCGAGCCTGGAGCAGGGACTCGGGGGAACACATGGGGAAATAGGCGGGTGTGTGTGTGTGCCAGGAGAGTCACTCAATAGAGAGCCAGGAGGAGGGGGGCCAAATCCGGTAGCTGTGGAAGCCACGAAAGCCATCGGCAAGCCTGGAGCAGGTACTTGGGGAAGGACATGGGGAAATAGGTGGGGGAGTGGTTACCGGGAAAGTCACTCAATAGAGATCCAGGAGGAGAGGCGGCCGTAGCCGGTAGCTGCAGAAGTCACAAAAGCCGCCGGAGAGCCTGGAGCAGGGACTCCGGAGCACATGGGGAAATAGGAAGGGGGGGGCTGCCAGGGGAGTCAGTCATGAGAGAGCACAGAGGGGGTGGGGAGGTGATAGCTGAGGTCGCCGTTTGCCCACTGTTCACAACACAACAAAAGAATTGGAAGAGCCACAGTTATCAACCCAACAGCACAGTTTTCACAAGTAATAATCCAATGATCCCACCATCCATCCAACCAACAGCCATTATCATGAACAAAATAAACATAAGCACAAACTGAGCGATAAACATATACGTAAAAACTAAACACTAAAAGGCCAACAGGAAGCAACATATGTGTATATTTATTTTTAAAAAGGATAATGGAAAAGGTAAAGTGTAGCTGTAGCAGAATTACTTTGGCTGCTTTAGCAGTAAATTAGAAGTTAAATAAAGCACAGTTTAGCAGATTAGCAGAAAAGTTCAAGCACTTACACAAAACCTTCTTTATGTTGTGTGTAGTCTGCACTTATCCAAAATCAATGGTATGCTATGAATTAGGAAAGGCTAGGACTCTCTCTCCTCGAGTCATGATGCGGTGTTCTGTTGTGGAGCGTGGAAGATCAGAGTGTGTTAATAAACACAGACACTGGCGGCGCGGCTCCAACAGTCACTCACTCTCACTGCAATTGGGAATCAAGAGGGAGAAGAAAGCTACAAACACATCTATTTATACTTAATGGTGAAGACGGGACAGGTCTCTCTGGGAAAGCCCTAGCCAATGAAATTGGCCATGTGAGTGTCATCAACAGTGTCCGAGAGTTGATCATGCTGCCGGGTTTTGTGATATCTTGTATTCTGGGCAGTGTAAATATGATACAATGCCTCGAGTCCACACGCAGTAAACAAAGCACCTTCCCGCTCATTCCAAACAGTACTTTCCAAAGGGTTGGTGTTTCTGACAATGTTGAGAGCCATCATGAAGAACATTGTTTACGAGGCAGCAACCTTATGTTGTTCTTCAACTGCCTCTTCCCATTCCCACAAACGTGATAGTTGCTGGAAGCTGGAAACACTTTGGTTCTTTTTATTTCAGTTTCATGATTTATTTCAATTTCATGCTCTGGCAAGCCTGGAGCAGGTACTTGGGGAAGGACATGAATGTGTGAACATTCATGTTTTGGCAACTTAGTCACTGCAGGCACTGCATTTAGTTTTCCTAAACATACCTTACATATTTGCGTAGGTCACTCACAACCCTAGTTACAATCGTTTTCAATGTGATTCTGAGACTATCATTTGACAAATAGGAGTATACCCACTCAGGCATCTCTGCAGTGAGTGGCTCCCTCTGGCATGCACCACCATCCAGAGTCCCGTGCAGCGTATGCTGTTGATGTATGATGTGTGCATGTGCTTGTGTGTTACTTATTTACTTGCTTAGTTTGTGATAATAAAGATGAAATCAACATTCTTCATCAAACATTATGCTTGCTGCTAACCTAAATTCTCATCTACTCTTCAGATCAACTCCCTGATACATTTGGCAGACAATCACTTCAGCAACCTTCTCTCCATTACAGAAGTTAACTAAGCGTAATAAGGACATTTATTTAATACATTTTTTAAACCTACTAATCAAGCCTTATTCCATTAGGTAATGATGAAGAACATTTGGTTCATTGGTGATTCCTCCATCACCAGACTAGAGCAATTCTGCCGCACAGAAGACACTGAGGTTGATTTGAATTTGGAAAATGTTACAGTGCGATGAATCAGAAGGGGGGGGATGCGATGGTCTAATATATTGCCTGCTTTAAAGAATGAAAGGCAATTCATTGCCTCCATTCCTTCCCTTCCTTTGTGCATTGTAATCCACTCTGGTGGTAATGATATTGGAATGCTCAAAGATGTTGAGCTACTAGAGTACATGAGAAACAATTTAATGGCAATCTGTCAGCTTTTTCCTTGTTGCAAGATTCTTATCTTATTATTCGCAAGTGCAAAAGATATAGCACAAACATGAAAGCTATTAATAAATGTGTTAGAAATGTTAAAAAGTCTGTTGGTGCTTTCATTAAAGATATTGACATGATTTTGGTCTGGCATAGGAACATTTTAGTCGCTGATAGGAATATTATTATTATTATTATTAACAACCATTTATATAGCGCCAGCAGTGTACCTGGCACTTTACAAAGTAATAAAATAGACATGGTCCCTTCCCCTAGGACTTACAATCTGAGAGACAGGAGCTGGGGGAGAGACTTAGGAAGGGGAACAGAGGGAGAGACAAGGGGTCTAACATTCATGAAGATGCGAGGTCTCAAGTGCACGTACTTGGCTTGGTTA
>QEPC01000503.1:541712-555237 GCA_003113815.1 Sphenodon punctatus | reverse complement strand
AAAAAAAAAAAAATTATAGCAAAGCAAAATATCAAGCCCCCCAAGGGACTAAGACAAGTCCAACATGCCAGGAATTTGGTCCTGTGACTAAATGCGTGCAGGAGAAACAGGGCGACATTTTCAGTGACCCTTGGGTCCGAACTATTCAGGAATGCAGAAAGTAAGACGAAGTCATATCTACCTGGAAGTTTGACCAAGGTGTCCCCCTAGTATTGCTGCCTCAGAAGATCGTATAACCGGCAGTAGAGGATGATGTGCCTCACTGTTTTGACAGCCTGATTGCCAAAGGACAAATCCTATCGACAAAGGGGACACCTTGGCAGCGCCCTTCCAAAATCTGAGAAGGAAAACCGTTTAACCGTGCACAAAGGAGGAGCCATTTCCCATGCGACGAAATTTTAAATGACAAATATTGGGCCAGTTGGTCAGGACCAGGGGCCCAATGGAGGTAGTCTGACATGTGTGGGCAGTTGGCTATCTTGCCCATTTCCTGTTGCCTGTCAGTATCCTGGAGTCTTAAAAGGATTTCCTTGTGCACCAAGGCCCAAGGTTTTTGAGCCAGGTATTCTACAAACAATCCCATCCGGGTCGGCAGGTTTTGGACATTAAGTGCCCAAGAGTTTTGATAAGAATCCTCCCTCAGGGCCTTAAACAGTTCTGAGCCCTGAGGTGTCATAACTTTGACCCAGAATCGAAAGACGGACTTGATGGCATACTCATACCAAGTAATTTGGCCACTCTCAACCCTAATAGCTGCATAAAGGGTCCCCCTGGGTATATGAAAAAGTTTCTGCAAGAACCTGGCCTGCATAGCATTTAATTTAAACCAGGAAACAAAGGGATCCCATATCTCAGAGGCATATAAAACCTGTGCCCTAACTTTAGTATTATGCACCTGGATAGCAGCTGAGGGGACCACCCTCCCGGTACGAGAAAAGTATCCAAGGATAGCTTTGGACAGGCCTTTAGCAGATAAAAGCACTCTCTGGGCATGTGGCTTTCAGGACCCTGATTGGTGGAACAGCAGTCCCAGATAACGGAAGCTTGAAACCTGCTGCAAATGTTGACCTCAAAGTCCCATACATATGTTCTTTTCTTGTTCAAAAAAACCAGAACCTTTGACTTCTGATAATTCATGGACAGTTTGTTCAAATTACAGAAGGATGCAAAAGCCCGAATCTGTCTCTTTAGACCAATAGCTGTCTGCGAAAGCAGCACAACATCATCCGCGTACAGAAGGCAACCCAAGGGTCTTGTCGACGCACCCCGGAAGAAGACGAGGACACATTCCTTGGGTTTGAATGGCCGCACTCTTTATTAATTATTTATAACCACAAAAGGGGGGCAAGGGGCAACCGTCCCATTTCCCCCCTTAAACTGGGGTCCTATCTTCTCTTAACTATCCCATCCCCACCACAGGAGGCTACTGTCCCTACCGGCAATTCTCCTGGCCCTCCAGCCCTCCTACTTCTGTCTTTAGTTGACTCTAAGTGAACCTCTTGTGGCCTAACTTCCCAACTTACAACTTACACCCTGCCCCGATGGCCGAGCTTCCTTGGGCCGGGGCGGGTTGCTCGTATCTATAACCCTCTTTGGGGCTAAACAAGGGTGAGCACACCGTCACCCCCTGGTTGGCACATGGTCCTCCCAGCGGGTTCGGCCGTTCATTCCTCACCCTTGGGCTGACCATGCTGTTTGCCAAACTGTGTGCCGATGCATGGCCATGCCAATCTCTTAAGGAGATATTTTTAACCAACCTATGCTAACTAATTTAACTTTTTAAATGATAATTTTTGATCCAACCCCTCCACCAAAGTGCGACAATTATGACCTACCACGGGCAATTTGCCCCATCACCCCCTAGGTCGAATCAGCAAGTCACTCCGGGAAAGGCGAAAAACCCTTTACCTTCAAAGTCCAATTGGTTCAGGGAAAATTCCTTTCCTCTCCAAATTAGCGACCAGTTAGCCCTCGGAGTGGTGCATTTAAAAGGGGGCGGGTGGGTGGGTGCACGGCTTCACTGNTTGCCGCCTGGATCACAATGAGGCAGTGAGCAGGGAGTTCTAAAATGGTGTCCGGGAGTTTGCGCCTCTCGTGAGACTCCCGGGCGCTCTTTCCTTCATGCGGCCGCTCCAGCCCGACTTCCAGTGCCACAAAACAGCGACCCAGCACCATTCCTCGTCCCCTTCCTCCCATGGTCAGGGGGCGCCGCCAAAACCCCGTCGCTTTTATCATGGAGGGTGAGTTGTCGATGCACCCTGGAAGAAGATGAGGACACATTCCTTGGGTTTGTACGGCTGCACTCTGGACGGTCACTCTGTGGATGAGCTGGTCCAGTCTTGGAATATTTTGCTGGGGGAGGCCATCGACAGGGGGGCCACGAGACCCCCCTGCCTCGGTTTCGCCACCGCAGGTTTACCGAGGGGCTGCAGGGTATGAAGCAAGCAGGCAGGAGGCTGAAGCGATGCTGGCGGCATACTTGCTCTGACTCCGACCGACTTCTCCATAGGGCCCATTTGTGGTCCTATGTTGAGACTGTGAGGACAGCAAGGAAGGAGTTCCTTGCTGTCCTCATAGCATCCACGAAGTCTCTCCTGGCGGAGCTGTTTCAGGTGGTGCGAGGGTTGGTTAGTCCGGCCTCGCTCCACCTGGACGGGAACATGTCCCAGGCCTACTGCGAGGAATTTTTCAGCTACTTCGCGGACAAGATCGCTCAGATTCAGAGCGACTTTGCAGTCGGATTAGAGGCAATAGATAGAGAGCACGAGGTGCTGGAGGCCCCATCTGGTCCAGCTTTGTGGGGGGAGTTTCAGGAGGTGATGCCGGCTGATGAGGCGGAAGTCCTGGGGTCTGTTAGGGCCACATGTTGTGAACTTGATCCATGCCCGTCCTGGTTAGTGAAAGCTTCCAGGGAGACGTTGGAGACGGTGCTGGCGAGGATAGTGAACGTGTCCATGCAGCAGGGGAGGCTGTCGCCTAGTCTCAAGGGGGCTGTGGTGTGACCCCTGCTGAAAAAAACATCGTTGGACATGGATGTCCTCGCCAGTTACCGACCTGTCTCTAACCTTCCCTTTTTAGGGAAGGTTATTGAACGGGCGGTGGCACTTCAGCTCCAAACTCATCTAGACAGCATCAGTTTCCTTGACCCATTTCAATCTGGGTTCCGCCCTGGCTATGGCACCAAGACAACGTTGGTGGCCTTGGTCGACGATCTCCGCCGGGAAATGGATGCAGGATGTTCAAAATTTCTCATCCTGCTAGATCTCTCGGCCGCTTTTGACACCGTGGACCATGGGCTGTTGTTGAGACAGCTGCGTGACCTGGGGGGTCTGGATGGGACTGTTCTTGAATGGTTCCATTCATTCCTCTCGGGGAGAAGCCAGCGGGTGGAGCTGGGGGAGGAAATATCTTGCCCCCGTGCCTTATCATGCGGCGTTCCACAGGGTTCCATTCTGTCTCTGTTATTATTTAATGTTTATATGCAGCCCCTGGGGGAGGTCATGAGGGGGTTCGGGGTGCGTTGTCACCAATATGCTGATGATACTCAGCTGTACCTCTCTTTTTCAGCGAACCCAGACCCTGCTATCTCGGTGCTATCCCAGTGTTTGGAGGCCGTGGCGGAATGGATGTGGCAGAGCAGACTGAAACTCAACGCCGATAAGATGGAGGTGATGGTGGTGGGGAGAGCGAAGGAGGTGTCGGCCCCCCTTATTGGGGGGGGTTCGCCCTCCTGTAGCTCAACAGGTACGGAGTCTGGGGGTGATGCTGGATGCAGACCTATGCCTAGAGTGGCAGGTGGAGGCAGTTGCAAAGGTGACCTTTCGCCAGTTATATCTGGTGTGGAGGCTGCGTCCCTTCATCTCCAGTTCGGACCTGGCCTCCCTCCTCCATGCCTTCGTCACCTCGAGGCTGGGCTATTGCAACGTGCTCTACGTGGGGCTTCCCTTGTGTTTGGTCCAGAGGCTGCAGCTAATGCAGAATGTGGCGGCCCATCTCCTTTCGGGGACGGGTTGCCGGGAGCACATAACACCAGTGCTCCAGGCTCTGCACTGGTTGCTGATAGCGTCCCGAGCCAGATTCAAGATGTTGGTATTGATTTACAAAGCCCTGCATGGTCTCGGCCCCTCATACCTCAGGGACTGCCTCACCCTCCGCGCTCCGGAGCGACTCCTGCGGTCTGCCGGGGGTGTCTTCCTGGTGGTCCCCCACGTTAAGCGGGGGGCCACAATGGAGAGGACATTCTCGGTGGCCGGGCCGCATCTCTGGAACTCCCTACCGGAGGAGGCCTGCCTGGCCCCAAGCCTTTTAGTATTTCGGCGAAGATGCAAGACCTGGTTGTTCGCCTGGGCCTTTGGGGAGGGGAGTGGGTAGTTGGGCTTTATTCCCTCTACCCCCAGTAATTTATGGCCCAGGCCCTGTTTATATGCTGTGTTATATGTTTTAAATTGTTATATATGCCATTTTAGGTATTGCATTGTTTTTATGATATTTTTTTATTGTAAGCCGCCCCGAGCTGGGTTCAGGATGGGGCGGGGTATACATTTAATAAAATAAATAAAAATTAAAAATAAAAATTTATAACCACAAAAAGGGGGGCAAGGGGCAACCGTCCGATTTCCCCCCTTAAACTGGGATCCTATCTTCTCTTAACTATCCCATTCCCGCCACAGGAGGCTACTGTCCCTACTGGCAATTCTCCTGGCCCTCCGGCCCTCCTACTTCCGTCTTTGGTTGACTCTAAGTGAACCTCTTGTGGCCTAACTTCCCAACTTGCAACTTACACCCTGCCCCGATAGCCGAGTTTCCTCGGGCCGGGCCGGGTTGCTTGTATCTATACCCCTCTTCAGGGCTAAACAAGGGTGAGCACACCGTCACCCCCTGGTTGGCACATGGTCCTCCCAGCGGGTCCGTCCGTTCATTCCTCACCCTTGGGCTGACCATGTTGTGTGCCACACTGTGCGAGGATGCATGGCCATGCCAATCTCTTAAGGAGATATTTGTAACCAACCTATGCTAACTAATTTAACTTTTTAAATGATAATTTTTGATCTATCCCCTCTGCCACTAGAACCGCCAGCTCTGCTTGACTGATTCGCCGCCATCCTATCCATTTCTTCCACTAGACGATGCCTTGGGACCCCAAGATACAGATTACACCCTACATCGGACAGATGTACGCCATCACTTTTAAAGAGCTCATCCCTCTCATAGCTAATCTCATTGTGCTGTATCACAGCTCCCCCTTTTGACCGAATCCAGCTCCCAATCTCTTTATTTGCTCTTCTCCATGCCCTATCCACTCTACCTGGGTGATTGGCGTTCCCCCATACCTGTCTCTGGAGCATCTCAGACCACACGGTTAAACACCCCGGAAATCGCTGTTGCACTACTTGCAAGTCGGCCTTTACTCTCTTGGTCAACCACAGTCCCATTGCATTTGGCAAGTTGTTTTCCCCTAGATGTACTACTATCAATCCGGGTGGCAGATATCTCTCTGTTGCTGCGTTCAGCATTGGGAGAAAATTCTCCCACTGCATTCCGCACTGGACTATCCATATCAATTCCGCCCAATTGGTAAGACCCAGCTGGGTACCCCACCCGCTGCGTGTGGCCATCTTCCCTGCCCAATGCACGATGCTGTGACCGACGATCCAAACCACCATTCTTGCCTGGGGTGCTTCCGTGTCTGCAAAATAAATCACAAGTCATTGTGCATGTTTCGAGCATTCCTCAGTGAAATTTGAGATATAATGCCCCTCCCTCTCTCTCTGGCTCTGGTTTCTCTAATGTATGTTCGAAATGCCACTGATCGCCACCTTCCTATGCCCTGTATCTGCTGCCACGTCAACCGCATGTTTGCTGCCATTGACGACGCCCCAATCCTAAATGAGTGTGTGCTATAGCTGCCCAGGTTGAGTCCTGCCTCCCTGGCACACCTCTTAAGGACCGCTCTGAATTGGTATCGGGTCAAGGGTGCCCCATCCTGATGTACAAATAATGGACCCACCCCTGGGGGGGTGCAGGACTAGGTATTCTCCCATTGCCCTGACAGGACCTATTTCCGGATCCTCTGATGGGTACAGCCTAATTCATTTTCCCTTCCCCTTCTGATTGGTCTTCAATTTCCAGAGGTGGAGCGTGAGCACATCAGTCTGCCATCCCACATCCCCAAATTGAAGTGCCCCACCCGTCCTATCCGTCCTATCCTCTGGGACCAGCTTGCTGATGCAGAAAGCTCCGAACAGCGCTACTCGGAAAATTGCCCCAAACAGCACCACCTCACCCTTGGAGTAACATACTCGGTATAATGCTTGGGTAAGGAGGGGAAATAGCTGGGGGGTAATGGGGTCTCTCGTGTCCTGCCTGCGAGGTGTAACCCTGGACCAGCTTTCTCTTAGACGGCTCATAAAAAAGCCGTTGTCAGGCAAGGAGTGTCCTGCCAACCTGCTTTCAAATGTGATGGCTGCTACCTTTCTTGCAATGGTCCCCGGTGCCAAACCTTTGCCCCGGAGATCCATCGAGAATTGCAGGACCTGACTTTCGAGAATGGGAAAACCTAGACTCCACTGCTTTCGTAACCTGAACTCCTGGAATTCGTTGAACGCTGAGTCGTATGCCCGCCTGGTTCTGGGTGTGAGGGAACCTCGTACTGCCTGATAGAGATCTATGATCCAAGGTTCCACATGTTGCTCGGGAATGTTTCAGGCTCTTCCTTGGCCTCTGGGGCCAGTGAGCGAAAGTGGTCTATCTGGAACTGAAAAAGGGCATCGGCTATGCCTTTGTTAATACCGGGCACATGCTTAACTGTGAACAAGATGTTTGTTTTGAGACATCGCATTACAAAATCACGCACCAGCCTCATAACCCTTTCTGATTTAGATGACAGTTTATTGACAACAAGCACCACAGCCATGTTGTCACACCAGAACAAGAGCTTTTTATTAGTAAATTCCGCCTCCCACAAAACCACGGTCACGACTATGGGGGAAAATTCCAGGAATGTCAGGTCCCATGTTATGCCCTGTTCTTCCCATTCTGCTGGCCACGGTTCCGTGCACCACCTACCCCTGAAATAAACACCGAAACCGTGCCCCCCTGCAGGGTCTGTTCGAATCTATAACTCCGCCTCCAGCAGGAACTGTTGCTGCCAAAAACTGACCCCATTGTAGCCCTCAAGAAAAGCCTCCCAGGTAGCCAAATCCTCCCTCATTTCCCTCATCACCCTGACGTGGTGGTGCGGGGGACGGTCGGTCCTGATACGTGCATACAGCTGGGACATGAATGCCCAGTCCGGGGCCACAACGCGGCAGGCAAAATTCAGACTATCTGCGAGGGACTGGAGTTGCCAAACCGTAACTTTGGGTGCCCTCAGCATGGTACCTATCAGCTCTTTTAGGGCACAAAGCTTGTCCTGCGGTAATCTTGACAGGAAGAGAGTTGTGTCCAGCTCAATTCCCAGATAAGTTAATTTGGTTGTTGGGCCCTCCGTCTTTTCTGATGCTAGTGGCACACCCAGCTTGTTGGTGACCTCCTGGAAGGTGCGCATTGCCCGCGCACATTCCACAGTCCCTGCCCTACCCGCAAAGAGGAAATCATCCAAATAATGCGTTATACGGCCCCGCCCAGCGCGACGGCGCACGATCCACTCAAGCACCGTACTAAACTTCTCGAAGGCCACACACAATATGGAACAGCCCATTGGCATGGACTTGTCGAAGTATATTTTACACTGGAACCTCATGCCCAAAAGCTCAAAGTCCTCCGGGTGCACCAGTAAGAGACAAAACGCGGACTTGATGTCACACTTTCCCGGGCACCTTTCCCACAGGCACGCACCATTTCGACCGCTGAGTCGAATGACACGTATTTCACTGAGCAAATCTCTGGTGGGATTGCATCATTCACCAACTCGCCCTTGGGATGGGACAAGTGGTGAATCATGCAAAACTCACCTGGGGTCTTCTTTGGCACTATGCCCAGCAGGGATACCTTTAATGTGGTCATGGGCAGAGCATCAAAGGGGTCCTGAATCCTTCCCTCTCAAACTTCTTTGTCTATTTTTTGCTGTACCAGTTGTTCCCTTCTGCAAACCGATTTCAAGTTCTTAGCCCCTAAGTGATAATGGGGGCCCGACGTTGGGATCCTGAAGCCCTGGTGGAATCCCTCAACTACATATCTGGTGGTCTCTTTGTCGGGATAGTCTTGGGTGGCCTGCCGCAAGGCTTCATGCCTTACTGGCGTTGGAGCCCTTTCCCACTGTGTGTGATATTCCCCCTTGTCCGGATGGGCCCTGTATAGCCCCAGGCCGCTCTCTGCTTATGGACCCATACTGCCTAAACTTTGTGCATCCTGAAGCCGTGTGATCACACGAGCACTGTGTACAAATGTGCTTGAATCAACACGGGGATCAAAAACATTTTTCCCCGTCATTGTAGTCCCAACAAGTTGGGCCAGTCGCTGGCTGCCTCGTCCTTCCCCCTTGCCCCCTCTCACTCGGCTGTCCACTTCCAGATCGGGACAGCACGTGTCCGCTGTCCGATCGGGGGGGCGTACCTGGGGCTACTGATGCACTCCAGCCAGATATCATGTGCGTGCACATCCCATCTAAGCCTGGGGTTATTGGCTGCCCTCCGCCAAAATGCCTCGTCATACCAAAGCCAGGCCCCAGGTCCCCCCGTGTCAAACGTTCGCCAGACAATGTCCGAGTATTTGAGCATCTCGGCTCCCCTACCTGGGAACTTAATCAAGGTCACCCCCATATAAATCGTGTAGGCCACTGTCCAATTGGACCACATCCTCTCTGCTTTTGGTCTTTTGAACCGTTCCCTGTCCTTCCATTCTTCTTTATCATAAGGGTCGGGTATAGGGTCACTGAACAGGAGGGTGAATATATCAATGAATTCACCACTTCAAATCTTCTCCTTCATGGCATGGAGCAAATGCTCTCCCAGAGGAACAGATACATCAGCGTACCCTCCTGATAAAGGGCGGGGCTCCTCCCAATGATTGCAACACTGGGCAGCTCTCCTGGCGCAACATGTACCCACCCCCTAGACTTGGGCAGCCGCCCTCTGGCTGTGGGCTGAGCAATGACCGCACCTCTCACCCTGGCATGCCTGTGGCCCTGATAGGGGGTAATCCTCCCACCGCCTGCTTGTAGCATGGCATGCATGCGCCCCCTCACCCCATGCGCATGACATCCCAGGGCTGACTGGGGGTTGTTGCCTGGCTGGCGCATGCCCCTCATATTCATGCTCCAGTTCATCTCCCCAGTCACCCTCATACTCGCCTTCACCATGTTCAAGGTCATGCTGTGAGCCAAATCCAGTGCCGGTGCTCCCCTTCCCTGCGATCTCCTCTGCAATGCATCCAGGCTGCTGGTCAATGCCATCATTCCTTCCCTCAGGGCTTCTATCTGGGCTTCCTGGGTCTGCGGCATCTCCTGGCTCCTCTGACTGGGCCCGGGCTCGTTGTCCCTATAGTGATATGGTAAAACCCGGCGACGCCCCTGCCCCTCCCATCGCTGGTCCTCCCCCACAAGAGGGGTAGAGTAAGGTTTCGCCTCTACCCTCAATTCTACAGCATTCTGTTCCCCTGGACCCATTTGGGCCCCCTCCAGCTCCTCTAGCCGGGACTGATATTCAGCCAGCTGGGCCTGAATGGCTTCCAGTGTGACTGAAGCCTTCTCCCCCCCACTCTGCCCCCCTTTGGCCAAACGCATCTTAGGAGGGGGCCTTGCAGTGGGCTTGGCCTTGGCAGGCCTCTGGGCCTTCCTTTTTTTAGGTGGCATCCTACCCTGATGGGGCCTATTCCCAGCAGTTGTGCTAGCTGGGAAGGAGTGGGGGGTGAGGAGGTATTCCTGTTGCCACCTCTCACCAGTTCCCCGCCTGCCCCAGCGGCCCCTCCTTAACCTGCGCCTCCTCTAGGTGAATGAGGGAGGGGGGATTTATACCTATAGGCCCCCTCCTGGTTGCTCCTAAGGGAAGGGCTCCACAGCAGAACCACGCTACCTTTCCCCCCCCCCACTTCACCCCACCCGTGGTGGGGAAGGGGGCCTTGCTTCAATTATTTACCCCCCCCTTGCCTCCCCTGGGGCCATGTGGCCACTCCAAGCTCCTTGGGGGGGATCCCAATCACCCGTTGAGGGAGAGGGGGGTAAAGAAACCTGCTGGCACTGCCACCGGCCTCCCTGCTGCCATGTGTCCCACCAGCCATGACCAAGGGAAATGTTGCACCCAGGAGAGCCGACACACACACACACCCATAGTCAGCAAAGGTGCCCGCCCTTGCCTGCCAAATTGCTTTCACCACTGCTCTCACCGCAATGTGTCCCTGCACGGCTTCACTGCTCGCTGCCTGAATCACAATGAGGCGGCAAGCAGGGAGTTCTAAAATGGCATCCGGGAGTTTGCGCCTCTCGAGAGACTCCCAGGTGCGCTTTCCTTCATGCGGCCGCTCCAGCCCGACTTCCGGTGCTGCAAAACAGCGACCCAGCACCCCTCCTCGTCCCCTTCCTCCCATGGTGGGGGGCGCCGCCAAAACCTCGCTGCTTTTATCGCAGAGGGTGAGTTGTAGCCAACTTTGGTGGAAAAAAAGAGGGAACCGCCATCAGGGGTACGACATCATTGATGTAAAAATTAAACAAGGCTGGTGCTAATACACAGCCTTGGCAGACACCCTTTTGTATGCATATCAAAGATGTCAAATGGCCCTGATGGTCAAGCTTTACTACAAGGGAAGAATTTTGATGACGGGAGCAGATGAGACTAAGAAGTCTCTTACCCCTTGAAGAGCATGATAACTTCCCCCACAGATTGAATCAAATGCTGCCCTCAAATCAAGGAAGGCAGCAAAAAAAGACCCATTGCAGGCCATATACTTGGAGATAGTGTGGTACAGCACCAAACAAAGCTCTACAGTGGAACGGCCATGCTGGAACCCGGATTGTTCTATAACTATAATCTGCTCCCTCTGCATCCAGCCCATGAATCTCTGCAACTGGAGCTTTGCATAAATCTTTGCCATAACACAAAGAAGGCTAATGGGCCTATAGTTGGCTGGATCGCTATTAGGGCCTTTCTTAAGAATGGGAACTACTACGACCCTACCCCAATCTGCTGGAACACCCCTGTATTGTTAATTGCCGTAAATAAAATGGTCATCACAGGGAACCACCAATCCCTGTGTGTCTTGAAAAATTCCAGATGGAGGAGATCATAACCAGGTGACTTTCCAGCTTTAAAGGATTCGACCAAAGCTTCCACCTCATCCAAAGTAACTGGAGGCCAGAGAGGTACGTCAGAAGCACCGAAAAGGGGGTGTATCTGAGACCCACCTTCAGATTCAGTACTATACATCTGGCGAAAATGTTCGGTCCAGATAGCTGTATCAATACAAGGTACGTCTATTGTATGGGAAGAAGAAATGTGCTGTTTAGAATCTGCCAGAACTCCTTGGAGTTCTTCTGCTCAGCTGCCACCATACGTTTTGCCCATTGGGCTTCTATATGTTGCCTTCTCTTGGTGTTAAGGAGCTTCCTATAGTCTGTTTTAAGGAGAAACTATAAAGGGGGCAAGGGGGCAGAAGGAGATTGCCTATAGGCCTTATAGATAGCAGTTAAATTGGCCCTAGCGTTCCTACACTCCTCATAAAACCAAGACTTGTTCTTACGCATGTTGATACATAAGGAGTGTGCATCCCCTTTAGCCAACCGTATGTGAGAGGTGCACTCAGCAGCAGGCTGGTGTTAGAGCTTCACTGTTTCTGAGGTACCCTGGGTACCAAGAAGTGAATCACGAAGCTGAACAACAGCTGGTGCAACCATCAGGTCTGACCAGACGTTTACCAAGGTTTTGTTCCACCTTTCTACTCTGTGAACCTCAAATCCATCCCAGTTCAGTTGCCTCCCTAGAGACCTATTAACAAGAGAATCAGGCAGTTGAAGTACAAGCTCCAACGGGAGGTGGTCACTAAGAAGGACTGAGCCTATCCTGAAGTAAAGAATATAGGGTAATGCCCGAGAGGCAACCAAACAGTAATCCACCATGCTGGAGCCCAAAGGGTCCAGGTGGGTGAACTCACCCCACATATCATTGATCCCAGAGCCATTAAGGACATGCCAGTCTGATACCTGCGGTGTTGATTCTTCCATCCTTAGAGGTTCTGGGCTGCAGTATTCCTGAATAATCTAGCAGAAGGGGGTCACAATACTGGGTAAGGGCAGCACCATACGGGCATTAAAATCCCCAACTATCACCAGGAGAGCCTCCGGGTGTTTGGTTACTAGTGTGTCCATAAATTCCTCAAAACTAGACCAAGAAATATGCCTGAATGAACCCACATTGATGGGGAGGAACAAATATCCACCGAAACAAATATCCACCATAGTGAACCAATTTGCAAGACCACCGCTAAGGCCAGCGGTGAAAGAAAAGCAACCTCCAGTTCTCTATATAATAAAGACTGGGAAATGAGACAGCCTACGCCCCCAGAGGGGCGTCCTCGGGTATTATACGAAATAGCTGGCAAATTCAAGTCCTTATATCCCTTAAGGACTAGAGGGAATTTGGACCAAGTTTCTTGAAGAAACATAACTTAAAACCCTGCTATATAAGAAATAAATTCTGGGTCTGTCTTGTGGCATTCCCATCCTGCCATGTTCTATGAGCATAGAGCCAGTGCTGAATGTGATAGTCATAGGTGCTGTACGGGTTCTACATCTAACCCCCCCCCATAGGGGAGTCGTCAGTCACCTGAACAGCTGGGTTAAGGAGCAAAGCTTGTAGACAACCCTGCTGTAAAGGAAGTTCAGGGGCCTCCTCCAAGTTTCCAGGAGAAGAGAGCTCAATAAATCCTTGGGAGGAATCTGGAACGATGTGCCGTACATACTGGGGGGGGGGATTGAGACAGGTCTCCACTGCTTGCTTTTTCTCCCTACTCAAATTCCCTTTATCAGTCCCACCTACCCTATGCTCCTCCCACACAGCTAACCTCATGGGATCCAGGGATCCAGTGTTGTCTAGTGAAAGTCATTCCTGTGAGTCAAGATTAGACTCTATTATATCTCCTCCTGGGATGTCTGAGGTCCTCACTAGGCTCTGCTGCCCAGAAATTAGGGATGGGCGAACGCGGTTCATAAGTTCGGAGTTTGGCCCGAACTCAGCCTGTTCAGATGACCGAACACGAACACGAACACGAACACGAACACGAACACGAACACGAACACGAATGTGAACATACCAAACAAACCAAACACCTACTGGCAAAATGGTTGAACAGTTCGGTCAGTTCGGATCGCGTTCGGGTGAGTTCGGGTGGCAAAAAAAGGTTCACTGGAAGGTCAAAAATGCCATGGAGGTGTAGTCAGTCACTGAGGAGCAGACTTCCAGGCACCA
This sequence comes from Sphenodon punctatus, assembly GCA_003113815.1. Lineage (NCBI taxonomy): Eukaryota > Metazoa > Chordata > Lepidosauria > Sphenodontia > Sphenodontidae > Sphenodon > Sphenodon punctatus. The sequence goes on along the minus strand of QEPC01000503.1, from coordinate 541,843 downwards.
GGGGTGGAGAGGCTTGCAAGAAACGAAACTAATTATCTGCCTCCCCCCTTCTCAACACCTTCTGAGCTAGTCACTGTTCCTGAACAGCAGGCGTTGAGTAGGATTTTTAGATTGCTTTAAGTTTCATTTCA
>QEPC01000503.1:524216-541612 GCA_003113815.1 Sphenodon punctatus | reverse complement strand
CAGGTCTCCACTACTTGCTTTTTCTCCCCACTCAAATTCCCTTTATCAGTCCCACCTACCCTACGCTCCTCCCACACAGCTAACCTCATGGGATCCAGGGATCCAGTGTTGTCTAGTGAAAGCCATTCCTGTGAGTCAAGATTAGACTCTATTATATCTCCTCCTGGGACGTCTGAGGTCCTCACTAGGCTCTGCTGCCCAGAAATTAGGGATGGGCGAACGCGGTTCGTAAGTTCAAAGTTACCGAACTGTCTAGATAGATAGATAGAGAGAGAGAGAGAGAGAGAGAGAGTTGTAGGAGTTAGCTTAATGATAGAGATACGTTAGTGATTTAGTTTTAGTGTTTGTAGGAGTAGGCCTGTGTACTTATTATTATTATTATTAACAAACATTTATATAGCGCCAGCAGTGTACCTGGCACTTTACAAAGTAATAATAATCTATTTAGTTCATAGCATTTAGAATAGTTAATAGCAGTTAGATTTAGTGTAGATAGATAAATATATTAGATTAAAAAAATAAATTTAAAAACCCCATATAAAAACCAAAAAAACAATAACAAACAAAAGAAAACCATATAAAACCCAATAAAAAACCAAAAAAACATATAAAAAACAAAAAATCACCCATAACAACATTTCCCGAACAGCCGAACGGCCAAACGGAATAGCCGAACAGCCTAACCGAATGGCTGAACAGAACAGCCGAACAGAACAGCTGAACCTGAACTCAGCGAACTAGCCGAACTGCCGAACTAAACGGACAAACCGAATGCAGCCGAACCAAACGGACGAAACGAATGCAGCCGAACTGAACGGCCGAACCCGAACCGTGATCTGTTCGCCCATTCTTACCAGAAATTAAGGCCCTCGCCAGGGTATTTTCGACCTTCTGCAAGAAAATACCAGTAGCTTTCATACGGGTCCTGTTCTGCCATAATCTCTCTTGGCTTTGAAGGGAGGTAAGCATAATTTCCCACCTCTGAAATCGACCTCTATCTAACAATGCCTTTGCCTCTGCAAATTCCCCCACCGGGACTCTCAAGGCCATTTTCTCCTGCAGGTATGTTGTAAATTGGGAGATGTCTAAGACCCCCCTTTTAAGAAAGTGGTATTTATTCCTTTGACAGAAGTGGAATACCACTTCTGGGGCCCACCTTACACTTGTATCTTGAGGCCAAACCCTGTAGGAGGGGGGTTCTTTTTGGTGGGTAATTTAGCTCTCTTATTAGATGCAGGGGGAGCTTGCGTCTCGCTCAGAAGGATTTTAGGGAACGCAGGCATCCGTTCAACTGCCTCGGTACCATCTATGGCAGACAGGATGGCACTATCAGGTGCTCGTACTGTAGATGAGTTGTCCTTCAACCTTATACCCAACTTTCCTTTATGCACAGAGTTGGCCCTAGCCTTAGCATGCTGTGGACTGGCCTGTGTCTGTGTAGTTGCATCGCTCTGAGTGGGGCTCATTACCCTACGAGAGTTAAACTTCCCAGACCAAGAGTTAAACTCCAGAACTTCTGTTAAACCCTCCTACCAGAACTTTCATGGCAAAAAGTAGTTCATTGGACTGGTTCAATTTGCTTCCAGTTCTTTGAAACCAGTATCTATATCCAGTTCCAATTGCACATTAAGATCATCAAACTTACGATTAAGGTGGATAAATTGCTGCTCAATCCGGTGAGGCAAAGACTCCTGCTCTACCATTCTGGAGCCCTGCACTTGGCTAGTGGAGGGATCTTCATAGTTGTCCCCATTGACTTCTGGCAAATCCTGTGCTTGCCTTCTGATGGCCGGATTTGGTGGGAAGAAATGTGTAAGTTTCGTTTGACTGGTTGAGAAAGATTTCAAAGGTAACTGAACACCTTCTCCCTGTGCAATTTCCTCTGCGAGGGACTTAGGAGCTCTAGGAGCTCTGGATCGTAGCTCCATACCTTGCCCTTAAGGGTAAAGCCACAAGGGCCTTGCACGCTTCTTAACAAAACATAGTTAATTGAAGGGATTAACCAGCAGAGAAGTTCTTGAAGTAAAATACCAAGTTATGCCACTCGTAAGGACGGCAAGAAACAAAAAGTAGCCTCAGTTACCCAATGCCTTATAAAGCAGTGATACCAACTTGCCTGCAACAAAACCAGAATATCCCAAGGTTCAGCAGTCATATATCTGCTCCAGCCCGGACTTGGATGCCAAAAGGAGAAATGACACCAACAGTTCTCATGTCCAAAGCTGCATACAGTCTCAAGGTGACGTATATCCGACCAGCAGGAACTGCAACCCTCGCCCATCCTGTGCCCATGGCACTGCCATAGTCCTTGCTAGACTGTAAAGTGTCCAAGCGAAAGTGACGTGGGGGGGAGAGGGAAATCCCCAAGGAGTGCGTAGGTCCTACCTGCTGCAGCTTGTCCACTCCTGTTTCTTCCTAGTTCTTTGATAGACTTGCCACCAACTGCACAGGCGCCAGATTGATGTAGAAAGCCACCCTTCCAGGCCCGCTGTTCAGTGCCGCTCTCCTACTCTATTCCATAGAGCTTCACCACAGCTTCTTTGTTTCCACTCTCCTGTATACCGTGCCGAGGCCCCACTCTCTCCAAATCACCAGCTGTCACCGATCTGGGGGGGGGGGGGAAGCCAATGGAAACCCCATCAACGTCCCCACCAACGTCCCCACCAAAGTCCGATGCCCGTTGGTGTCGCCCTCAAGGGCTGCTGCCCAAGGGCGTCAGGCCCTGGTTATATACCTGAATAAGGGGGGAGGGGAAGCTCCAATGAGTGACAGGCAGTCGCTCCAATCCTCCGCCCTTTCCCCAGCAACAGCACTCCACACAGGAGGAGGGTGTCAGGCCCTGGTTATATACCTGAATAAGGGGGGAGGGGAAGCTCCAGTGAGAGACAGGCAGCTGCTCCAATCCTCTGCCCTTTCCCCAGCAACAGCACTCCACACTGATTTGAATATATTTAATTGGACCAACTGCTGTTGGTGAATATGGGCAAGCTTTCAGGTCACACAGGGTCCTTCCTCAGAGACAGGAATGGGTGGGTGTGGGTAAGACAAGGTAACTGGTGGGTGACGGTTTAGATAGGGAGGAAGGAGAGATGTCAGACATTCAAAAACAGAGCTATAAAAGATGTATATTGTGTAGGAGAAAAGGAACAATGAGTAGTGGTAAACACATATAATAGGACAAGGCTAAAGCAAACATATGGGTTGGGGGTAAGGTAGGAAATAGCTATTAGATGAAGTGAATTCGCATATGAAAAGAACTGGATTCACACCAGGCCTGAAGTGGTAACTTTGTTTGCCATTTTGTTGTTTACTGTCAGTGTTTCAATAATCTTGTCGCTGCTCTGACGGCATTTGCCATCAGTTTGCAGCACTATCTGACAGTTTGCAACAGTTCCAGGTATTCTGTGGCACTGAAAATAATAGTGACAATTTCTGACAGTGCCAACATTTCCAACAGTTTTCCCGATATTTCCGACAGTTTCCTGACACTTTAGCAACACATTCCGATACTTTGTGGCAATTTCCGACACTTTATGGGACTTAGGGCAGTTTCTGAAAATTTCTCCGCTGCCAAGAAATAGCAACCAGCAATAGCAGAATGCGGCAGCAAGGATTGGAACAAATATGGGGATGCTGTGTCCATGACATGTTCGGAAAACGGCAACAGATGGAGGTTTCCGATAGCATTGATGGACACTGCCACATGTCGTTTCAGGCCTACTTCACACAGCAGTAACAGAAGGTGGAATCTACATCTGACACAGTATGTCAGACACAGGGAAGGAGATAAAGTGCTAAGAATATAAGGTACATAGCACCTAATACAGAATACGAAGGAACTAGGTACAGAGAGGAGACGTGGTTAGAATGATATCTATATACAGAAGGAGGGAGGGGAATGTAATGTATGCACCAAATGCCACCATGGAACTTACAAATCTGAGGGTGGCTAGTGAAGAAAGTGATAGCAGTTAATACAGAATATGAAGGACCCTTCTTGAGTCCTGGAAGGGAGGATCCAGGGCATACCATTTCTTGACAGATTATGCCCCTTTGACAATGCTACGACAGAGACTGTAGGGCACATAATGTTACACTGTCATTTATATGACGAGCCATGCCATGACCTTCTTGAACCAATAAGGGATCAGTATCCAGGGAGGGATGAGCCTGTGATTATGGCAGTTTTGCTGGATAGTTCCGAACCAGATATAATTTGGAGGGTAGCCCTCTTTTTGCTGAGGGCTGTCCATCTCAGATCACAATTTATAAGTACCCATTAAGTGAGCCAATCCTAAACATCACCCACTAGGAATCAGAGGGAGGTATTTGGTTTTCATTTTATTGTACAATGCTTTTGAAGCAAGCTGTTATGGGTTTGTCTTGCCTGTAGATGTTTGTATAGTTTTACAATGATCATAGATCACGTAATAAATGATGATGATGATGATGAATATGAAGGAACATGGTACAGAGGCTAACAAAAGTTTAAAATGCAGTAGATTGTAAGTTATTACCGGTTTTTGTAGTGGCTGGAGAAATTTAGGTCCTTGTTAAGTCCATTATTTTTGGTGTCAAATAAAGTTATGAATTTTAGTTCCCAGGCCCATCTCCTGAGGATGTTGTGTAGATTTCCTCTGAGGATGAGGACTGATAGACTGGAGATGTAGTGATCATGCTGGGAAAAGTGACTGCAGTGCCTACTGTAGAGTGAGTGACTTTGTTTATAATTGTATGTCTGTGTGAGTTTATACGTAGGTTGAGGGTTGCTGGGTTTCACCAACATAGTTTCCATGGCAGCATTTGGTGCACTGAATGAAATTCACTACATTTTGGGATTTGCAGAAGCAGTTGCCTTGTATTTGGGATGGTTTTCTATAGAGGGTGCTGACGGTGGTAGTGGTAGAAATATGTTGGCAGGTTTTGCATCTACTGTTCTGGCAAGGTCTTGTTCCTGTTGATGTTGGGATGGCAGTGATAGCATTGAGGGGCACATCAAGGAAAGCTCAGTGGGGCCCTAAAGTTAGTTATGTATGGGATGGGACCCACTGCATGGGAGTGGGGGCCCTGCACTGCTGTCCTGGTGAAAACAGGGGGCCACTGCAGAGCCTGTAGGAGAGGGAGAAATTGTGGGACCCAGGGTAATTTTTTGTAAGCTACATGGGTCAGTCTTACTATGGGGCAGAACTTGGTAAAATGAATAGCTGAAGAAAGCATCTCAAAACCACATTTAGTATTGTTTTTGTGGACAGAGAGTGATTGAAAATTATGTCTGTAGCAGGGTCCCACTTGACCGTGGACGAGTGCTTGCAGGATCAGGTTCAAGAAAGCTGTCACTCAAGGGTTTAGTAAAATGCCAGTTTATTCACATCATAGTCCCAGGCTAGGCACCCAGATCTCTGGCCAGTCTTTAAACAAGCACACCATCAATAACATAAGATTCAGCCTAGCCACACACAGTTCACTGGGTAGGTATCATCACTCACGTCCCACTTGCTAGAATTCAAGTCTCCTTCCCTCAGCATGCAGTCCTACATCTTTCCAGGTCTCCAGGCAGTCTCTAGCCAAGATGTGCACTTTTTGAGGGTTAGGAGCAGACTGCCTCTTTCTTCCTAACTCACTGGCTAGCTCTGTTTTATAGTGGAAGCCACACCCACCTACTTCTGCTTCCTGCTGGTGGCCATCTTAGGTGGTCCTCATGGCAGGCGCCATCTTGTGGCCCTCTTAAAGGTATATCAACCTTATTGTTGCACCACTCTACCACAATGCCCAAGTGCTTTATCTTGGCGCACTGCATCCTCAACATACCCCTGTATCAACCAGTCTCTAACCTTCTCTTCTTAGCTCAGCAGCTTCAGGGGCACTTGGACGGCATTAATTTTCTGGATTCCTCACAGTCCGGCTTTCATCCGGGTTATGGCACTGAGACTGCTCTGTGGCCTTGGTCATGACCTTCGCTGTGAGTTGGATCAGGGTTGGTCAACCCCTTTGATCCTGTTAGAACTATCGGCTGCTTTTGATACGGTTAATCATGAGATGTTGGTGACTCACTTGTGGGACTGGACTGGGATTGGATTGTTCTTGAACGACCCCATTCTGGCACTGGTTTTTGTCTCCCCAGGGCCACATGTATGGAGTCCCACAAGGTTCTATTCTGTCCCCTGTCCTGTTCAACGTGTACATGCAGTCTTTGGGTGAGGTCGTGAGGGGGTTTGCTGTTCAGTGTCATCAATATGTTGTTTTCAGATGACTCAGGCCCAGGCCCAGCAGTCTTGGCACTTACTCAATGTTTGGCAGTTGTGGGACACTGGATGAGAATGAGCTGTCTGAAACTGAATCCTGACAAGATGGAGGTGATGCTGGTGGAAGGAGCCGAGGGGTTGGTAGTCCCCATCATTGATGGGGTTCGTCCCTCTGTGGTCCCACAAGTTCGTAGTCTGGGGGTGCTCCTCGATTTTCAGTTCTTCCTGGATGCCCAGGTGGCGACTGTGACAAGGAGCACATTCAGCCAGTTACATCTGGTATGGCGGCTTTGACCGTATATCTCAGACTGGCCACTATCATCCATGCCTTCATCACCTCAAGACTGGACTACATGGGGCTACCCTTGGTTATGGTCTGGAGACTCCAACTTGTGCAAAACGTGGAAGCCCATTTCCTTACAGGGATGGGTCATCGTGAGCACATAACACCGGTGCTCCATTCACTGCACTGGCTGCTTATAGCATTCTGGGCCTGATTCAAGGTGTTGGTTCTTACTAGGGCTGCAACTCAATTAAAGAATTCTTAGTTCATTAATCTGTAGAATTTTAGTCAATTAATGAATAAAAATTTGCATATGATTTGCATGATTTACATAATTTGCAGACATTGTGTAAAAGTGAATAATTTGCTAGAAATTGTGGCAAAAGTGTTTTACATATTTAATGAACATGCTAGATTATTTTTTATTTTATTTACATGAAAAGCACTCGACCACTCTGGGGTCCTGGCTTCAAACTGGAAACTCTTTGGGGCAGAGACATGTGGATCTTCTAACATCCAGCACAACAGAGCTAGCCCCCCACTGTGGGGGGCGTGAAGGACACCAGGACTGGGGTCCAGGTTTGGGATGGGAGAGAAGGAACACATGCACACCAAATACGGGGAAGAGAGAAGACTGCCCAGGACTGGGATGGGAAGCACCCACCTTTCACCCACCTTGCCCACATGCAGTCACTCTTGAGGGGGGGGAGGGGGGGGACAGGGAAGGAACACCCACTCCAACTACTACTACACACAACAATATCTCACAACAAATAAGTCACACTTAGCTTGGCAAGGGGGTTGACTTCTCGTTCCGATTACTAGCACTGTGCTCTTCCCAGTGCTGGCCTTTATGCTCCTGGCTCCGCCCCCAAATGTGCCTGCAGGTGCACCAAGCAGCAGATTGGCTGACACCCTGACCCTGTGTTACACGGGGTCAGGGGTTGCAATGTTGTGTGTTCTGGCGGTCGAGTGGGTTGCCTTAGCAACCCATCACTGTGGGGACATGGGAGGCGTTGCCACAGCTGCATCTGTGGCTTGTAGCAGGGCTTCTTCCCCCGGCAGAGGGGCCATGGTGCACTGCTGGGGCCAGTGAGTCTGAGGACCCTTGTGGTGGGAGAAGTGGCAGCGGGAGCTAGCAGTACCCCCCCACAAGCCCCTCCGCAAAGGCTCAGGACATTCCAGGCCATAAAGGGTGGCACAGCTGGAACTGGTGAATGAGGCAAGGGGCAGAGACACTGGTGGTAGGGTCCCAGGACCGGTTCTTGGGGCCATACCCCATCCAGTCTATCAGGTAATGCAACCGGCCACGAAGGACCTTGGAATTGAGGATGGCTTTCACCTCATAGACGAGACCCAACTCAGACGGAAGACCGGGGCCAGATCGAGTGGCGTCCTCCAGGGATGCAGGGGGTGCTGCCTGTTTTAACATGGCAACATGAAAGGTTGGGTGGATTCGCAGATGGGGTGGTAAACGCACTGTGTATGTAATGGGGTTGACTTGTTGCAAAATTGAGTAGGGGCCGATGTACTTATAATCCAGCTTAGTAAAGGGGCTAGCCATCGGGTAATGGCAGCAGTCGATCAATACATAGTCGCTGGGTTGCAGTAGGGGGGTGGCCCCAGTGATGCTTGTTAGTTTGCAACTTATATCATTGACGGGCTTTCTCTGGGACAATTTTTGCAAGGGCTTGAGTTTCATGTATTCAACGAACCAGGGCACCTGCGACGGGAACATGAACCGACGGGCAATCTATGACCCTGATTTGGGGATGAAAGCCATAGGATGTAAAAAAGGTGGAATTTCCTAGTGATGCGTTTTGGGCATAGTTGTGGGCAAATTCCGCTATAGACAGTCAGGCATACCAACCATCTTGCAGGTAAGAGATGTAGCAACAAAGGTATTGCTCTAAGTTCTGATTTACCCACTCCACTTGCCCATTGGCTTGTGGATGGTAGGCCATGGTAGGTTTTAGAGTGACCTGCAATGTCCTGAATAGGGCTTTCCAAAACTGGCAGATGAATTGAGACCCCCTATTGCTGATGATTTCTAACGACCACCCATGTAACTTTACCACGTGATGAATAAAGAGCAGGGCCGTCTTATAGACTGTGGGAAGCCCTTTGCATGCCACAAAGTGTGCCATTTTTGTGAAGTGGTCCACAGCTACTAAAATTGCGGTGTATCTGCACGATGGGAGTAATTCCACAATGAAGTCAAGACCAATTTGTTGCCATGGGCCTTTGGACGCAGGGGACACCTGTAAAAGCCCTAGACGAAGCCTCTGGGGAATCTTTGTTCGTGTGCACATGGTGCAAGTGCCTACGTGTTATTGGACATCTTGCCGTAGCGTGGGCCACCAAAAGGCTCGCTGAATTAGGTGGAGGTCCTGGTTGGCAGGCCATTGGTGCGTCGTGGCAAGCCCACAATACTTGAGGTTTACAAGAGGGAGGAACGATGACTTGGTCTTCTCTTTTAATCAACCCGTCCTTCCTCGTGATATAAAGGATCATCTGTGACTTTTAGTTCCTGGGTGCCTGCTTGCTTGAGTTGTTCTAGGGAGAGATATGTAGCTGCGAAGACCTTGTGCTCCAAGATAGTTCCTTGCTGTCGTGCCTTATGAACCTGGTCTTCGGTATATCTGGATAGGGCATCTGCGAGGACATTTAGTTGCCCTGGTCGATACTGGATGGAGAACGTGAAGCACACAAAGAAAAGAGCCCACCGCATGTGGCAGGCATTGGCAATCTGCGTGGTTTGTAGGAAGGTGAGGTTTTTGTGATCAGTTATCACAGTTACAGGGTGCTTGGCTCCTTCGAGATAATGCCGCCAGGTCTCGAAGGCTGCCTTGATGATCAGAAGTTCACGGTCCAGAATGGTGTAGTTTAACTTGGCTGCAGTTAGTTGCCGGGAATAGTATGCACAGGGGAGCACTCGTGTTGAGTCTTTTGTTTCTTGTAGGAGGACTGTGCCTATAGCAGAGCTAGAGGCATCTGCCTCAACATGAAAAGGTTTCTCAAAGTCAGGATGTTGCAGAAGGGGAGCTGTCATAAACGCCTTTTTCAAGTAGTCGAAACTATATTGCTGTTCTGGTCCCCACTGATAACGTTTTTTCTTTAAGAGACGTGTATGCGGTGAGGTGACTTTGGTGTAGTTAGGGATGTAATGTCGATAATAATTAGTGCTTCTGAGGAGGCGTTGCAGCAGTTTCACCGCCTTGGGAGCTGGCCATCGGTGGAGAGCATCTATTTTCTGCTGGGCCCTCTCGATCCCTGTTGGGCTGATAACAAAGCTTAGAAGCTCCATGGTAGTAAGGTGAAAGGCACATTTCTCTCGTAGTTTGTGCATTCGGAGTCACTGAAGTACTCGGCGTACATGCACAATATGCGTTTCCAATGAGGGAGAGTAAACTAAAATGTCATCCAGATAGGCTATTATGAAGGTATCTAAAATGTCTCAGAAAATGTCATTAATAAAATGCTGAAAGGTAGCAGGAGCATTTGCGAGACTGAACGGCATGACAAGATATTCAAAATGGCCATAGCGAGTGTGGAAGACTGTTTTCCACTCATCTCCCTCCTGCATATGAACCAAGTTATAGGCCCCCCGCAGATCTAGTTTAGTAAAAATATGGGCCCCCTGTAGGCAATTCAACAATTCGGGGATCAAGGGCAACAGGTAACAATTTTTTACTGTGATACTGTTAAGAGCCTGAAAGTCAATGCGGGGCCACAGTCCCCCGTCTTTCTTAGGCACAAAGAAGATAGGGGTCCCCATGGGGGAGCTGGAATGGCGAATTAATCCATTCCGCAAATTCTTGTCTAAGTAGTCTCGCAACGCTCCAAGCTCCAGGGTTGAGAGGGCGTAAATTCGTCCAAATGGCAGTTCCTTGCCCGGGAGCAAATCAATAGGACAGTCATAGGGTCGGTGGGGTGGGAGAACCACCGCTTGGGTGTTGCTAAACATATTGCCATACTCGAGGTATTTGCTGGGGATGCTCTGCTCTGCTGGAGAAGATGTGCTTGCTGCCATTAATGCTTCTGGTAACATGTTTCCGACACATCTGGGCACAGTATGGAGACTCAAATTGCATGTACCTTGTGGTCCAGGATATCTGCGGGTCATGTTGCCTCAAGCAAGGAAATCCCAGCACCACACGAAACATGGGGATGCATAACACATCCAGAGAGAGCATCTCCTGGTGATCTCCTATTGCACAGGGCAACAATTCCATTTCTTATGGGGCCCAACACCAAGGGAGAGCCATCTATGGGGTAGGGATGTGCAAACCCTCTGGAGGTTTGGGGTTCGGGCTCTTTGGGGTTCGGCCGAACCCAAAACCATTTGGGGGCAAACCTGTTTGGGCTGGGGGACCAGTTTTCTCTCCCCCCTTCAGGCTGTGCGGGTGGAAGGGGCACCAGGGAACACCTCCCCCTACCCTGCCAAGCCTGGAATATATTTTTTTTTAACCCCTCCACCCCAGGGATTTCCCTACCTGGTGATGTCAGGGCTCCGGCCCCGGGTCTGGTGCTGGTAGAGGTGGCGGCAGGTCCGCCGGCAGCGCTCTGGAGCACTTCAGGCTACTACTAGGCCTTCTGGGTCAAACCGGAAGGCCTAGTAGCAGCCTCAAGCACTCCGGACCGCCGCTACCAAACCTGGACCCCAACCTACCTGGTGGTGCTGGGGCACTGGGTCCAGCGGTGACAGCGTCAGTGGCGGTGGGTCTGCTGGTGGTGGCACTCTGGAGCACTTCAGGTGGGTACTAGGCCTTCCAGTTTCACCCAGCTGGGCAGGGTGCGGCAGGGTGGAGGGGGGAGGTGCTCCCCGGTGCCCCTTGCATCTGTGCAGCCTTGAGGGGGAGGGAATCTGCCCCCCGTCCCCCTCCCGAACGTGTTCAGAACCCGAACTTTGTTCGGTTAGTTTGGGCGGGGGTCAGTTCGGATTCAGGGTGTTCGTGAATGGGCCAAACACCCTGAGTTTGGGCCAAACCCTGAACTTCCAAACTGCATTTGCACATCCCTACAATGGAGTGAATTGATTCCGGGGCGGTCTTAGGGTGGGTTGGGATCGCATAGAAGTACACCAGCCCTATATCTATAAAATTTCCCAAGGCTCCAGAGTCGATAAGGCCCCGTACCACTAGAGAACATTGTGGCCCTAGGGTGAGAGTTATTGGTACCCGGAAGTGATCGTCGGCCCTGTGTCTTATGAATGAATGTGTCTTATGGCCAGGATGGGCCCTGTCCATCCCAGTCCTTGGCGTTTCCCTGAGTTTTGCATTGGGGCAGCACATAGGGACACTCATGCACAAAATGACCCACTTCCCCGCAATAATAGCAGGCCCTGGACCTTCGCCTCCGTTCCCTTTTGTCTGATGTGAGGGGCCCTCGTGAAGCCCCTAATTGCATTGGTTCAGGGCCAGGCTCTCTAGCTTCTGCCTCCGGAAGTGATGGGGTAACAGACGGACGGGGAAGGTAACTACAGGGCTCCTGTTTCCTCTCCCGCTGTTGCTCAACTAGGCGGTCATCAATTTGTAATGTGAGCATAGCTAGCTTTTCCCACACCTCGGGGAGCGGGGTGACGGCCAGCTAGTCCTTTAATTTCTCACTTATACCCTTCCGGAACAGGACCCGGAGAACCTCAGTTGGCCATTTGAGTTCTAATGCTAATTGTTGGAACTGAGTTAATATATTCCAGGAGACCCCCTTGGACCTGTTTGAGGGACATAATAGCGATCTCGGTGTTCCTAACGCGATGGGGGTGATCAAACAGAAAGGTAAATTCCTTTCGAAAGTTGGCATAATTTGACAAAAGGGGGCTGTTCCCCTGTAACAAGGTTGTGGCCCACTCTAAGGCAGTTCCCCCTAAATGCCCAATAATGTAGGCCACCTTCAGGGTGTCAGAGGCATAGGTGGTGGGTTGCATGGTAAATGTTAATTTATATAAGGCCAAGAATCCCTGGAAGGCCTTTCTGTCCCCCAGAAATGTATCCACCTAGGGACCTTTGGGTTCTTGATAGGGATGGGTGAACAGAACCAAGTTCAGAAATTCGGTTCGGTTTGGTTCAGTTCAGTTCAGAAATTCGGTTCGATTCGGATGTTCGGTTCGGTCGACCGAACTATTCGAGTTCAGTCCAAACTCCAAACCTCCGAACAAAGTTCGGAAATTCAAACCCCATTAAACTAAATGGAATATTATCTTTTAGGGATGGGCGAACATAGACAAGTTCAGAAATTCGGTTTGGTTCGGTTTGGTTCGAAAATCGAGTTCAGTTTGGAAGTTCGGTTTGGTCGACCGAACTGGTTGAGTTCAGTCTGAACTCCGAACTTCCGAACCGCGTTCGCCCATCCCTAGTTCTCGAGGTGTTTCTACCCCACTGGCTTGAGGAACTGGGGGGCACCTCCTTAGTGGTTGCTCCGCTGGGGCGGGCCGCCCCCGCCTGCCCATCAACTACAGCTTCCAGATTCCTATGCTGGGTCTGCAGATCCTTCATTTCTAATGCCAGGGATTGTACACCCTGAACCAATTTGGCTACCTCCCTAGCCAACTCCATCCTAGAACCCAAGGGAATGGGAAGGTAAGTTGGTAATTCTGTCAGTGGGATGGGGGAGAGGGGGAAACTCCCACAGGCAACACTGGCTCACTCGCATGGCCCAGGCCCACACTCTGCAGGGGAAAACCGGGGGTAACAAGGCCCGTCAGGATAGTACGTGGGCCCTATGATCTCACAGAGACTGGGCCCCTATCATCATAAGGCACAGAGCTATAGTGAGCCCAAGCCTCCTGTCACTCTCCGTCTGCACAAGCACACACACTGGGGAGGATAGGCCGTGACAGGAACGGCTACTGTGGGGGGGCGTGAAGGACATCAGGACTGGGGTCTGGGTTTGGGATGGGAGAGAAGGAACACACTCACGCCCGACATGGGAAAGGGGAAAGACTGCCCAGGCTGGGACAGGAAGCACCCACCTTTCACCCACCTTGCCATCACTCTTGGGGGGGCAGATGGGGGGCAGACAGGGAAGGAACACCCACTCCAACTACTACTACACACAACAATATCTCACAACAAATAAGTCACACTTAGCTTGGCAAGGGGGCCGGCTTCTCGCTCTGATTACTAGCACTGTGCTCTTCCCAGTGCTGGTCTTTATGCTCCTGGTTCTGCCCCCAAATGCGCCTGCAGGTGCACCGAGTGGCAGATTGACTGACACCCTGACCCTGCATTGCGCGGGGTCAGGGGTTGCAATGTTGTGCATTCCACGGTTGAGTGAGTTGCCTTAGCAACCCGTCGCTGTGGGGACGTGGGAGACGTTGTGGCTTGCAGCGGGGCTTCTGCCCCTGGTGGGAGGCAGCCATGGTGAGTCCAGGGACCCCTGTGGTGGAAGAAGCGGTGGCAGAAGCTAACAATGTGTGTGGGGCTCTGTCTCTCCCTCTCAGTTGTGCATGCCCCCGCATTGAAAAGGTGGCCGCATTGTGGTCACTCACCACAAAGTCCAGGAGCATGGAAGGTGCAAGGTGCAGAGTGTGTGGGGTGGGCAGGTTCCCGTGGGGAGGGGCAGGCAGCCCCGGGTTCCCCTTATAAGAGCCACGCTCCCCAGCTTCTGCTTTGCAAAGGGGCCTCCTTGCGGATGGTGCAAAGTGGGACAAGCCTTGCCACTGCAGCCCTGTCTCATCTTCCTCCTGGGTAGCTGAGCCAGCCAGCCCCAAAAGAGTGCCAATGGCCAGCACCTCCAGCCCTGCCAAGATGGCCAGTCAGCCACTTCCACTGCACTTCTTGCAGCCCAGTTGCTTCTTTGCTTCCCAGTCCAAGACTCAGCTGTAGCTCAGCCCAGGAGCAGCCGCACCTCAGTCATGAGGGAATCACAAGGGAGCTTAAAGGTCCCCGCAGATAAAAAATTCCTAAAAACTCACAGACGCAGCAAAAAAGGTGTTCAAAATTAATTGGGGGTCAAATTTTATTTGAGTGATGAGCCATTAATCAATTAATGATATCAATTAATTGATTAAAGGTTGCAGCTCTCGTCCTTACCTGTAAAGCCCTACATGGTCTGAGCCCCACTCTTGAGGTCCCCTGATTTTCTTGGGTAGCGACCATGGGGAGGGTGTTCTCAGTGGCCTGAGGCTATGAAACTCCCTCCCAGTAGCAGTCTATCTGGTTCCAGACCTCCCCTCCTTCCGATAACAATGCAAGACCTGGCTGTTCCACCAAGCTTTTGGTGGGGGAGATGAGTAGTGGGTGGGAAGGTTGGGGAAATATTTAGCTCCATTAAGCCATCATATTTTTTATATTTCTTTATATTACTGTTCATACTGTATGTTATATCGTATTGTATTTTATATTTGTATTCTATGCCACCCCAAGCTGCCTTTTGGCAGAACAGGGCGGGACAAAATATTAGTAGTAATAACAATAATACTAAAGTATGATGAAGATGTAGTGGGACAAGTTAAAGCATTTGGGCTTCATTTTCAACCATGCTCTGTCCATGAAAACTCAAATATGCCCAAGGAATACTCAGATATGCTCGGAATGCCCAAGCAAGGTGAGGGCATTCTCCTATCAGCTGCCCCTCCCCACCAGCGTCACCTCAGTCTTCCCCAAATTGATTATGAGGTAGCTCCAACCCATCCAGTTGGCTATATCATTCAGGCATTCCTCCAAGTAAAGGCTGAGGTGACAAGACTCATGTGGCAAGATATATACAATTATGTATCATCAGCGTACTTTGACGGGGGCCCTTGACATAGCCTGGCAACATGGGTACGAGGTGGAAGAGGATGTGCTGCCTGCCCCTCAGTCCTGCGCACCCCTTTCTCCCTTCCACCACATTCCAGGGGACAGGTCCACAAACCCCTAATTGATTGTTGATATATTGATTGTTTTTTGTTTTATAAAGTTGGAATGTATGTTTAAAAAGTTTTTATAAAAGTTATATTTGTTACCAGATTTGTTTGAACTGTACAATCTTTTATCCCTCTGTGCTGCTTCTGGCAGGTGGCAGAATCTCATTGTATATACAGCTTGTCCGATCCCTACCTGACATCAGCAGCACATGTAGCGTATTATCCCCAAGATGTGCCATCAGGGTCTCAACTTGCAGAGAGCCCCCCAGGAAGGGCAGGGCTTGTGTCTGTGTGGGTGTGCAAGAGAGAAATACATAGAGGCTCTTTGGAAGTGGGCAGAAGGCAGCGGGTGCTGGTGGTCAGAGGGGCTCTTTCAGCAGCTTCTGTGGGCATCAGAAGGTGGGTGCGGAGGAGTAGGCTGGTGGGGGGGGAAGGCTTGTGGGCGGGCACCGGTGGCCACTGACCAGTCTGGCATGAACAACAGCATCACCCAGATGATGGTTCTTGGGACTGGATTGACTGCTTCTGGTACAGTGGAATGATAACCCATGGGAGTTGAAAGATAGCCCTAGAATTAGTGCTTGATTGGGCACACTTCATTCAATCATTGCAATAGGTGATACAGGTGGTACAGGGAGGTACACAGGCAGGGGCACATAATTACATTGTGTGTTATTTCTGTCTCATTACGGTAGGTTTTCTGCTGGATGTGGGCTTTGACCATGAGCACAGATGAGATCTCTCGCTGGTTCTGGCAGGTGGCAGCTTGAGCCAGATGCACCTCTTACTCCCCCCTGCCCCATCTCTCTCATTCTAGCAGTGGGGAGCCTATCTCCCTCTCCCTCTCTCTGGTCATGTACTGCAGGTGACAGCATGGGTGAGAGCGTGTCTGTCTGCCTCTCTCCTAGCAGTGGAGACTTGGGAGACTTTCTCTCTCTACACAAGCAGCAGGTTGCTACCTCATAAAAAAAGGTTATTTGCACTGGATCTCATCATTCTCACCACGTCACCCTGTGTTCCATTCCTGCATGGAATTGTCTCATATTCCTAGAAACAGTAGGTTGGAAATGTGTGGGGGTGCTAGAGAGAGAGAGAAAGGCTCTCTGGCAGTGGGCAGCAGCAGATGCCTGTTATACTATAGAGGACCTCGAGAAGTTGATGATGGTTCTTGGGACTGGAATGGCTGCTTCTGGATGCAGTGGAATGACAGCTCTCCTTGTCTGGAACGATGGCCCCAGAACCCTGACAGTGGGTCCTGGGGCTGGAGTGGATATTTCTTGATGCAGTTGAACAATGGCTCTCTGGGAGCGGAATTTTTATTTTCTTTAAAAAAAATTATTTTTTATTTTTCAAATTTATACCCCGCCCCTCCTGCAAACAGCTCGGGGTGGCTTCCAACAATAAAATATGCATAAAAACAAATATAAAACAATTTAAAATACATCAAAAATACAGGGCCCCGGGTTACATTAAAATAATAGACAATAAACAGGGTAGGGGAGATAAAAACCCTAACCCACTCTCCCACCCCACCCCAAAGGCATGGGTGAACAGCCAAGTTTTACAATACTGCCGGAATATCAACAGGCTTGGGGCCAGGCGAGCTTCCTCCGGAAGGGAGTTCCAAAGGCGCGGCGCGGCCACCGAGAATGCCCTCTCCATTGTGGCCCCCCACTTTACACGGGGAACCTCCAAGAAGGCACCCCCAGCTGACCGAAGGAGCCGCTCTGGGGCGCAGAAAGTGAGGCGGTCCCTGAGTTACGAGGGGCCCAGACCGTAAAGGGCCTTATAGATCAACGTCAAAACCTTGAACCTAGCTCAGCACACTATTGGCAACCAGTGCAGAGTCCGGAGCACAGGTGTAATGTGCTCCCGACAACCCATCCCTGTAAGGAGACGGGCCGCTGCATTCTGCACTAGCTGCAGTCTCCAAACCAGGAACAAGGGAAGACCCACGTAGAGCGCGTTACAGTAGTACAGCCTCGAGGTGACAAAGGCATGGATGAGGGAGGCCAGGTCCGGG
>QEPC01000503.1:511392-523442 GCA_003113815.1 Sphenodon punctatus | reverse complement strand
GCCCGCTCAATAACCTTCCCTAAAAAGGGAAGGTTAGAAACAGGTCAGTAACTGGTGAGCGCATCCACGTCCAAAGATGGTTTCTTCAGCAGGGGGCACACCACAGCCTCCTTGAGGCTGGGCGATAACCTCCCCTGCTGCAAGGACACATTCACTACCCTCACCAGCACCGTCCCCAACGTCTCCCTGGAGGCTTTCACCAACCAGGACAGGCATGGATTGAGTTCGCAACAGGTGGCTCTCAAAGACCCCAAGACATCCACTGCCTCGGCTGGCGTCACTTCCTGAAACTTCCCCCACAAAGCTGGACCAGATGGGGCCTCCATCACCTTGCGCTCTCCCCCTACTGCCCCTAATCCAGCATCAAAGTCGCTCTGAATCCGAGCAATCTTGTCTGAGAAGTAGTTGACAAACTCCTCACAGCAGGCCTGGGACAAGTCCCCATCCAGGCGGAGGGAGGCCGGACTAACCAGTCCTGCACCACCCGAAACAGCTCCACTGGGCGTGACTTCGCAGACGCTATGAGGACAGCAAGGAACTCCTTCCTTGCTCTCCTCACAGCCTCAACATAGGACCGCAGATGGGCCCTATGGAGAAGACGGTCGGAGTCAGAATGATGGCCCCAGAACCCTGATGGTGAGTCCTGGGGCTAGAGTGGCAGCTTCTGGATCCAGCAGTATGACAGCCCTCCCTCCCTGTAACGTAGGCCCCAGAACCCTGACAGTGGGTCCTGGGACTGGAGTGGCTGGCTGCTTCTTGATATGGTGGAATGACAGCGCCCTGTGTGAGGAATGACGGCCCCAGAACCCTGACAGTGGGTCCTGGGGCTAGAGTGGCAGCTTCTGAATACAGCAGATGGAATGGACAGCCCTCCCTGCCTGTAATGTAGGCCCCAAAACCCTGATGGTGGGTCCTAGGGCTGGCATGCTGCTTCTTGATACAGTGGAATGACAGTGCCCTGTGAGCAGAATGATGGGCCCCAGAACCCTGATGGTGGGTCCTGGGGCTAGAGTGTCAGCTTCTAGATGATGTGGATGGACAGCCCTCCCTGCCTGTAATGTAGGCCCCAGAACCCTGATGGTGGGTCCTGGGGATGGAGTGCCTGCTTCTTGATACGGTGGAATGCCAGTGCCCTGTGAGCGGAATGACGGGCCCCAGAAACCTGATGGTGGGTCCTGGGGCTAGAGTGGCAGCTTCTGGATACAGCAGGTGGACAGCCCTCCCTGCCTGTAACATAGGCCCCAGAACCCTGATAGTGGGTCCTGTGGATGGAGTGGATGTTTCTTGATGCAGTTGAATGATGGCTCTCTGTGAATGGAATGACAGGCCCCAGAACCCTGACGGTGGGTCCTGGGGCTAGAGTGGCAGCTTCTGGATTGCCCGGATACAGAATTCGTGGCATGGACAGCAGAGGCAGCATTGGCAGTAGCAACAGCAGATACTGGATTGACCGGGCACAGAACCCATGGAACAGCAGAGACAGCAGCAGCAGGATTTGCCTGTACGCAGCACCCATGGAGCCAGGATGGTAGGATTTGCCAGGGAAGAGCTCCCATACAGCAGCAGACAGCAGTAGCAGGATTGCGTGGGCACATTTGGATTGGCCAGGGCAGAGCATCCATGGACCAGCAGACAGCAGCGGTGGGATTACCAGATCAGTGGTGCACATCCCCCAGGGTTGCCAGGGCAGGCAGACAGGCACCGTATTCATGAGAGGCAGCTCAGGCACCGTGTCATGAGAGGCAGGCTGAGGCAGAGTTCAAGCTTTGCAACCTGGGCGGGCAGGCAGGCAGCATGGCATGAGCATCAGAAGGCAGGAACACTGAGGCAGGGTTCAAGCTTTGCAACCTGGGTGGGCAGGCAGGCAGCGTGGCATGAGCAGAAGGCAGGCAGACTGAGGCAGGGTTCAAGCTTTGCAACCTGGGCAGGCAGGCAGGCAGCGTGGCATGAACATCAGAAGGCAGGAACACTGAGGCAGGGTTCAAGCTTTGCAACCTGGGTGGGCAGGCAGGCAGCGTGGCATGAGCAGAAGGCAGGCAGACTGAGGCAGGGTTCAAGCTTTGCAACCTGGGCAGGCAGGCAGGCAGCGTGGCATGAACATCAGAAGGCAGGAACACTGAGGCAGGGTTCAAGCTTTGCAACCTGGGTGGGCAGGCAGGCAGCGTGGCATGAGCAGAAGGCAGGCAGACTGAGGCAGGGTTCAAGCTTTGCAACCTGGGCAGGCAGGCAGGCAGCGTGGCATGAACATCAGAAGGCAGGAACACTGAGGCAGGGTTCAAGCTTTGCAACCTGGGTGGGCAGGCAGGCAGCGTGGCATGAGAGGCAATAGGGAAGGCAGGCTGGGACCTTGGCAGGGCACTCAGATAGTCTGGCGAAGACTGTACAGCGCACGATAGAGAGCCAGTCAGATAGGTGGGTTGAGATCATCTAGCCAGAGGCCGGCTGGCAAGCTTACAGTTTTTCAATGACACCCTGCATCATGAGGTCAGTCAGATAAGCTGGCCAAGGCCATCTAGTGAAAGAGAGAGAGAGAGAGAGAGAGAGAGAGAGAGAGAGAGAGAGATCAGGCCTGGTCTCTAGCAGACAGGGTGGGGTCTACCAGCCCTGGACTGCTGAGAATCACCTCAACAATGGGGGACATTGGTGGCCCTGGAGGAACATCCGAAGCACCTGATCCAGCAGCAGAGACAGCCGCAGTCTCATGTACTGCAGCCCTTCCAGTGCCCTGAGTGGCAGTGGAGGATGCTGGCAGGAGGCGCCGCCGAACCACCCCCAGGCTAGTGACACTGCTGGGAGCCTCTGAAGCCTGTCACCCAAAATCAGGCCTGTGGAGTTTGGGACGTGGTGATGGTAATGGGCTCTGGCTGCTGCTGCATGCTGCCACTCTGCTGGCACGGCCCCTACCCCTACCCCCTCTGCCACGTGCTCCATTGCCCACCTTACAGGCAGCAGACTGGCCTCTCCTGACTCTCTATCTCTCTATCTCTCTATCTATCCACAGGGATGGGAGGGAGAAACACAGACAGCTCACACCAAACAACACAGGGAGGGATACAAAACTGAAATGAAACCTAAATCAATCTAATGCTAGTCTAAATAAATCCAAAAACAGGGGAAGGGAATCAGGGATGGAATATATAAAGTGAGGAGGGGATAATTCAATGGAGGGTAGGGAGAAAGAACACAGGGATGGGTAAAAAATAAAAATAACACCTAAATCTAACTAATCTAATCTAAATAAATGATACTTGGGAGGTAAATGTGTGGGATGGGTGAAATAGGAGGAGGATGGCAATGGATTAGGAATAGGAACACAAACTGCTAGGAAAGGGAGACTTCTGAAAACCCTTGCTGTCAGGAACAGTGGCTAGCTCAGAAGGTGTTGGAAGGGGGGGAGGGCAATTACTTTTGTTACTTGCTGCACCTGCCTTACCACAAGCCCCATTGACTCTGTGCAGCCTAGCCCCCCCATCCCCTATGTCCAACCACAGACTGCCAAGCCAGTGGTCTGAGGAGAAAAGGGATGGTGATTGGGCAGGCTGGCTGCTACTCCAAGCCTCTCTCCCCCTGGTGCCAGGAAGTCTGCTCCTCAACTGCCTCCCTCTCTCTGGGCCTTCCAGTCACGTTTTCCCGCCCAAACTCATCCGAACTCACCCGAACGCGACCAAACTGTTCGGTTGTTTCCGAGTTCGGGACGAGTTCAGGTTTGGTCAGTTTGGGTTTGGTTTAGTAGTTTGGTTCAGTTGTCCGAATGGACCGAGTTCAGTCCGAACTCTGAATATCCGAACCGCGTTCGCACATCCCTAATTATGATATTACAGACTTCCACTGCAATTTGATCCAGGCAGTCCATAGTGCTACCACTTGGGAGCTGGGATTGCTATGTTTAAGTATAATTTGTAATGCCGCCTCAACCAGATTTTTAAACTGAAGTTTTTTTGTCTAGGTAATTTGCCCTTATTTTGAAACGTAATAGTTTTGTTAATGCATAAGCTAGCCATACACAAGAACACTGCAGGTGCACACAGGCATTCACCCATTCCCCCACATGAAGCAAACTGTTTTTGAGCAGGTTTCTCTGCGCAGGGATGATGGGTGGAGGTGCGTGTCCCTTGTGTTCCTTACACAGGAGCACACAAATGACTGCTTTCATATGAGATGCACCCACCCATGCCACTGCGTGGGTGCGTCTCATGTAAAAGAGGTCACACATCATTCACACGCATGCTCTCACCTCTCTCACACACACTCATTCTAACTGATCACACACATAATCATTCAGACACAGTACACACATGCTCTCACCTCACACACTGATTCAAATTGATCAGTCACGCACACTAGACCAGGGGCGTAACTAGGTCAACAGGTCAAGATGGACACACACACCCTTGTGTCTCAACATTGCCCCACACCCATAACCATTTCATTTGAGCCCCTGGGGCAGCGTGAATTGATTATATGGGGGAGGAGGGGCACAAATGAACTAGTTGTGTGGTGGGGGTTTAAGTGCAGTATTCCTGTTAGCAATAACTTCATTAAGAAGAGTTAGTGAAATAGCAGCCATAATAATCTCAGCACCATATATGAAGATTTTCCAAGATAGAATAGATATTGCTTTACATAGTAAATTCCTACCTAAGATAGTATAAGTAAGACAGTTGTGAGAATGTAGCCCTTTTTACACGGGCTTCTCCCACCCATGGACGTGCAGATTTCTGCGTGTTCATGGGTGGGGGAGCCCTGTGTGAACGACGCGGTACACCTGCCCGCAGTGAATAGGGGTGTGTGCGCAGGTGCACCTAACATGCATCCTCACTCACCCCCCATCTCGTCCCCATGCACGGAGCAACTGGGGAAAACGGTGGTTGCTCCATGGGTGCAGATGAGTGGGGGCTGAGTGGGGATGACTGTGCGGCCATGTGCATGCCCCGCCCATGCACCAGCACGCCCATTGACCCACCACCCAGCGGAACCGTGTAAAAACAGCCTGTGAGGAGCCACTCAAAGAAAAACAGAAGGTTGCTGCCTTGTACACAAGGTTCTTTGAGATGGGTCTTAACATTCTCACAGCACCCACCGGCAGAATCCTGGTCCCACTCCTGCTCCTCCTCCACCCACTTTGAAAATTTCCTAGCAGCACACAGGCCATTTTACAACCCCAACCTCCATTTTTCCGGATTGTATGGCCTGTTCCCAACTGAGCCCTTCCTCCATGTTAGGTATACCGCTGGCTTTTCTTCAGAATTGTTATTATTTTTTTTACCAGAAAATGCTATGTGAGTAGTAAATAAAAGTGAGAGAAATGCTTTCACAGGGTTCCTTATGCTTTTTCTCCCTGTTTCCCAGGATTCCTGGTGTAGAGGGGTATCAAATCCTAGAAATGTAAGGTCAGAAGGGGGCACAAAGGACACAAAGGACAACCCCCTCATCCAAAGCAGGATATCATCTGCTTACAGCATTGCAGACAGATTGTTGTTGAGACACATCCACAACCTCCCTGAGCAACTTATTCCATTGCCCAATAGTTCTTAGTTATACAGTCTTTTTCCTAATATCTAATAAAAATGTACATTGCTGCAATTTAAGCTCATTCCCCTTTGATCTGTCTTCTGTGACAGTGGAGAACAAACGTTCACCATCATTTTTATGGCATCTTTTTAGATACTTGAAAACTATCTGTGATAGTTCCTATCATGTCCCCCCTTAGACTTCTTTTCTCTAGGCTAGGCTATATCCAGCTCATTCGGCCCTTTCCTCATATGGCTTATCTTCCAGCCCCTTTATCATGTCAGTGGCTCTTCTCTGAATCTTTCCGATCAATCAACATCCTTCCTGAAAGTGCAGTGCTCAAAACTGAACATAATACTCAAGACAGGGCCGGCCTGACCCCCTACTCTTGGGGGAGAGGGCTGCACTCGGGGCCCCCAGCTCCTGGCCTGACAGTGGCTGGGAACTGGGACCCCCAATTGCAGGCCCCCCTGAGTTTTGGCCAGGGAGTGAGGGAGAGGTGGGGCCTCTGCCTCTCACTCCCTGGGCCGAGTCCGAGACAGGCAGCGGAGGGGGCCAGTGGGAGTGAGGGAAAGATTCAGAGAAGAGCCACTGGCAGAGGCCCCGCCTCTCCCTCACTCTGTGGCCCTCCCCTCTGCTCCCTGTCAGTCTCGACCAGGTGGAATGTGGGAGAAGCAGGGCCTCTGCCTCTCCCTCATTCCCCCTGGCCGAGACTGACAGACAGTGAAGGGGGTCATGGAGTGAGGGAGTGGCAGAGGCCCTGCCTCTCACACACTCCCTGGCAACTTCTGGTGGCAGCAGGTGGCACAGCGGCAGATTTAATCTGCCACTGCTGCGCCCGCCCAAGCCCAACATAAGGAGTCAGCAAGCGGCCCTGGCACAGGGCGCAGGATGGCAATGCCACAGCAATGCCATTTCGGGGTAAGTGTCCCCGAAATGGATGGATTTGGGGATGGGCGGAGGGGAATGTCCCTCCAACTGTCCCCAAGCCCAGGCCAGGGTAGCACCCCCTGACTGAGCCGGGGAGTGCCCCCTGAGCCGGGGAGCACCCTCTGAGTCAGGAAGCACCCCAGGGAGCGCCTCTAGGGCTGCTGGTGGTTGTGCCGCCAGCAGGAGAAATGGACCTCACATTTCTCCCCTACCCTGGGCCCTGCAACTTCTAGGGTCGGCCCTGACTCCAGGTGAAGTCTCAGCAGCACTGAGTAAAGTATCACAACCACCTTCTGAGGCTTGCAATGATGCACCTGTTAACAAGCCCAAAATGGCATTTCTTTTTTGTGTGTGACTACATCACATTGCTGACTCATGTTCAGTTTGTGATCCACCTTAACTCCCAAACCCTACTCTACAGTGCTACTGTATCATCATCGCTCCACCCCACTCCATCCCAGGCTCAAAGTCTACTTGGGGACAAAGACTGGCTTCCTTTTCTCCTTCCTAACGCTAGTGTCTGTTTCAGCATCTCTGAGATGGAATCTGAGATTAACTATGATGAATGAACTGATTTCCCTGTCTTCAGGACTGTTTTATTTTTCTTGTGCTGCATCTGACAAGTTTTATTTTGCTATAAATCCCCTCAATTAGTCCTTTACAACAGCTCTGCAGTCATTTCCCTGATGTATGGGGATGGAATTAGCTTAATATCCCTGGCAACCAATTCCTTGACTAAAAATAGTTCCAGAAATCTTTGCTTCCCTGCCTCTCCCTCTCTTCCCCTGACATTTAACAAGAGCACTGTCAGCAAGTGCCTCTATCTCTTGGCAACAAAGGACAGGATGGTCACTTAAGGGTAAAGGTGCAATCCAACACTCGAGGTGCGAGGTGCAGTTTGAAGACGCTGGTACTTAGGCACACTGGAGGTGCAGCAAACCACACGGGGCATTGACGTGCACCTTCTGAAATGGCCTGCTGCGCACGCGGCACACCTGGGTAACTGAGCTCACATCATCCAGCTTGGTGCTCCGCCTGCCGCTGGCATAAGTCGGGTGTTGGATTGCACCCTAAGGCTTTTGTAGGAACAATGAAGGTGTTTTCCATTCTGCTGAAAGCAGCAATTTGAATGATTTGAAAATAGGAAGAATTGGCAAATCCTTCTCCAAGGTGGAAAACTGTAATGCCCTCCCACCATGTGTAGGAAAGCAGCTGGGTCCTGATCAAGGATAAGAGACTTGCTATTGGCAGCACTTAAGGAAGCTCTGTTTCAGCTTTGGGATAGGAGCATGTTCTCAGGCAGTTATGGTGATGGATTCTAGTCACAGCTCCCCAGGTGTATGCTGTGGCTGCCTCTCTTTGCAGGAGGAAACGGCAGGAAGCTTTATCAACAGTACAACGCAACCTGATGATTTTGGAGCCTGGCTGTGTGCCCTCGACAATGTTCCATCCTCTCTGGCTGCAGTGACAGTCATCACTCACAACAGCTACACCGGGGAATGTCACCAAGGAACAGATGGGTTGCTCAGTTGAATCTGAGAGCAGCCCAAAGGGATGCATTACCGTGGCCTCTACTGGTCAGAAGATATAATGGCATGCTCTGCTCACAGCTCAGCCTCAGCTGAATCCAGGGCCAGGGGAGTTTAGCAGCCCCGTGGTGGCAGAGGAATCCACAACACCTATACAGTCCTCTATCTTTGACCTCAGGGGCATTTTCCATTTCACCCCTGATTTGGGGATATGGTAGGGATGTGTTGCAGGGGAAGCCATGTCCTGTGGGTGGGTGGGAATGAGAGCTCTAGACCATGGGTTCCCAACACTTTTGCTGGTGTAACCCTACTTAGAGTCTTAAATATATTCTGAAGCCCCCAGACATCAACAAAGACAATGCAAAATATATCAGTCAAATTGTGATTCCCCTAAGCTGGGGTCCTAATTCACAGGCCGTTTTCACACCGACACTCTAACACTGATAAAATGGGTGTTACATTTTATTATACATATTGCAGGGCACCCATAGAGCACACTTGCAGCCTTGCAAGATGTATAATAAAATGTAACACCAATTTTATCAATGTTAGTGTCTGTGTGAAAAGAACCACAGTTTGGGAACCTCTGTACTAGGGGCTGTAAGGCCCCCCCCCCGAAAGGGTCTGGCAGACATTCCCACTTTAGACCACTAAATGAATCCCCAACAAAGATTGAATTAACCTCAACAGCAGACTTCAGAGGGGTAGGGATTTTGATGGGTGTACCTTCTAGGGAGAGGCAGGGTGGGGCGGGGGAGAAATCTCTAACCCATGGCCCAACTGTGGGAAGGGAGAAGAAAGCACTCAAGAAAAGGGGACAGTGCCACCCACCACCTCTCTATAGAGTAAGAAAAGATTGCCATGGGAGTGAAGAAGAAATGACTGTGCAAGTCTGGAATTTTTCAGGTATCCTGTTAACCAGTTGGTACCTGGGTTGCCCATCTGGTACTCAAAAATGCAGGTATTACTCACAGGTACTAAATTAAGTACCCATTTCAGCTCTATTGTGGACCCTAGCTCCCACACTTGTTGAAGGGTTCCAGCACTGCTGTCCCTTGCTTGGGATAAGTGCAAATCCCAGCAGAGGTGTTTCTGAACTTCCCTTTACTTCCCTTGATTTTCAAGCCTTACTAAGGCTGCTTGCCCACGTGCCGATTTTCAAGTGAGAATTTATCCAACGTGAAATTAGGAATAAGATAAGATTCCTGCTGGGCTGCATGTGCACGTTATTTTCTTTCCTCCTCCCCCCGTGAAGTCACATGACCTTAAAAGAATCCACACACACATTGAATGTTTTGCATTAGTTAAATTCACCCCATACACACATTCCAATCTCACGTAATACAGAACCCACCCCATGCACACATTCAAACCTCATGTAATACAGAACTCATATTAATGTCAGAGCTAGATTTCCCTACCCTGACATCTGTGATGAAAATCACACAAATTTCCATGCTGAATGTGAAAAGACACATACACACATTACACAATTTCACATAAGACAGAAAATAAAGTGAAAGATAGAAAATAAAGTGAAAGTGTGTAATGTGGGCAAACGGCCTAAGTGGCATCCTTCTGCTGAGTCATCAGTGGCGGTGCCACCCCTAGGACGCACGGGACAATGCCCCTCCTGGCCCACCATGCGCCCAGTCAGTAACAACGTTTAATACATACCTTGCCTTCCCTGATTCCTTTGTCGCCGGTGCTGGCCGCACGTTCAGAGCCCCAGTGCAGCTGTTTCAAGCTGCACCGGGACTTCAAACTGAATTTCAAGCAGTGCACATGCGCGAGCGAGCTCCCAGGCTCTTTGCATGCGCAAACTGTGGGGGATCACAGCAGTTAACTCTTCATGGAACTGGAACCCATAAGGGTCAAAACTGTGCAGAACGCGCGTTGGGTAGCTAGTAGAGGTGGGACCCCAGGGCAATAACTGGCTACCGGATTTACCGGATTCTGGTTTCCAAAAAAACGGATTCCCGGATTAAATCCGGTATACTGGTACTGGATTTATTCCATTGATTTCAATGGGGCACTGTCCCCATTGAAATCAATGGAATAAAAAAATTCCTCCCCCCTCCCCCTCCCAGGATGCACGGGTGGAAGGGGGGACACCCCCCCCACACCCTGCCCAGCCTGAATTTAAACAAAAAAATCCCCCTGAGTGTCCCTACTGCGGCTCTGGGCCGCCGCCGGCAACCCAGAGTGAGACCACCAGCACCAGCGGCCGTCCCAGCAGCAGCCAGTAAGTATTAAGTAGTGTACTGTATGATCCCTGGGGTGGGGGTGGGGTTAACACCCCCCCACACACCCGAGGGATCACCCTACTTCCAAGTTCCCACCCAGGGATCCTACCTTCATGGAGCTCCGGCAGTCCAGCGGCTTCAGTGCTGACTGTGGCTGCCAGCTTCAGACGCTAGTAGGCCTTCCGGGGAAAACCGGAAGGCCTACTAGCATCTGAAGCCGGCAGCCACAGTCGGCGCTGAAGCCACCGGACCACTGGAGCTCCATGAAGGTAGGATCCCTGGGTGGGAACTTGGAAGTAGGGTGATCCCTGGGGTGTGGGGGGGTGTTAGCCCCCACCCCACCCCAGGTATCATACAGTACACTACTTAATACTTACCGGCTGCTGCTGGGACGGCCGCTGGTGCTGGTGGGCTCGCTCTGGGTTGCCGGCGGTGGCCCGGAGCTGCAGTAGGGACACTCAGGGGATTTTTTTTGTTTAAATCCAGACTGGGCAGGGTGGGTGGGTGGGAGTCCCCCCTTCCACCCATGCAGCCTGGGAGGGGGAGGGAAACGCGGTTTTTTTGTGGGTTTTTTTTTTACATTGCGGCCATTCATTTGAATGGCCGCAATGTAAAAAAAATCTGGTACCGGGAATCCAGGAAACGGGTCAGATTACCGGGTTGAATCCGATAATGCCGGTACGCCCAGTACCGGCATTATCGGATACCGGAAGATCCGGTTGTCCCAGCCCTAGTAGCTAGGGACTGCCATCCAGCGCATATTCCATCAAATTGCAATGCGTTGCCACTCACTGGGGGCAGTCTTGCATTCAAGTCTATGGACTGAAAACCGGCAGTGCAGTATGTATAATATGGGCTATAACCCTTGACGCCCTGTGGGCAGGGAGGGAGGGAAGGGGGACTTGGGGAGCAACATGGATGTGTGTGTGTGTGTGTGTGTGTGTGTGTGTGAGAGAGAGAGAGAGAGAGACTGTGTTGACATGTGCTATTGGCTGGTGGAACAGCAAGGGTGGGGGAGTAGAGAGTGGTTGTGATTGTTTACTTTCAAATTTATTCAGTGTCTCTTGTGGGCTTTTCCTCTGTTGAATCTCACGTGGTGAGGGTGGGGGCTGCCTGCTGCAGAGAGCATATATAAAGGTGATTCCACCTGTTGTCATTTTATCTCTCTTTGACTCAGTTCTTCTAAGTTGAAAGAGAGAGTGAGCTTGCAGTTGGCCAGCCAGCTGGTGGTCAGACTGAATCCTTTCTTTGGATCAATTCACTTTCACTGTTACTTAGTTAGATTAGATTAATCCATAGAAGATATTTTATTATTTAATAATAATCATCTCAAGGAAACAAGTTAGGTATAGGGTAGTAGTGCAAGTCAGCCCAAGGATCATCATCAAGCCCAGCATCCTATCCTCGAGTGAGGAGGAGATGCTGCCGAGCTCAGCCTGCCCTGCCCTGTCTGGGTGAGTACATTAGGGCCTGGCCTTGGCTTTTTGGGGGGGCCTTGGGGCCTGGGGGCTCTTGTCTTGGGAGGAGGGGGGACATCTAAATAGTGATTATTATGGAATGGTATCACATAAGGTTATTATAGATTGGTTTTGCCCTTTTAGAATATTTTTGGTATTTTAGGATATTTTAAATTAATTTTTAAATTGTGAGTTATAGTATGTTTTAATTATGAATTGTAATTGTTGATTGTGTGTGTTGTAAGCTGGAGGTTGCTGGAAAAAATTGAAATAAATATGATTGTGCTGCCAGCTGCCTGGGGGGGGCTCCGGGGGAGGGGTTGTACTGGGAGACATGGGGGAGGGGGAGGGGGGTTGCATTGGGAGACATGGGGTGG
>QEPC01000503.1:470635-494117 GCA_003113815.1 Sphenodon punctatus | reverse complement strand
GGGTTTTGGGGAGGAAGAGGCCGTTGTGCTGGGGGGAAGGTTTTTAGGGCAAGGGGCTGCTGTGCTTGGGGGGAGGATTTGGGGAGGGGAGAGGCCACTGTGCTGGGGGGTTGGGTTAGGAAGAGGCCATTTTGCTGGGGGGGATGCTGAGGGGAGGGATTGGGGGCAAGGGGCATCTGTGCTGGGGGGGGTTGGGGGGAAGGGGCTTCTGGGAGCATGCAGGGGGGTGTCTCACTTGGCTTTTTTTTAAGAGAGAGATTTGGGTTGCCTAGTTTGATCATGTAAGTGTGCAATTTTGGGGTTGGTTCCACCTACCATGGGGTTGGCTCCACCTACACAGGCCACTTTCAGAATATTTTCCAGGGCTGTTTTAAGTTCGCAATCCACCCCTGGGCAAGGTGTACACAATAACAGTCTCCACCCAGCAAGAGCTCTTGGGCTCACAAAGGGCAGAGGAACTGGGCTCGCTGGCCAGGAGCAGGAGCAGAGCTGGAGGAAGCAGCTGGGGCTGCAGCAGAAACAGTGAGGAGGTGGTGATGGAACCGGCTGCAGCAGCAGGAAGATGCCATGCCAGGCTGGGCTGGGCTGGCTGGGACCCAGGACCTTGAGCTGAAATGCATGGAGGGGAGCAGCCTCCTTGAGGTGGCTAGTGGTGACGACGAGGGGCACCGGCATAGATTGAGCAGCAACAGAGTGAGTGAGAGGGTGGTGGTGGCGGCTAGTCCTCCTTCCTCCCTTCTCCTCATCTTCAAATCTGCTCAAGATCATGGTCACCCCTCTGCCAGAGAAACAGGAGCACTACTGCACATGCACTGCCCAGCAGAACTGATTTTTTAATCTTTAATAATTTATGTTTGGCTGCACCAAACACTATCACACTACAACAGCACTTGGTAGACATCTCAGACTACAAGGTTGTGAAGTCTTGGGGCTCAGTTCATCCAGGGGAAGGAGATATCGATGGTTCAAAATCCTCAGGACGGGGTGAATTTTGACCACTTGCAATTAACAGTACAATCGTGATAACTTTTGATTTTCTGGCTGGATCTTCTTCAAATTTTGCATGTATTACAGTCCACACAAATATAAACCATGGTTAAATTTTCAGAATTGTAGCTCAAGTGGGTTCTTCAATATAAGGGCTTTAACAATCCCATTTATAATGGAGAGTGGTTCTGCCTTTAACTTTCTGGGTGGTACTGCAGCCTGAAAATGTTATATTTCGCAAAGTGAATATAACTGATTTATGTTACATTCTGTTTCTTGCAATTCCTTACTGACCACTGCAATGCTACAGTGGAGCAGCATTGATATCCAGAGGGATAGTGGGAAGGGGATCACTGCCTGTGTGCTGAATCGTGGGTGGGCAGCTGGGAGAGGGGTTCATAATACTTTCATGATGGTAAAACTGGCATGATGATCATGGGATGGCCCTGGGTGAGCCTGTGAAGGGGATATGTGGGTGTGTGCATGGGTGGGGGTAGGGTTGTGGATATGTGTGGGGCATGGGTATGCTCATTCCTGGGGGGGTGGGGGGGTCAAGGGACTGCCAGCATGCAAGAGCCAGGAATAAGCAATCAGTTGTATCAGGTGTAGATGGATGTCACTCAACCCCCTCCCCCTGAGTTCCATAAACAACCCAGGATACACAAACATAATACCCCAGCCCTGTTGTAACCACCTCTCCCCTATAAACTGTTCTGCTGTATGCTGGTCAGTCTCAGGCATGGTGAATGCTTTCATTCAGGGGTAAGGCACGAATTACCTCAGTGCACAGGCTGTGCAGGACCCCCTTGCACTCCAGTAATCCGCAATGTGAGACAAAGATGGCCCAGACACAGAAAGGGATAAGATGTCCAAACACGAGCCTGCCTGGCCATCATATACTGCAATAAGCATGAGGAGACCGGGAGTGAGGGTTCAAAGACCAGCCCCCATCTTGAAAGCTCAGTTTAAATGTATTCCACAAATTAAAAAAGGTAGAAAGAGGACCAAACATCTGTCTGTGTGGCTAAAATCTGCCACTGTACCTGAGGACTGGAGGGTTGGCAAATGTAACCCCAATATTTAAAAAGGGATCCAGAGGTGATCCTTGAAACTACAGACCAATAAGCTTGACGTCTGTGCTGGGCAAGATGGTGGAAACTATCATTAAGAACAGAATTGCTGGGTATGTTGATAAACGTGGCTTAATGGGGAAGAGTCAACATAAATTTAGCAAAGGTAAGTCATGCTTCACTAATCTGTTGGAATTCCTTGAAGGTGTAAATAAGCATGTGGACAAGGGAGACCCAGTAGATATAGTGTTCCTGGATTTCCAGAAATAAATTTGATAAGGTCACACATAAAAGACTCTTGAGAAAATTAAAAAGTCATGGGATAGGAGGTAGTGTCTTACTATGGATCAGTAACTGGTCAAAACTAGCTAAATCCTGCCAAGATGGAGGTAATGTTGGTGGGGAGAGCGGCGGGTGTGACTTCCCCCATCATTGACGGGGTTTGTCCCTCGCTTGTCTCCCAGGTATGGAGTCTTGGGGTGCTCCTGGATTCTCAGGAGATGGTGGCAACAGGGGCTTTCCACCAGGTATATCTGGTTCAGGGGCTTCGGCCATATTTTATTATTTTATTTTTATTTACAAAACATTTATATCCCACACTCTCCTGCAACTCGGCAGCTTGGGGCAGCGAACAACATAAAAACATCACAATAAATTCATCTAATTACAATATAAAATATATAAAATCAACACACAAAATAGCGGCTAACAGATAAAATAAAATCCCCTCCCCGAAGGCCCGGCGGAACAACCAGGTCTTACAACATCTGCAGAAAGAGGAGAGGTCAGGGGACAGACGGGCCTCCAATGGGAGAGAGTTCCACAGCCAAAGTGCGGTCACCGAGAACGCCCTCCCCGCCGTCACCACCTGGCATACCTGGGGAACTTCAAGTTGGGCGCCCCTGGCTGACCGCAAGGGCTGCGAAATGACCCGAGGCTTAAGGTGGTCTCACAGGTAACCAGTACCCAAGCCGTTTAGGACTTTATAAGTCATAACTAACATCTTGAATTGGGCCCAGAAGACAATAGGCAGCCAGTGAAGAATGTGGAACACCTGTGTAATGTGCTCACGGTGGCCCATCCCTGTTAGGAGGTGGGCCGCTGCATTCTGCACCAGCTGCAGCCTCCAGACTGTTGCCAAGGGTAGTGCCACGTACAGCGCATTGCAGTAGTCCAGTCAAGAGGTAATGAAAGCATGGATGATGGTGGCCAGATCCGAGTCCAAGACATATGGCCGCAGTCATCGCACCAGATGTTAGTTGGTGGAATTCTCCTCTTGCCGGAGCCTCCCCCTGACAGTCCAGGCAGAGCTGCGGGTTGAGGAGCACCCCCAGCCTACAGACATGAGTGACCAGAGGGAGGCAGACCCTGCCAATGACAGGAGCCACCATCACCCCAGTCCTGCCCACCAACATCACCTCTGTCTTGTCGGGATTCAGCCTCAGACGGCTCGCCCTCATCCAGTACCCCACAGCTGCCAAACATCGGGTAAGCACCGAGACTGCCGGGCCTGGGTCTCCAGAAAATGAGAGGTAGAGTTGTGTATCATCGGCGTACTGATGATATCATACGCCGAACCCTCTCATGACCTCACCCAACGGTTGCATATACATATTGAACAGGAGAGGGGACAAACTAGAACCCTGTGGGACTCCACACATGAGATTCTGGCGAGACGATGTACATTCCCCAAGAACCACTTGCTGAGTTCTCCCTGCCACAAATGAGCGGAACCATTCAAGAACAATTCCGCTCACCCCAGCCCGGTCCTGCAGCCTCGCCACTAACATCTTGTGGTCAATGGTATCAAACGCCGCCGACAGATCCAGTAAGATCAGAATTGAGGATCTGCCCTGATCCAATATTGACCAAGGGCACAAGCGCAGTCTCCGTGCCAAACCCGGGGTGAAAACCAAACTGCAAGGGATCAAGAAAACCAATCCGGTCTAGATGCTCCTGTAACTGCTGGGCCACCACCCGCTCAATAACCTTCCCTAAAAAGGGAAGGTTAGAGACTGGCCGATAGCTGGCTAGGGAGTCAAAGTCCAAAGATGGCTTATTGAGCAGAGGTCGCACTACCACCTCTTTGAGATGGCTTGGCACCCTGCACTCCCTAAGGGAGGCATTGACCACACCCGCCAGCAATGGCCCTAATGTCTCCCGGCTGGCCTTCACCACCCAGGACGGGCACAGATCTAATTCGCAACAGGTGACCCTAACAGTCCCAAGGACATCTGCCGCGTCAGTGGACGACACCCACTGAAATTGATCCAAAAAAACCAGACATGATGGTGCTTTCTGTACCTCGGATACATCCACTGCTGTAAATGCAGCATCGAGATCGTGGTGAATCTGGGCAATTTTATCCACAAAAAAATCAGCAAACATGTCACAGCGGGCACTGGAAAATTCCAGTTCCAGACGGAGAGAGGCCAGACTGATCAGCCTCTGCACCACCCGGAAGAGCTCAGCTGGACGTGATCTTGCAGACGCGATGAGGGCAGCAAAGAACTCCTTCTTTGCTGCCCGCACTGCAACAGCATAAGCTCTTAAACTAGCTTTATGCTGCAATCGGTCAGCTTCAGCACAAGTCCAACGCCACCGTTGCTCCAACCGCCATCCATCCTGCTTCATCCGGTGCAGGTCCTCCGTAAACCACAACAACCCCCGCCATCAGCTTTCTGGAAGTAGATGCTCAGGAGCCATTCGGTCGATAGCCTCAGCCAACAAGCTGTCCCAGAAGGCAATGAGGTCATTGAGTGAACGATCATCAAGATTGGAAAGTATTTCCCCCAGAGCATTCCGGAACCTCTCTGGTTCCATAAGTCTCCAGGGATGAATCCAACGAACCAGCCCTGCACCTTTCTGGGGGCTGACATGCGCCAGGAGACTGGTCTGAAGGAAGTAATGATCCATCCACGACAGGGGTAAAGCCGTTACATTCCCCACCACCAGATCCCCCGCCTCAAGACCGGTGCAGAACATCAGGTCAAGGGTATGTCCCCACTCATGTGTCAGGCCACTAACCCTCTGAGACAGTCCCATGGTTGTCATGAACTCATGCTCTGCTCCCCCTAAATTGGCATTGGCGTGGATATTGAAATCCCCCAAGACCAAAGTCTTTGGGGATCGCAAGACCACCTCCGAAACCAATTCCACTAGAGCATGTAGGGATGTTGTGGTACAGGCAGGTGCGTGGTATACCAAAAGCAGCCCCAATCTGTCACCCACCAAATCGATCATGAGGTGGACACCCTCCATGCCCGAGATGGTCTGCACAAGATACCACCTCACAGACCAAGTATCCTTAAAAACAACAGCTACACCGCCTCCCCGCCCCTCTGATCTAGGCTGGTGCTGCACAGAGTACTTGACTGGAACAAGGTCATCCAATATCGGCCCCGACTCATTGTCCATCCAGGTCTCTGTAATACATACGAGGTCGGCTGACTGATCTAGGATCAATTCCTGGATCGTTGTTGATTTATTACCAACCGACCTTGCATTTAACAGCAACAGCTCTAGGTCAGGGATTTCCTCTGATCCTGATCCCCATATCACCTGCCTGGGGGCCTATGCAGGCAACAGGAACTAAATATCTGTTCCTCCCCATAGTTGGTCTCTGCCTCCCAAAGAGACCGTAATTACCCCAGCCCATCACAACCCTAATGGCTGTGGATACCTCCCCCAGCCACTTCCCTCTTCCTCCCCCCCTGGTGGCCATCCCGCCAGACCCCCGAGGACACACCCTCCCCCCAGCCCCTTCCCCTCCCTCCCTTCTTTCTTCCCCCCCCAACACCCTTTCCTCCCTCCCCTGGTCTCCCCCTCTCACTGGGAGACCAGAATCCTCCACCCTTGTTGGGTCAGACCCTCCCCCCCTCCCACCAGGGGACCATACCCAATCCTCCCCAATCCAGTCCCCTGCCCACCCCCACATATACAGGGGAGAGACTATATTACCCACCTTTCTCCCTTCTCCCTCCCCCCAACACCCTTTCCCCTGGTCTGATCTCTATCTACATCTGAACGGCGTTCTGTTCGCCCATCCCTACTGTTCTCTCTCCCTCTCTTCTCTCTCATAACTGCGGGTCCTGCAGCTGCACACAGCTACAGGAGTCCTGCTGCCAGGTTCCCACTGCTCATCATTCCTGAATGTGTGACAACAACTCCTGGTGGGACACTGCAGCCTGTAGGCCCTCCGCTTTGTGGACCCTGGTGCAGCTGCACCAACTAGTCACCTCCCAGGTTGATGGACTGAGCTGCAGCTGGGTAGGGGATTGAACTTTGGGAAAACATTAGGAGCTAGGCCCAAACTGGGCAGGTACCCCTCTTCTCCTTCCTCCATTAGCTCCCTCTCCCTTATCATACCTACAGGAGCTACAGGAGCATCTGGACTAACTCAGTTTTCTAGATCCCTCACAGTCTGACTTTTGTCTGGGCTATGGCACTGAGACTGCACTTGTGGCCTTGGTCGACAACCTCCGCCATGAATTAGACCAGGGTCATTCGACCCTGTTAATTTTGTTATATCTACCGGCTGCCTTTGATGCTGCTGGCTATGAGTTGCTGGTGACTCGGCTGCGGGACTGAGATGGAGTGGGCAGAGCTGTTTTTGAATGGTTCCGCTCGTTCCTGGCCAGAAGAACTCAGTGAGTGGTGCTCGGGGAACATTTTTCATCTCCTTGGGACCTTTCGTGTGGAGTTCTGCAGGGTTCCATCTTGTCCCCTCTTTTGTTCAACATGCATATGCAGCTGTTGGGTGAGGTCATATGGAGTGCTGGAGTTTGGTGTTATCAGTATGCTTTTGACACCCAACTCTGTCTCTCCTTTTCATCGGACCCAAGCCCTGCAGTCTCGGTGCTTACAAGATGTCTGTCGGCTGTGGAAAACTGGATGAAGATGAGTAGACTGAAGCTGAATCCCGACAAGACGGAGGTGATACTAGTGAGGAAGGCAGTGGGTGTGGTGGCCCCCGTCATCAATGGGGTTCGTCCCCTGCTGGTTCCCCAGGTTCAGAACCTGGGACTGCTCCTTGACTTGCAGCTCCACCTAGATGCCCAGGTTGGGGCTGTAGCGAGGAGCGCTTTCACCAATTACATCTGGTGTGTTGGCTTTGGCCATATGTCTCTTTCTCCAACCTGGCCACTATCATCCATGCTTTCATTACCTTGAGATTGGACTATCATAACAAGCTCTACATGGGGCTGCCCATGGTGATGGTCCGGAGACTACAGCTGGTGCAGAATGCGACGGCCCTCCTCCTTACCGGGATGGGTCACCGGGAGCACATTACACTGATGCTCTGTTCTCTGTACTAGCTGCCTATAGTCTTCCAGGCCTGATTCAAGGTGCTGGCTCTTACCTATAAAGCCCTATACGACTTGGGTCCCATCGATCTGTGAGATCGCCTCACTCCCCGTGCCCTTGATCAGTCCCTGCAGTCAGGTCGGAGCGCCCTTCTCTAGGTCCCCCAGGTATCCTGCTGGGCCACTATGGAGAGGGTGTTCTTGGTGGCTGCCCCAAGGCTGTGGAACTCCCTCCCAACAGAAGCCCGGGTGGCCCCGTTTTTTTAAAATGTGTTTTAATGTTTTTTTTACATCCCTCCCCTTTGGGGAGACTGTGTTTTCCCTCTTTTGTTTTTGCCCCTTTTTATTGTTACGTTATTCTGTATTTTATATATTTTATATTGTAAGTCGCCCCGGGCTGCCTTTGGTAGGAGGGGCGGGGTAATAGGTTTTAAAAAAAATAAAATAATATCCATCAAAAACTCACCTTTAAGCTTTGCTCCTCCCTAAATTTCTGTCCATCGCAGAGTTTCCTACTCTCTCAATCATCTTTGCCCTTTCACCCATGCTGTTCACTATGTTTGAAATTTCCTCCCTGGACATACATGCTCTTTTCCTTCTCTCCTAAAATCTTATGAAATTATTTTATATGTCGATCAAGTGTCACGGATGGGGGAGGGAAAGGGGGCTTCCTGGGGAAGGGAGATTAAGGGAGGGAAAACACAAGGGTCCACTGACACCAGGGAGGGGCGGTTTTCTCGCTTGACCAATTCTCTCTCTGGTGAAAAAAGGTCCCTCAGGGTGTTAGGTGGGCTTTCCTTCTTATTCAGAAGGCAACCCAACTCATCATAGGGACTCCGAGAGCAAGCCAATTGCCCCAAGGGAAAGGGGAAGACAATCCACACAGTCCCCAAACTCTCAGGGAAATACACAGGACCCAGGGAACCGTGGAACGAGGTGAGGGATGGAAAGGGGAAGGGAAGAACCCAAGGGGAAGGGGAGGACACAGGGGAGTGGAGTAACGGGGAAACAGGGAAGAGGTTTCCAATCTTGCATGGGGGGTGTAGGACAATACTACTATTAGGAACAAATAGAAGGGTACAAGGTAAAAGGACAAGGACTTCCAAGGGTATCTCAAGGTTTTGCTTTCTCACTAGACAAGACTTACAACAATAAGGACAGCCACTCACTCTCACTTACCGCAGATTTGCTCTAGGAATGGGGGGTGGTGGTGGTGGAAAACACAGGGAGTTCAATTACAACAATCCAGACTTTCTCACTCCAAAACAAGGTGTAGCTATAGATCTCCAAACACTCCAGGGGCCAGTCTCTCAAGAGTGATTACCGGCGGAGGCTCCAGGCCCCGCTGGTCTCCTTTATAGGTCCCCGCACTGAGTCATGCTGTTGCGTTCAGGGCGGGGGCCCCCACCCTCCTCTAATTCTGTGCGTCGGCTAACGCGCCCTGCGTCAGGGCGGGGTTTCTCCTCAGACTCAGGACGGGGTGTAGCTCTGCCCCCTGGCTGAAACAACCGTTCTTCTGCCGGCCCCTGCGTTCGCCCGCTTACTGCAGGGCGACACCGGCTGAGCTGTCCGTTGCTACCAGGGCGGGGCGCCGCCTGACATCAAGTCTTTGTCAAATACCAATAGATTCTCAATCCAACCAACATGGTATTGGGAACCATGATTTCAATAGGAATTCCCATTTGTGAGAATTCTCATTTCAGCATTTTATAAAATATAGCAGGTCCAAAGACACTGCTATTGAATTTTCCTGAACTCCTTGCCCTCATAGGCTGTTCACTGATGCTTCTTTTCTACTGTCTTATTTCTTCAGCATCCCTATGTTCCCCATGAAACCAAGCTCAAAATGTGCACCTGCATCTTCTCAACTCCATTCTCCCTCTCCATTTGTGTTCCCCTGCCTCTTATCTCCCCTCCCTTGTTCATTCTAGATTATACACTTCTTGGGGTAGTTCAGCATGGTCATCAGACATCACATAGCTTGAGCTATATACATAATAATAGGTAATGCTTAATTTGTATTGACAGAGTCCAAATCTGCCCCAGAAGCCACATTCCCCAACCCAGAGCTTGTCAGGGCAGAAACTTTAACCCTATAACAATACAACCACTGGACTAACCTGCCTCTCTACAGCAGAGTATAAAACAGGAGTTCTTACATAATGGCCAGTGCAGGCAGGAAAGTCATTAGTGAAAGCCAAATAAACCATCCAGTTTCAAACCCCTAAATAGCCATTAACAGCCTTTTCCTGATATTTCACTTTTCAGGATGTACACTCCTACAAGGATCATTTCCCCACCTGCACTCCACTTGAATTTAATTGCCGGGGCTGTCTCCTGGCAAGCCCTCCCACGCAAAATGAGTGCTGAATAAGGAGTGAGGTTTCCATAGTGGATGTCTTTTTCTGGTCTTTGGGGGGTCCAGTAAATGGATGGGAAGTTTTTTTTTAATGTAGCTACTCCAATAGCTAGAGCTGCTTTCTTCTACTATGGAAAAGCAAGTGAAGTTAATATATGCATGTCCTTTTGATTTGCAGACACACAATATAGTAGATGGAGTGATTTTTGCATGTAAGGGATCTTGGAAAAAGCATATTCAAACTGCCAGGGCCAAGGCTGAAAGAACTGCTCAGGCTGCACTCCAGTTTTGGAGAAGTAAGGGAGGTAAATTAGTTGAACCAGCAATGAAGATTTTTCAGTGCCAAAGTTTTGGGGTAAATGAGCTACGGAGCCAAAATCTGGGGAAATGCTAAGATGTAGGACCTCGAGATGGTGCATAACAAATTTATGAGATCCTTGTTGGTCATTCCCCAGTCAACTCCTGGGGTGATTGTGAGGTGTGACTGGGGAACATTCACATCCAGGTTGGGATCGAGTTGTGTATGATATATTATGATTATTTACGAAGTAGAAGGAGAGGGTTCTCTTCAGTTAAATTATGCTTTCTGAGCAGGAACAGATGCTGACCACCTGGAAGAGTTTGTGACTTTCATGAGTCAGATCTTTATTGGCCCAGAATGGGCTTGATATAGATGCCTTGTTAGAGATGAAAATATCAACCGCTAAAAGTCTATGTAAGAAATGTTTTACAGATATAGCCGTGCAAACTGATATGGGAATAATAGGATCCTCAAGAGTTTCCCCATATCTGGGCCATTATAAGCTAGAGTTTGGATATGAGAAATATGTAAATGATTTTAACGACTCTCAAACAAGGAATGCTTTTATTAGGTAAAGATTCCAGAAGATGGAGTCAGACTAAGTTAAGTGGTAGATATGCGAATTTGCCACTCTCCTCCAGGTATTGTATTTGTGGGGATTTGCCACATTATTTTTTTGAATGTTCACTTTATACTGCCCTGCAAGAGATGTATCTAGGTGAACTGTTAAGGAATACTAAGTTTTGGTCAGTTAAGTTTAAGTTAATTTATGTACTTGCAGCTAGAAATGCTTGAATCACCAAGAACGTAGCATTATTTGCCCAGAAAGCAGCAGCAGAAAGGGAAAAATTAGTTGAGAAACAAGTTTATGATTGTAAGGGGGAATCAGGTTGTTTAGAAGTTTACAGTTGTTGATTTAAGATTTTATGTATTTCATGGAATTATTTATTATGTATTTTGTTTTTATATTCTGTGGGATGGACTATTCTGTTTTGGATTTGTCTTGGATTACTGTAGGTTTGATTTGGTGAGATTGTATTTTTGTAGTTGATCTGTTATGACCAATTGAGGCTTCAACAGTAATAATAAAGTAAGTAAGTAATATTAAGTGGGAAATGGATCATTTGTAGGACTGAAACCAGCAGCTAAATTGCTACCCGCAAGTAATTTTGCCATCTCAGGAAATGGAATCAATTTCCCGACCATTTAACTGATTTGATTTCTCAATTCTCAAAATACCGTGAGATATCGTTGCAGTTTTCCGACCATTACCGTTACCATGTACTGTTACTGTTCATTTACCACATTACTGAGGGTACCATTTTACTTCCAGTTTTCTGTCTGTTAGTTGTTTACTGTATTTCTGAGCCAATCACTGGCTCACTCCTTAACCTCCCCCCCACCTGACCAAATACCATATAAAAGCCAGGGGCGTAGCTAGATTGGAATGGGCCCAGGGACAAGAAATGGACTTTGGGGGCCCCCCTGCCCATCACCATAGAGTCGCCTGCCCCTCTCCCTCCCCTCTTTCCA
Source organism: Sphenodon punctatus (assembly GCA_003113815.1). Classification (NCBI taxonomy): domain Eukaryota; kingdom Metazoa; phylum Chordata; class Lepidosauria; order Sphenodontia; family Sphenodontidae; genus Sphenodon; species Sphenodon punctatus. The sequence goes on along the minus strand of QEPC01000503.1, from coordinate 482,561 downwards.
CCCCCCACTGTGCAAAACAGACAAACAGGTGTGCAAAATATGCAAGATATACAGAGCTGAACAGACACAGCATAAGCCAACGCACCAAGCGAACATTCTGGGACCTTCAGTATGACCTTCAGAAATTGATTTCAAAACTTATGAGAAGATCAGAGATGAGGAGGGGGCAACTACAAGGATGTACCAGAATCCAAGAAGTCTGTCTCCACCAAGTTTAGGAGCTTGGGGTTTCTGCTCTAGCAGTGCAAACACCTGTGACCTTCTTCACCTGCTCATGCCCCTCCTCTCAAACACCCTGGCCTGGAAGAAGATCAGTGGGGAACTAGCCCTCATACTCCACACTAGGGTTGCCACCTTTTGCCATTTGACCCCAAGACTCCTATAGGCCAAATGCGAGTCTCAGGATCAGATTGCAAAAGATGGCAACTAGGGTTGTCACTTACGCAAATATTTAAGGAATGCTTATGAAAAATACATGTTGCAGGGCCTGCATTGATGACTAAGGTGCAAATGCAGGTCCTACAACATGTATTTTTCATAAGTGTTCCTTACACATTTGCATAGGTGACAACCCTACTCCCACCCCCTTGCAAATTGCCTATAACATCCCTCCCCCAGGTTCTCTTGTTTTCTACTCCCCACCCCGAAGAGCAGTACGATTCCTCCCCCCAAATCCCAGCATTTGAGGACATGCATGAATAGAATGCCACAAACAAATCTCTAACCCCAAGGATGCCTCAATGTTCAAAAATCATGAGCTGGGCCCTAAAAATCATGAAACTTAAATAAAAAGAACCCAAATGTTTCTAGGCTTGGTACTCTCCCATTTGTGAGAATGGGAGGAGCCACTCAAAGAAGAACAGAAGGTTGCTGCCTTGTAAACAAGGTTCTTCGAGAAACACTCTCACAAATGCCCACTTTTGGAAGGAACCGTTGGGTATCTATGAGCGGGAAGGAGGTGCTTTATATACTGGGGGGGCTCGAGACTGTCACAGGGTGATTTTTCAAACTAGTGAGCTTGATATATGCTGGTAGAGAAGGGCACGCAAGCGCAAACCCATTTGTGAGAATGTTTGGAGCCATCTCGCTGAACCTTCTTTACAAGGCAGCAACCTTCTGCTGCAAGGCACAGCCAGCCTGGCGTTTTTGGTTTTGTTTTTTAAAAAAAGCTTCGGAGCAGCCTGAAAGGAGTCAGGGAGGGAGCGCGCAGCGGAAGAATGGCTTCGCACAGTAAGTGTAGGGGGGCTTCCCAGGCTGTGGGGAGAATGTCAGTCAGCGGGGGGGAGGGGGGCTCAGTCGCAACTGTTTTTTGTTTTTTTTTAAAATGGGACAGGCAGCCACGCAGCGCCACAGCGGGCTTAGATGCCATAGGGATGGGCCCCCAGCCACGGTGGGCCCCGGGACAAATGTCCTGCCTGTCCCTATGGTAGCTACGTCCTTGATAAAAGCAGTGCCTGTATTCTGTTTTTGTGGGTAAAGGAGACTTAGTGAGTGGAGGAAGGGTGCTACATGACATGATTGAATTGGGGACAGACAGACAGTAATTTTATCTTGGCAACCAATCAGAATTGTTGTTCCCTTTGGCCAATCTGCAACTGGACTTGAGATTTGTAAAGGAATTTGCGTACCAGCCAATGAGTGACAAGGAGAATGGAGTGCAGAAAAGACAGAAGAAATACAGTATTACATCTTGGGATTTAAAATGTACAGAAAAGCAGTACATGGCAAGTGTTAAGCGGGATTCTGGTAAACATTATCAGACAATTGGGAAATGATATGTCAATCAAGACTTTGTCAAGTACCAATAGTACTTGACCCCATCAAGAGTGTTTGGGGAACCATGATTTCTATGGGAATTCTTATTTGTGAGAATTCTCGTTTCAGCCCTAATTGATTTGAAAAATATAGCAGTTCCAGGGACACTTGCTCCATCTATTCTTTTATAGTAAATTAGTAATGAATTAATTTATTTCAATATCTGGCAAATAGCCATCACAGAATTACAACCATTAAAAACATAATAAAAGCATACACAGTGGAGTACCACTAAATCTATTTTTATTCAATATTTTAAAAACCTACATTTTAAGAAAGAATTTAAGGCTCTTACAAATACAATTTCCATGGTTTTTAGTGAATGATAGAAAGTTAAGGCTCCTGCCATAACTTCCATGCTATGTAAGCAGTAAAGATGTTGTACAATTCCATGTATTGTGCTTGCTTACAACTTAGGCTCCATGCTCCCCCACACTTTGCCTTGGTCTTTCATCCCCAATCCACAGGTTGGGGGCAACATTGAAACTGCAGACAGTGCTGTATAAATGTTTAACGATAGTACATAGTTTAGGTTAGAAATAATCGTTATATAGTGTTATAATTATAGTTTGGTTTAGGAGATTTATTATTATAGTTTAAGAATAGGATATAGTTTAGGAATAGGATATTAGGAGAGATTAGGACTAGGAGGCATGTCAGAACCCCAGGGCCCCAGAACCCCAGGAGGACCGCAGGAGGGGAGGGGAGGAGCAGCTGGGCAGGCAGTCTGTGGATAGCGCAATCACTAGCCCTTTTCTCTCTTTCCCTTGGTGGCCTGTTAGCTGCCCGGGCATGCTAGGTGCAACTCTGTGATGCTGGTGGATCTGGATGTGGGCTAGGCTGCAGGCGAACCTAGTTAATGAGATGCAGAACTGTGGGCCGCTGTTAGCCTGTACCCACCTGGATTCACCAGCACGGTGAGCTCCACATTATCCAGGATGACACCATGAGTGGGGGCTGCAGGGTGGTGGTGGTGGTGGTAGCGAGGGCAGGCGAACATCTGGCAGCCACCTAATTGACAGGCAGGTGGCCACCCATCTGATGTGGGCTGTTGTGGGCTACAGTCTCACCTGTTAACACCCTGTGATTCATTCATCTCCCCTGCAACTGTATCATCATTTCTCTTCTCTGTCTCTCTCTCTCTGGGCGTTTATAAACTAGACGAAAATGGCGGCTGATCCCTTTTATAGCCACCATTATTTTCGTCCATTTAAATGTCTGACGCGCTCAGCAGCAGCGTCTTTCCTGCGTCCTGCCGGCCCGGCGATCCTTCCCCTTAGACACGGATCGCCGGTGTGCCGGCTTTAACCCACACTTCCGGGTCACGTGGGCAGGGAGCGCATGCGCAGAGATGCTCCGCAAGGATGAGCATGCGCAGTTACTCTCCGGGGCACATCTGATGCTCTTTTAAACATCAGACACGTCGTGAAGAATAACGCGGGGTTTAGATGTGGGGTTGAGCCCTCTCCCGCTTGGGAGAGGGCTCGTTTATAAGTGCCCTCTGTCTCTCCCTTTATTCTCCTCAGTTTTTCTTTCCATTTCTCCTGCCTTGCCCTACCTTCTCTCCATTTAATTTTCCCCATTCTTGTTTCTTTCACTTTCCCACCTTTTCATTCCCGCTCTCTTTCTGCTCTGTCCTGTTTCTTTCTTTCATTCCCTCTTTGGCTGTTTTTAGACGAGCGCCATGGTGCGCTCGCGCAGGATTTCAAAAACCCCGCGAGGAGAGATTAGATGAGACGCCACCGGCAATCGCCCGCATGACACGGCGACGCACATTCTTTTCAAGCCATGAATGACCTACCTCGATCAGACTCCCGGTCAGTTCACGACTTGAAAAGAATGCACGTCGCCGTGTCATGCGCGCGATTGTCAGCTGTGTCTCATCTAATCTCTCCTTCCAGGGTTTTTGAAATCCCACGCGAGCACACCATGCACTCGCCTAAAAACAGCCTACGTTTCTGGCTCAATTCTCTCTTAGTTTTTTCTCTTTCAACTTCTCTTGACTCTTGCCTGAAAACATTACCAGAAAGATAAGGGAGCAAGATCTGGGTGATAAAGCTGGCATTTGTGCAAGACAGAAGAGGATTGTTTGCACTTGTATGTTTTACAGAAATTTCATACATGTTAAAGTGTTTCTTTGAAGCCACTCATTGTGAGGCCCCAAAGCTAGCTTAAGGCAGCCCTGTTGAGCTTCATTGAGTCAGAACAGAAACTCCAGCTGAGGGGGAGAGGTGGAAGCAGAAGGCTCTGCTGTTAGGGAACATCTGCAAAGACTACACATAAGTCTTCAGGGAATTGTGCCCCAAACAACCAATCAGTTCCCTTCCCAGTACAACTTTCTCCTAGATCCCTAGCTTTATCAAGGTGCTGGAAGATCTAATCATGCACAGTGGGATTTCTGCCCCAGGGATGTTCTTAATGAGAAGCTTTTCATTCCCTCCAACCAGGGCATCCTGGGACATCTGGCTACCCTAAACAGAAGTGAATGCCAGAAAGTTCCAGGACAGCCTTGTCCTATCTGGACCCTGCCCTGCACTCCCAAATTGGGTACACAAAAGACTCTGCTAGAGGTTCTTGGACCAAGGTGCTAAGGTACCATCTGGAGCGTGGGATGCTGGGATCAAAAGGCCACCATGTTTGACCAGATCTAGGTCATGCCCAGGTGTGACAGATTCAGGGTGTTGGGGAGGAGGAGGGCTGTGTGTTTTATGGACCATCTGACAGCACTGCTTCCTCCTGTCATGTGCAGGCCTTTGCCCTCTGGATCAGCCCCACTTTGGCCTCCATCCAGGATCAACACTGCGAGAGTGTGTCTCCTACCACTAACATCACTGGTAAGCACTATCTTCTCTGCCCCTTGTCCCCAAAGGTGGTTCTTCATGCCAAGATGCTTTGCTGACTGAATGTGCATTGACAGCTAGGCTAAGTGAGCATCAAATTTCTCTGGACACAACCTCCATTGCTGTAACATCAGTGAGCATTCCCTTGCTGTTAGAAGTCAATGCCCAGTCTTTGTTGTATACTTGTGCCTTGAACTCTTACAAACACTGCTGCTTCTTCTGGGATACAATGACAAATTCTCCCAGAGCACTTCATCCTCCACAGTGAGCTTAACGCCAGAGACAGGACTAGGCATCCCTTTCCCCCTTAGGAACTCTGTTGGCTTCTCTGGGTGCCAGCCTAGTGGGAACAGGAATCATGGATTTCATTAGGAGTAGGAACATGAGCATGGGGTGAACAGCCAGTGTTGTGTAGATGTTTCCCAGAGGAAGATGTGATAAGAGGCCAGGCTTGGGAATGCTGCATTGCATGAAAGTCAGTGAGGTATGACTGTTATACACTAGCTAAGGTCGTGGCCCTTGGTATGTACAGCATAGTTCCTGTACTCCTACAGGGGGCGTCGGAGATCTCATACATATAATACACATATGATGTACACACACCCTCCCTGAATGGGCAGCATCCCAAAGAAAGCACAGCCAGCTGTCTTAAGCTGGGCACGTCTGCACGGCAACTGCTGGGCTTTGAATGACTCTTCTTTGTCACTTGAAACTGATGACAATCGTTGACAATAGAGACAAAGTAGTACAGTGATATCTTTTATTGGATCAACTATAGTTGGTAGAGGAATGCAAGCTTTTGGATCTAACAGGGTCCTTCATCATTGAAGCCAGGAGTTAGACTGGAGACTGAGCAAAGCAGAGAGAAACAGTGTTTGGAAACAATGGCAAAGGGAAGGGAGGGGAGGGTCCAATAAAAGACAATCACTGAGGCAGACATTGTGTTCTCTGCATGAGACTTCTCTCACTCTTGGCAGCAAGAAGGCTTTCACATATTTTCTAGGCTACTGAGCCCCAGCTCAGGGGAAGGGTATGTAAACGTGCCACCACTCAAAATATTTTTTAAAGTCAAGCACAGGGAAAACTTTGGTGATACTGTGTTCATCAAGCTCCTCTCAGATCCCAGATGCACACTCAACCCCGAAGATCCTCACTCTCTGGGCATCTTGCTTCTTCTTTTAGATTTAGGATTCCAGCCCCCAGGGCCGGACTTAGGAATTTTGCACCCCTAGACCCTTCTCAGGTTGCTGCCCCTAAGCCAAGCCCTGCCCCCACGCTGTATGTTCATGGGTGGGGGAGCCCTGTATGAACAAAATGGCACACACACCTGCAGTGAGTGGGCGTGTGCACGCGTCCGCCTAACATGCATCTCCACTCACTCCCCACTCGTCCCCATGCATTGAGCAACCAGGGAAAACAGCGGTTGCTCCATGGGTGTGGATGAGTGGGTGGTGAGTGAGGATGCATGTGCGACCATGTGCACGCCCTGCCCATGCATGACACACCCATGGACCCACACCCCCACCTGGCGCAACTGTGTAAAAACGGCCTGTGAGGAGCCAGTCAAAGAAGAACAGAAGATTGCTGCTGTGTAAACAAGGTTCTTCGAAATGGGTCCAAACATTCTCACAACACCCACCTTTCCAGTCCCGCATAGGGTGGCCACTGACACATCAGCAGAAAAGAGGACAAACATGTGCATGAAATTTACACATGCAATTTTATACTAATTTATGCAAATTTGTGGGGCAGAGGATGGGGCCAGAAGTGGGCAGAGCAAAGCCAACGGTACGTGGAGCCAACCCAACTGTTAAGCCAGTGGTGTGACTTAACCCAGCAGCAAGGAGTTCACAGAGTTAAAATTGGAGGGAGATTACATTAGTTAACCCTGTGAACTGCTGCATGAAGCCCTGCCACTGGGGGATAGAGAGCCCTCTTACTAAGGTGCCATCCAAAGTCTCTCTCCCACTAGTCTCATTTCTCCCTAGCAGTGTGAAAAAATAGAGCCCAGGTTCACTGTGAGGAGAAACTAATGTTTTAAATATCTCATCAAGCCGGTAGTAACTACCAGTGATTCCCTACCATTTCAACCAACTTTTCTTTTTCTATTTGTCTTTTGTTTTTTGTTTCCTTTTTTATGGGGAATAACACCAAAGTCAACCTCAGAAACCTTTGAACAACATTACGCATAAGAACATGGGGATAACACACCCAGGTCACCCTGTAAACCCTTTAAACAAGTTTGCACATAGTATTGGGGATAACACACCCACATCATCCTTAGAAACCTTTGAATAGTGCACATAAGAACATTGGAGGCAACACACTCATTACCCTGAAAAACCTTTGAACAAGTTTGCACATAAAAATATTGGGGATAACACACCCACATCACTCTGAGAAGCCTTTGAACAACAGTGCACATAAGTACATTGGGGGTAACACATCCAGGTCACCCTGTAAACCCTTTGAACAGGTTTTCACATAGTATTGGGGGTAACACACCCACATCACTCTGAGAAGCCTTTGAAGGGGGTTGCTGTTCTGTTTGAAGGGGGGGTGATGGAGGGGAGCCAGGGGGGCTGCTGGGAGGGGGAAGCCAGGGGGGTTGATGGGAGGGGGGAGCCATGGGGGTTACTGGGAGAGGGGTTGCTTGGAGGGGAGCCGGGGGGTTGGTTTCTGGGAGCGGGGTTGCTGGGGAGTAGTGTGTGTGTGTGTGTGCTGGAATGAGGGGAGCTGGGGGGGTTGCTGGGAGGGGGGTAGCTGGGGTGAGTGTGAACCACCACTGACCAGGCAGGACTGGAGACCAGGTAGGTTGAGGCACTGTGATGGGGTCCGCCCGGGAGAGAGAGTCCGGAACAGCTGCAGTTGGAGTCCACATGCTCCTGCTGAACTGGCTGCATGGTGGCGGTGCTACTGCGCATGTGCGAGCCGTGCCTGCAAAAAAAGCCCGCCAGCAGACCACAGCTGCACTCTCTGCACTTCCGCTCTGGGCGGCAGAGAGAATTGGATAGAAGGAGGAGTCCGGACGCTTCAATGGTCCAGTTCCCTTTTCATCCTGGACAGCTGGAGCTGTCCTGAAAACTGGGCGGTCCAAGATAATCCCAGACCCCTGGCCACCATTGCCTCACATGGAATTTTTTTCTTATATTCCTAGAAAGGGTTGGAAGAAACTGTCATTCTGAGGGGGAGAGTGCTTTTTATACTAGAGGAGCTCGAGACCATCACATGGTCTATTATTTGAATAGGGTGAGCATGCACAACCCAGTTGTGAGAATGTTAGGAGACATCTCAAAGAACCTTCTTTACACAGCAACAACCTTCTGATCACTCACATGGGGAGGAGTTCTTTATAAACAAACAGCTTTATCTCCCAGTCCCGATCGGCTGCTGCTGCAGAGGCAGGTGAGGGATGGGGACACACACACACCATGATGTGTGGGGGGGGGCTGCCCCCACAGGGCCAGGGGCATGCAGGTGGGGTGGGGGAACTGATTGGGGAGGCACCGGTGCTAGGATTGCCACCCCACAGAAAATGCCACCCAAGGCCTGGGCCTAGGGGACCTGCCCCTAAGTCCAGGCCTGCCAGCCCCCAGACTCTTTTTGTGTCCCAAGGGCCAGGTAGATGTCACCCTACTTTCTCATCAATGTTTTCAAGTGGTAGACAAACTTTGAAAACTTCTTGCATGGAAAACACTCCCCCTAAACATTACAGACAGGTTCCATTAACTTTTAAGCAAAATAAATTTATTGATGGTAGTCATATGCACCTGGCTGTTGTTACCGCTAGACATGAGTCTCACCTTCAGTTACCCATGTTGGAGTATGTGACTCCTTATGGTGGGGGGTAGCTCATTCATAGAGAGGTCAAAAGTATGGAGACAGACACAGGGAATTGTTAAAGTATAAAAGGTCTTGTTGCAAAATAACCCACAGGGGACCAAAACAAAGCCAAATAGAATAGTGACAAAATATATCTCAATCACCCTGCTGTAAAAATCATACACACAATAAATAGTAAACTATATAATAATCATAGAACCTGAAAAATGCATAAATCCTATGTTGCTAAAGATAACAAACAGTAAAAATCATAAAGGAAATACAAAATCCAACAATAATAAGCAACAGGAAAGCAGTCCCAAAATGCAGCCAAAGGTGTTGAAAGAGGTTGATCTCAAAAAAGATACAGGCAAAGATGATATAATCCCAAAAGTACATCCAATCATAAAAAGAGGAAGACAATCTCCAAACATATTCTTTGAGACAGTGGTGGCTCCGAGTCACCGGTTATTGTTCTCATTTCATATAGTTTTCATCAAAACTACATCATCTTCCTCAAACTGAAAACAATTAATCATTATTTTTAACAATGCCAACATGAAAATAATCATAAAACACCATATAATATATACCTGTGTGTAGAAACATAGATCATAAACAGATGTCTCCTTCATTCATAATGTACTGTAAACATGCCTTCTTCAAGTTCTATTTAATAAATATTGTATTATGTATATGGTGTGTTAAAAACCTAAGGTTAAACAATAAAATATAATTGAATTGAATTGAATATTTAATAAATAATTTGAGTTAACAGACCAATGTAATCTCAGGGGCAAGAAAAGAGGGGGAAAAGGAATATGGGCAGCAACCCCTATATGATAAAAACTTGCAACTCCATTTCATACTCTTATGTAGCCAATTCTCTAACAGACATCTTGCCTGCTGTGTTACAGAGCCTCTATTTCCTCATCTTAAATACTCCTTCCCCAACACAAGTAGTGAGATACAATGCACATGCATTAATTATCCAATAAACTCAATCCCTTAATGTGTAGGAAACCTACTCAGGAAAAGATGTGAACGAAAGAGAACATGTGTTGTGACCAATTTACAATATATTCAGTGTTTACAATTCCACAAGCCTTATTAATTAACTCCCGTATTTTTAAAACCAAAACACATTTTATTATTTATGCAAACACAATATATTTTACAGACTAATCTAATGTATCAATGACAATGAGTCTCCATAAATTTCCATCTCAACATGATACATAAATGTATAAAACATGCTTGCATCTATTTTAGAGGAATCCCAACCTATACTTACAAAAATACTTAAAAATCAGTTATATCATTCAATTCTTTAAGAGACAAGGTAGCCAAAGTATGTATCCAGGAGGATTCTCTCTGTATTAAAACTTTATTTCTGTTCTGCCCTTATCCTGGATCAACCTGGATACTTGTATATCCGATGGTGTGTGGTTCTTGTCAATAAAATGTGTGACCATTGGTGCCTCAAGGATGCGACACTTGATTTTATTTTTATGTTCTAAAATCCTAATCCTTAAGGCTCTCGATGTTTTTCCCACATACATGAGCCCACATGGACAAAAAATAGTGTATATCACATACATGGAACTACAGTTAGTAAATGTATTCAAATAAACAAGTCTTTCTGTTGAGGAATTAGTAAGATGTTGTAACTCCAAAGTATGGACACAAATAGAACAATGTCCACATTTAAAATGACCCCGAATCCTGGGGTTCCTTCTTAACACTTTTTAAAGATCGGAATGCACTATTTGATCTGCAAGATTTTTTGTTCTCCTAAACCCAGTGCCGGGCCTCAGACCTGTCCAATGAGGTGTAAGCTCATTGGCATAATTATACATACGTATAATCATACATTCTAGAAAGTATAAAATTCATCCTACATTGGTCTTCTGAGTCATTTTCATAACATCCTTGATACAAAGTATTCATATTCTTATGGACAGAGACAGACTGGCAGGGATGCGACTTCTTATCACACAAACAATTCCTGTTCCCAGGACTATACTAGACTGAATGTGGGCGTATTTCAACAGTTACTGAACGAAGTTCTTATTTCCAGTGAATGATCCCTGTTAGGTTTCATTTCTCTTTGGAGAAACCTCAGGCCTGACGTGAGTTCAGGCCTGAGCCAGAGTCTGCTTCACTGAAGTGATCCATACTTAATGGCTCAAATTCTATAACCCATATCTGGGCTCATTGTCCCTAACTGGGCCTCAAATAGCCAGTGGCAGAGTGGTGGCTAACTGCAGGCCTGATTCCCGCAAAGGCTTACTGTGACAAAGGTTCTTGGGGTTCCCTCTATCTGGCTGACACCCCAATTGCCTCCAGACTGTCCATGACTCAGTTTACCCACTGGCAGACTCTGATGGCCATCACTCAATTCAAAGTATGCCAGTTCACTAGTGTAAACTCACTGTCTTCTGTATCCTGGAGGTTGTTCCGTCACATACATTTATAAGTAGGTCAGATTCGTCTTAGTACAGAAACCAGTAATTTCCCCAGACTGCTAGTATTTGCGTTCCAGTGATACACAGACACCAAATTTTAAAGGGAAAGATTATAAAAAGGTTTAAGATTGTCAATATATTTTATTTTATTTTTTATTATTAAAACATTTGATATCCCACCCCTCCTGCCAAAGGCAGTTTGGGGCGGCTTACAATATATAAAAATATAAAAATACACAAACAGCAAATATAAAACATCTAAAAAGGCGGAAGAGGGGAAAAAGGGGGGGGGGAAATATCCTGCCCCGGAAAAAGAGGCAGGAGGACAAAAATACCCCACCCTTACGACCCCCCCCTAAAATAAAAACTCACCCTCACCCATCTCCTTCACCAAAGGCCTGGCGGAACAGCCAGGTCTTGCATTGACGTCAAAAACAGGAGAGGTCCGGGGCCACCCAGGCCTCTGCCGGGAGGGAGTTCCACAGTCTCTGTGTGGCCACCGAGAATGCCCTGTCCATAGTCGCTACCCGGGGGACTTCAAGAAGGGCGCTCCCAGTTGACAACAGGGGCCAATCCAGAGCACGGAATGTGAGGTGATCCCTCAGATATATATGGGGCCCAAGCCATATAGGGCTTTATAGGTAAGAACCAGCACCTTGAATCGGGCCCAGAAGACTATATGTAGCCAGTGCAGAGAACAGAGCACCGGTGTAATATGCTCCCGGTGGCCCATTCTCATAAGGAGACAGGCTGCTGCATTCTGCAGCAGCTTCAGCATGAATTGATTATATGGGGTGTGCAAATGAACTGGTTATGAGGTGCGGGTTTAAAGACAGTATTCCTGTTAGCAATAACTTCATTAAGACGAGTTAGTGAAATAGCAGCCATAATAATCTCAGAACCATATTTGCAGATTTATTTTCCAAGATAGAATAGATATTGCTTTACATCCTAAATTCCTACCTAAGATAGTATAAGTAA
>QEPC01000503.1:454815-469039 GCA_003113815.1 Sphenodon punctatus | reverse complement strand
GGGGATTGCTCATGCCTGACTGCTGGAAGAGTCCCCCACACTACAATACCCTCTCTCTCTGTGGCAGACATCCGCTGCCACCCGCTGTTGGCCACTGTTTGTGCCTGACTGATGCCCACCACCCACGCACCCACCCGCATGCCAGTGAGCTGAGCTCGCTCTAACTGATACAGCCTTTCTTGTCTTAAAAGTAAAAAAAAGGTTTACAAACCTGGCAGGAATGGCAGTAGACCCCACCACTTCCTCCTCGTCCGAAGAGGAAGCCAGTGCCACCGGTGCCACGGGAGGTGTAGCAGGGGTAGCGGCCTCCACCGGTTCCTCCTCCTCCACCGGCAAATGTGCCCCCAGCCGGAGGATGCGAGCAGCCTTCTTCATTTTTTTTTTTCAAAAACCCCCACACAGTACACACCAACAGTCACCCACAACACACACCAACCACCCAAACACACAGCACATCCAAACTCATCACAATCACAGCCAAAAACACACGAACCAAGCAGCCACTGACTCAAACACACACCCACTCACCTCACAGCTCCACACGCACACGAATTTCCGGTTTATGGCGTGATTTCCAGCTTCCCGTGCGCTCGTGATATTTTTAGGCCAAAGGCCAAATGCCGAACACCGAACGCGATCTCGGCGATTCACCCGAACGCCGAATGGCCGAACCCAAACACACGAACTGAACGTGGCCGAACTGAACAGCCGAATGCGAACTCGGCGATCCACCCGAACGGCCAAACCCGAACACATGAACCAAAGGTGGCCGAACCGAACGGCCGAACCCGAACCGCGATCTGTTTGCCCATCCCTAGAAGCCATCTCTTGATGTTGGAGTATTTTGAAGAAATTCCAGTCTGGATTCAGGCCTTCCCACAGGGTAAAGACTGCACTTGTGAGGGTGTTGAACAATCAGCTGAGGATTGTAAATTGAGGACAGCTGGCCATTTTGGTCATGCTGGACCTTACGGCAGCGTTCAATATGACTGATCATAGGTTGCTGCTTCCGCTGCTGAGGGATGTTGCTGGTGTGACAGGAGCTGTTGGTCAGTGGTTTTAGTCATAGCTGGAAGGGAGGAGCCAATCAATGGTAATGGATGGATATGTGTAATCCCCGAGGGGCCTGAATTCCAGCATTCCTCAAGGTCTTATTCTTTTGCCCATGTTCTTGAACATATACATGCAGCCCTTTAGGGATTTCATGGATCAAGCATGAGGATGAGTATCATCAGTATGCTGATCATACACAACGTTATCTCTTGTCCAATGAGCCCTGCCAACTCAGCCTCTGCCTTGGAGGAATGCTTGAATGACATAGCCACCTGGATGCATTGGAACTACCTGGTGTTCAATCTGGGGAAGACTGAGGTGATTTTGGTGGGAAGGGGCAGTTGATATGAGGATGACCTTGCCTCCCTCAGCCCCCTGAATGTGAATGGAGGTCCAGGTAGAGGTAAAACTCCTGGTAGTGGGCCAGGTAAAGAACTCGGGAGTCATTTTCAACCATGCTCTGTCCGTGAGGAGCGCAAACACTTTTTTCAACTATTCAGCTACACAATTTGCATAAGTTATGCCTTTATTTATCCCAGGCTGACTTTGCTACAGTGACCCATGCCGTGGTGACTACAAGGCTTGATTTTTTAAATTCCCTCTTCTACGGGCTATCAGCAGTGCTTTTCTGTCATTTGCAACTTGTTCAGAATGTGGCAGCACGGCAGTCATAATCATATTAGCCCGTCCTGAGTTCTCATTGTCTTCCTGTAGAACAACAGATTAAGTTTAAGATCGCACTGCTGGTTTTCAGGACCCTGAACAGTTTAGACCCTGGCTATATTTGAGACCTTCTTCTGGAGCGTGAGGGCATCTCAGTGCAGATACTGTTGGGTATCTGCACTCAGGAACCACCCGGTGTTTACGGGTTTCCACCATCGCTTCTTCAGTCAGTGGGCGATCAGGCTTTTGCTATAACTTCCCCTCGGTGTGAAACTCGCTTCCACAGATGTCCATCTCAGTTTGTTCCTCCTTATCTTTAAAAGGCACTTGAAAACATATTTATTTTCTAGGTGCTTTTAGGATCCACTGCTGGTTCCCCTTAATGTACTCTGTCCTCTATTTTTCCTGCCCCTATTTTAAATTATTTTTAATACCATTTTAACTTATTTTGTTTTAAATTGTTTACGTCATTTTTACTTTTATGTAATATCATGTGAGGTGGGGAAGAAAATCATTTGGGGAAGAAAATCAAGTGTACAAGCATAAGGCGAGGAATGTCTGGCTTGGTAGTAATTAAGGGTGGGAAACCGGTAGAATCCGGTATCCGATAATGCCGGTATCGGGCGTACCGGCATTATCGGATTCGGCCCGGTAATCCGGCCCCGGTACCGGATTTCTGGGTACCGGTTTTTTTTACATTGCAGCCATTTAAAAATGGCTGCAATGTAAAAAAAATTTAAAGCCCCAGCCAAAAAGTTTTTTTAAAAAAAACCCTCCCCGAGTCCAGGCTGCGCGGGTGGAAGGGGGGACACCCCCCACCCACCCTGCCCAGCCTGGCTTTTTGTTTAACAAAAGAGTAAGCGACCCCCGAGGCGAGGCGAGCCCCCCCCCCAGCACCAGCGGCCGCGGCGTCCCCGCAGCCGCCGGTAAGTATGACCCTGACCCGATCCCTGGGGGGGGGTGTTTAACACCCCCCCCCCCTCCAGGGATCACCCCTACTAAAGGCTCAGTGCACCGCTTCACTTACCTTTGGGAGCTCCGGCGGCGGCGGGCGGTCCGGCGGCCTCAGCGCCGGCTGTGGCTGCCGGCGTCAGGACGTTCTAGGCCTTCCGGTGAAACCCGGAAGTTCACCGGAAGGCCTACAGCGTCCTGACGCCGGCAGCCACAGCCGGCGCTGAGGCCGCCGGACCGCCCGCCGCCGCCGGAGCTCCCAAAGGTAAGTGAAGCGGCGCACTGAGCCTTTAGTAGGGGTGATCCCTGGAGGGGGGGTGTTAAACCCCCCCCCCAGGGATCGGGTCAGGGTCATACTTACCGGCGGCTGCGGGGACGCCGCGGCCGCTGGTGCTGGGGGGGGGCCTCGCCTCGCCTCGGGGGTCGCTTACTCTTTTGTTAAACAAAAAGCCAGGCTGGGCAGGGTGGGGGGGGGGTGTCCCCCCTTCCACCCGCGCAGCCTGGGAGGGGGAGGGAATTTATTTTAATTTATTTCATTGGTTTCAATGGGGACACAGCGCCCCATTGAAACCAATGCAATAAATCCGGTACCGGTATACCGGATTTAAACCGGGAATCCGGTTTTCGGGAAACCGGTAACCGGTAAATCCGGTAGCCGGTATTGGGCCCGGGGTCCCACCCCTAGTAGTAATACATGCAAAAAGGATCAAGGTTTTGTGGTTGATCACAAAATGAACATGAGTCAGTAATGTGATACAGCTGCAAAAAAGACTAATGCAGTTTTAGGCTGCTAATATCAACCAAATAATTGTCTTCAAACCAGCAGAGGTAATAATAATAATTAGCCATCCTGAGCCTTAGGGAAGGGTGGGATAAACATTTTAAATAAATAAATAATTCCACTCTATTCAGCATTGAGCAGACCTCACTGGGAGTATTGTGTCCAGTTTGGGGCACCTTATTTAAGGAAGGATATTAACAAATTAGAGCAGGTTCAAAGGAAGGCAAAAAAGATGATAAAAGTTCTGGAAGGCAAGTCTTGTGAGGAAAGGTTGAAGGAACCGGGTATGCTGAGTCGAGCAAACCGAAGATTAAGGGGAGTCTTCAAATATATAAAGGGCTGCCAACAAGATGGCAAAGAGTTGTTCTTCATTGCTACAGAACAGGAGTAATGGTCTCCTGCTTCAGCTTCCACAGGCCCGCCACAAACCATGGTGGCCTGTGGTGCCGATGCTGAGGGAGTGGACACCTAGGAGCTGTCTGGTCGATGACCTTGGTCAGCAGAGTATTCCACAAAACCATCGAGTGGATGGTCATCAAGATCAGAGGGTTAACTCCCCTGGAGCATTCTGGAACCTCTCGGGTTCTATCAGTCTCTGGGGGCGAACCAACAGAACATGCATGATGGGTGGGTGATGGATGGGAAGGCACTTGTCTAAAAACACCCTTAGACTCCATGCACCCGTACTTTGCCTTGGTATTTCAGCCCCAGTTCTCTTCCTCTGCAGGTTGAGGCTACTCTGAAGGGGAAAGGATGGGCAGCAAGCTCCTCCCTGCCCCGATATTATGTACTTGATCTCTTTTTTTCACTGTGGCTACAATTTCTCCTTCATTTATAGCTACTTAGGCAGCAGCTCCAGTGCAACGCCTCCCTGTACAGGTGATTAAGGGCAGGGAAATATTTGCCCTTTTATGTCATGCAGTGGGTTACTATACTGTATTGTAGATGTAGGGGAACTAATGGCAATACTGCTGCTTACAGTCAGTTTCCCCAGCTTCTGCACTAACTCTTCTTTGTCCCATACTCCCCCTTGCTCAGTACAGCGCTGTACAAGTGATTTGGCACCTATGGCAGAGTGAGAAAACTGTGTCCTACAGACAAGACACCATGAGCTGGGAGTCTCTGCTAAATGTTTGGGCAGGGCCAGGGTTGGGGGGCCTAGTGGGGGGGTCAAGCCAGGGCATTACTCACTGTCTGTGGGAGTCCCAAACCCGTCACTGTCCTCTGTGCCACATCACCGCTTCCTGAGGTTGAGTTTCAAAGGAAGAAGGGGGGGGGGGGAAACCTCGGGCATGCACAGAAGAGCTGCTCAGCCCTGGCTGCCCTTTCCAAAGATGGCACCTGCAGAGCTGAGAAGCATGCTCCGTCCTTCCTAAAGATGGCACCAGCTTTGGAAAGGGCAGCCAGGACTGAACAGCTCTTCTGCACATGCCCAAGTTTGGTTTTTTTCTTTTCTTTCCTTCTTCCTTTGAAACTCAACCCTGGGAAGCGGCGGTGTGGCATGGAGGACAGCAGTGGGGTTGGAATCCCCTCCAGACAGTGAGTAATGTTCTACCTGATCCCCTGCTAGGCCCCTTGGCCCTGCCTGAACTTTCTTCCCCCCCCCCCTCCAGGTGGGGAGGCTGGGTGGGGACCAGAGGTCCCCAGGGGTCTTGTCTTTGCCCCCTGGTCACCTCTGGTTCCCATGCCGGACCCCCCACCTGCAACCTCAGTCCTCGCCCAGCCCCCTCAAATTCTTTCTGGTTCCCAATGAGAAGGGGATGTTTCTTGTCTCATCTCAAGGCAAAATGAGAGGGGAAAAAAACTACTTGTTGGGAACCGGCAAGAATTGTGTCACGTTTCAGCCCTAGTTAAATGCTACCTCCTTTCTTTGGGACTAACTACTACCTTTCTTATCCTTTCTATAATGCTACTAGGCATACACAGTGCTTTACAGTCACAGATTTTGGGAGACAGGTCCCTGCCCAGTGAGCTTTCAATCTAAGGTAGACATGGGTGAGGGGAACATAGGGAGAGACAGACACACACACACATATTCCTATTTTCTACGGATGGGGAACGGAGACTGAGAGGTTGTGACTTGCCCACGGCCACCCAGTGAGTTCATGGCTAGGGCTGAATTTAAACCCTGGCTTCCCAGGTCCAATGTCCTCCCAGGATCCTGGGGGTATAGTTGCATGGTGACAGGAAAGGAGAGGGCAGCATGGAAGACAATGCACTGCCACCATGATAGGTTATCCTATTTTCTCCCCACATCCAAGGGCATTCCCAATCCTACCCCCTACCCCAAATGCTGGGGGTGAAGTGCACAGCTTCTGCTCTCTGGGTGGTGGGATGGAAGGCGTGCAGTCTCACATGGCCATAGGCACTGAGTTTGTTATTACACATTCCAGGGGCAGGGGAACGGGGACGACAGATGCCCCTGGGAAGGGAGGTGTCAGCGGCATGGTGTGCTGGGATGCATGGGGTTGCAGTTTGGCAGTCAGCATATTTAAAGGGCTGCATGCCAGCAGGTCACTTAATCCAACCAGCTATTCCACCTCCCATGATGCTCTGGTGAGTCCTGTCTACAGCTGAAACGGGTATGTTTTGGATACACATCAGATACCCGACGGGTTACCCAGGTACCAATCGAGTACCCGAAAAAACCTCAAATACTGTACTTCCAGTACCAATTTTTCAATTTACCGGTACTGGAAAGCTGATTTTCTGGGACAGAAAACCCATAAATAAGTGTTTCAAGAAGAAAAAAGGGGGTGGGGGTTAAAAAAATTGGAACCGGAAGTAGTTTTCTGGGACCAGATGTTGCTGAAAATTTGTCAGAACTTGACAGAAACACAATGTAAAAAAAAATTGATGCATTCTGGAACCAGAAGTTGCTGTTTTGGGACATTAGATTACCAGGTCAACTCAGATACTAGAAATTCAGTGGGTTACCCATTTTTGAGGGTACCCTCTTTCAGCTCTAGTTCTCCTGTCCCACCTGCTGTAGCCAGGTGGCATGTGTGAGACCTGAGCCTCGATGGTGCAGGGGGCAGGTTGGTCATCTCCAGTGCTCTTCAAACCTGCCAGCCCCCAGTCCTGTGTATCCTGGCACACAGGACCACCACTGCCCTCTCCTGCCCCCAGTAACATGGTGTCCTATTGCTTATGCACTTGCCGTGGGAATAGAGCCCCACTTTATCCTTTCAGGGTGAGGGATTGGGCCTCAGATTCCCCTTTCCCTCTGTAGTTGGTGACTCTGCACTGTACCACCCCCATGCCTGAGCTTGGTTTCCGTGCATGTGCACAACAGCAAGCTCTGGAGGCAGCTAAACTATGCTAGCTGGATGGGGCACAGCTACAACAATGGCGCACGGGTTCGTCACCCTTCTAGAATTGGCACTCCTTTCAACTGTGCATATCTGGATCACAGTCATAGTCTTTATTAATACAACTAGTATAAAATATTTCTAGGAATGCAATAAAGAATTACAGTAATAACAATACAATGAAAACCACAGACTAGGTAATACAAATTTCAAATACTGTACAATGAACATTTTCACCAGTCAATCTGTTTTGAGTTTGTAACTCTTCCTCAGCACTTTACATCCTAGTAATCAACATTGCAGATAAAACTTCTTACAGCAATAGCAAAAAAAAAAGTTATCAAATACAAAGAGTGTGTGAACCATAAGTTTTAGGGCTTTTAATTTTTTTAAAAACTGATGAAAACATGAGAATTTGAAAAAGCTTACTTGGAACATGAATTTGTCTTTCCATTCTGGATAGATTCTTCTAAAAAGCAACCCGTAACACAATAATATTTTGATTTACTGTTTGCTTTGAACATTCACTGTTGTGCCACTAAGTTTTCTCATATTTAAAAAGTCTTACTTACATATGCACGAGTTGTCAGACACAGAGAATCATCATGGGGTATAGTCTCAAGATTGTACACTGAAAGTAACAATCGCCACATAACAAATTACTTTGTAACTGAAGCTTCTTAATGTTTGAAAAAGACCTTGCTACACAAACGTGGAGTCGGCATACTGCCCTCTCACAAGCACATTTTTCCTATAGAAATTAAAACTTACATCTTATACTCTAAAAGGCACAATAATGCTGATCAGGTGATCCTTTATCTTAATTGTTAGTATAATTGGTAAAGTGCAATAGGGGAAGGGCAAGATATATGTTTAAATAAAATAAATAAATTCAATAGAACATTTAACATAAAACAATAATCTTAAAATAATTGATAAACTTACTACAAAAAACTTTTATAGCACCAGCATGGGTTGAAATAGTCTTGTTGTAAGGCTGCTAGAGAAGCAGTAGCAATGTAGCTCTGTAGCTGAGTTTTGTGTGGGTGTTGTGCTAGGGGCCCTAGGTTTTAGTCTGGCTTGTATTATTGTCTCTGTTAGCTTCTTTTTTAAACAATGAAGAATCAGTTTCTAGTTTCACAGCTCATTTTGCAATTTTCTATCCATTAGGGTCAATGGGAGGTGAGACTTAATTTTTTAAAAATATAACAGGGTGAAAGTCAGACTATGACCTTCTGATATCTTTCCTTAGCTACCACCAAAGCTACCTGAACAACTGCTAGTTGTCTCTTTTTAGTTCAGTCATGGAGAATAACTTGGCATATGGCTCACATATAGGTGTGATTTCTAGCATATGTTTTTTTTCTTTGTAAAACCTTAGCACTACCGTTGGACTTCTTTCCAGTGTGGTAGATTCTCTGATGTCAACATATAGTTCCCTTACCTAAAGCAGCCTTTAATACCCAATTTTTCCAATTTCCTTTCAACAGTTCTACTGCCAGAGCTACCTAAGAAACTGTCAATGGTCCTGCATTATGTTTCACCCTTTGTCCAAGTCCTTTTCTGTCAGACAGTTTATAAAATAAGTGGGTATTTATGCACACACCCCTCTTCCTTTTCCCCATTTTAAAACAGAATTGAAGACTCGATGAACAATTGCTACTATCTGATTCACAAATGGCAATTTGGATAGTGCATATTCAGTGGATGTAGTTAGGGACACTGCACACAAAATGTACCTGCCTCCAACTCACCAAAGCAGCCAGAGTGTGCTGATATTGACAGCTCGTTGAGGATAACACCTGTTCTCCCTATATCTCCAGGTGTCCAGTGCAATGCCTCGATAGATCTGATCGGAACCTGTTGGCCCCGCAGTGCCGTGGGACAGTTGGTAGCCCGTCCCTGCCCAGAATACTTCTACGGAGTCAGATACAACACTACAAGTAAGACAAGCATGTTTGACTGGGGAGGGGCCTTGCCAAAGATGGGGAGCCCATTTCACAGACCCAGTGGAACTGTAGCATTGGAGGGCAAGGATGCCATAGCATTGGATGGGCCAGGGGGGTTCATAAGTATCCCCTGGAGAAAGAAGGGGATACGGTGGGTTTGGGTGTGTGTGTCTCCCTCATCTGCCGGACAGCCACGGGGGAGCAGGTCCAGGGTGGGGGCACCTGTTGGGGGGGGGGCATGGCCATTGGGGTCATAATGGGCCAGGTCAATTATGGTTCCTCTGGAGGTCTGATTCAACCTGCGAGGCAGGAAAGGCACTTGGTGTCTGTCCCCCTTGCCGGCCCCCAGGTAGGTGGTCAGGTGGATCAAGGACCAAGGGTCCCAGGCCGAGTTCTGATCCTGTTAAATGTGAGGTCGGTCACAAATAAGTCAACTACTGTCTGGGAGTTAATCCTGGACCAGGCGGCCAACCTTGTGTGTATTATGAAGACCTGGCTGGACAATCAGTTGGGGCCAATCTTGGCAGACCTTGTTCCAGTGGGGTACTTGGTACAGCATCAACCATGGCTTGAGGGATTGGGTGGGGCATGTAGCCATTATTTCTAGGGAAACCTGGTCCGTTAGGAGGTATCCGGTGCATATTTCATTAGGTATTGAGGGTCTTCACCTTGTGGTTGATTTGGCCGGAGACAGATTAGGAATGCTACTAGTATACTGTGCACCTACCTGTACTGCAGCATCTCTACATGCTCTAGCTGAGCTTGTGTTGGAGGTGGTCTTTCAGTCCCTGAGAACTGTTGTCCTGGGGGACTTCAACATACATGCCAACACTGCTCTTGGAGGAGCGGAGCACGAGTTCATGACCATCATGCTAACCATGGGCCTGTCTCAAGTGGTGAGTGGCCTGACACACAAGGGGGGAAATACCCTGGACCTGCTTTTTTGCACCAGCCTTAAGGCAGGGGATTCGTTGGTGGGGAACATGTCATTAGCGCCCTTGTCATGGACCATTACCTCCTGCGGGCTGGTCTCTGGGCACATGTCAGTCCCTGGAAAGATGTTGTGCCAGTTCTGTTAGTCTGCTCCTGGAGGCTGATGGAACTGGTTAGGTTCCAGAGCACTCTTCAGGAAATACCCTCTGACCTTGATGGCTGTTCACTCAATGATCTCATTGCTCTTTGGAACACCTTGCTAACTGAGGCCATCAACCTGACAGCTCCCAGGCGTCCACTCCCTGGGCATCAGAAATGCAGGTCCCCGTGGTATACAGAGGACCTGCTGTGACTGAAGCAAGAAGGGAGGCGGTTAGAGCTGTAGCCTTAAATTTTGGTCCTAGGGAAAGTTTTGACCGAATATCAGGATCTTATTAATTTGGTCCTCCTGAACTTGCCTACTACAATAAGAGCGAAACCCTTTTCTTACCAGATTGCTGAAATAAAGTCAAAAACTCAAATCTTAGTTACTTAATAAGATATAAAGTACATCTACAGTTAGTTTCAGAATTACAAAGAGAGACTAAGACAGTCCTTAGTTCAAGATAGAAAATAATTTATTTGCAAAGAAGGCACCGTAATGGTGACTAAAAAGGCATCAGTCAACTGAACAAAGAAATACTGTTTCAGCCTGGCTTTTATAAGACTTTTGGCAGCAAAAGAATGTATGACATAAAGCAGTTGGACAACATCCCACTGTATCAGCAGTGTTTGACTCATCAAATTCTCCAAATGTACAGAGACCTTTTACTTAGTTTCTTATCTAGCGTGAAAATTCCATATAACACTTAACTGATGCACTAGGGCAAAAGGCCTAACAATGAGTTAAGCAGATTACAGAGTGACGGTGGCATTGTACTCATACTGAAGATGACAGATTGCAGCATAGAGCTAGTTTAAAGGCCTATACCGTGGGGTTCTTTGCTGCCCTCACAGCAGCCGCGAAGTCTCATCCAGCTGAGCTTTTCCAGGTGGTGAGGGGGTTGGCCAGTCCAGCCTCCCTCCACCTGGAGCTGGAGTCTTCCTGCACTCGCTGTGACATGTTTATTGACTATTTTGTGGATAAAATTGCTCGCATTCACCACAATTTCAATGCTGCATTTGTCACATTGGGAGAACCAGAGGTCTTGTCCAGTTTTATGGGATCAATTTCAGTTGGTGCCCTCAGCTGGTGTGGGAGAGGATGAAATGAAAATGAGAGGTAAAGTTGGGTGCCATCAGTATGCTGATGACACCCAACTTTACCTCTCATTTTCATTTCAACTTTACCTCTCATTTTCATCTGACCCAGACTCGGCAGTCTCGGTGCTTAACCGATGTCTGAAAGCTGTGGGGGACTGGATGAGGACAAACTGTCTGAAAATGAATTCTGACAAAACGGAGGTGATACTGGTGGGCGGGGCGGGGGAGTTGGTGACTCCCATCATTGATGGGGTTCATCTTTCCCTGGCCCCTCAGGTTTGGCATCTGGGGGTGCGCCTCGACTCCCAGCTTCCCCTGGTTGCTCAGGTGTCAGCGGTGGCGAGAAGCACTTTTTCTCAATTATACCTGATGCTTGTCTCAGACTCTGACCTGGCCACTATCATTCATGCCTTCATCACCTCAAGATTAGACTACTGCAATATGCTCTATGTGGGGCTACCCTTGGTGATGGTTCAGAGACTGTAGCTGCTGCAAAACGAAGTGGCCCGTCTCCTTATGGGGACAACAGGTCACCAGGAGCATATAACACCAGTGCTCCACTCTTTGCACTGGCTGCCTATAGTCTTTCGGGCCTGATTCAAGGTGTTGGTATTGACCTATAAAGCCCTAAGCGGTCTGGGCCCCACCTACCTGCGGGACCACCTCACTCCCTGGGTCCTTGCTCGGCCCCTGTGGTTTTCCAGAAGTGCCCTCCTTGAGGTCCCCTGGGTGTCACAGGTGGAAACAATGGAGAGGGTGTTCTCGGTAGCCACTCCGAGACTGTGGAACTCCATCCTGTCCAAGATTTGTCTGTCTCTGGATCTTCCCTCCTTCTGTTGACAGTGTAAGACCTGGATGTTCCACCAGGCTTTTGGTGGGGGAGATGGGTAGTGGGAAGGTGGTTGGGTGTAGGGGGGTTGTTTTTTTAGCTCCAGTGTTATATTGTTTTATAGATTTTATATTGATATGTTTATGTTTATTTATATATATTGTTATTTCTATGCTTTTAATCTTTGTTAGCCACCATGAGCTGCCAGAAGCAGGACATTGTGCAGGATATCAAGTGTCAAAAATTAATAAATAAATAAATAAATTCTCTCTGATAAGGGACCAGTCCTAACCCCTGCGCACCTCGCGTGCACCCCCACTATGGCACATGCACAAGCTATGCATGTGGGAGTTTAGGATTGACCCATAATTTTCCCTTTGAAAAATCTTTGGTCAATTGAAGCAAGATTTCAGAGCCCTCCACAGGAACCTGCACCTCCCATAATGCACTGCTACCCCCACAATCATTGGGTAAAAACAAACATGACAGCAGCCTACTGTGGCCCTCTTTGTCATGTTTTGTCCTGGCCCTTACCTGCACATCTGTGTAGGTGCCACCAGATGTTGGCCCAGGATTGCCCCAGGCTGTGTCAGCAGGTAGCCTGGTCTCTGACCTCAGGAAACCCCCAAAGTCACAACCTGGGCTAAGGTCCTCCTGACAGGGCCAAAGTGGATCAAAGCAGACTATCACGTCTGTTCCCAAAACCAGCATGCTGGTCCAGATTAGGTCCTCAATGGCCAGCCGCCATGACTGGCTGCCATTGACTGCCATGGTTGCCCATCATGGTGGGGGGAACGGGCTGGGTTGGGGCCAGCTGGCCACACATTCCGGTGCTCCCCGGCACCCCAGACACAGGCATGCCTGTTCAGCACCCTGACCTGGTCTGGACCAAGTTTGCTGTAGCTTCCCAAGCCAGGTCAGGCTGCCACTGAGCAGCCATCACATTTGTTTTACCCATCAATCCACACCTCTCATGGTGCACTTTGCTCCCTACACCTGCCACGATTCATTGCACTCCTTCGTGAACTAAACCTTCCACAATTCATTTCATGGTAAACTACATCTTCCAAGATGCACTGCCTTCCCTGGTGAACTACACCTCCCGAGATGCACTGACAATGCAATTGCACATGTACAGTCCTTCTAGAACCAAAAATTCTGGTTGACTGACATTTTTAGCACTTTCATTTTAATTCATTTTTTATATTTAAACATTTTACCCTGATTTGGAGCAAGAGTTTATTTGTGGGGATTTCCAAAGTAGTGCATTTCTTGTTGGACAGGATGTAAGTTTCTAACTCTCCTGGCTGAAGAGAAAAGCTTTTAAAATGTCCTAACAGCTCAGAAACAAGGCAACTCAGGTCTTCATAATTAAAATTAAAATGGGCCTGATTTGGTTGTACCAGATTTCAGATGCTTGGGATTGGTGGTTTCAGATCCCAGATACTCATGACTGGCAATGCCAGATCCCAGATGCTTGGGTGGGCAATATAGGAAAGAATCCCAAATGTTAAGATTAAAGATGATGCAAAAGACCATGCAAAATAATATCTTTACAGTACCATCAGCAACTCTGATTTCATTCCATGAAACCTATTAACAGGGCTGTATATTCTAGGGCTGACCCGAATAGTACTTCCAGGTATTCAGACTGATTTTCAAAGTTCTGAATGGTCAGTTCAAGTACTCAGAGACAATTCGGTGTTCTTGCCAAAGCTTCAGACTTTGAAGACCGAAGCACAGAACGTCAGGAAAACTTCAGAAACTTCTGAAAACTTCAGCGCCATGTTGATGCCTCAGCAGTTGTTGCAATGTGCAGCAGCTGCAGCCCCTTAATTACCTAGCCAATCAGGGTGTGCACAATGTCCACAACAACACATCCACCTCTGTCCTCCCTCCCCCCCTTAATTGCCTAGCTAATCAGGGTGCACAACAACACTCTGCAGCCCTTCCTCCCTCCCCCTCCCCACCATACAGTATACAAGTGTTGCTGTCATCTACCGCCCCCCGGGTTCCCTCTCCTCTTTTCTCCCAGACTTTGAATCCTGGCTCACCTTCTTCCTCTCTGATGACACCCCCGCTCTCATTCTTGGTGATTTCAACATTCACGTCGACACACCTTCCATGCCCTCTATCTCCCACTTTCTCTCCCTGACCTCCTGCTTTGATCTCCGACTCTGGACTGATTCCCCCACCCATACCGATGGCTACTCCCTCGACCTCATCTTCTCATGAAATTGCTCTCTTGCTGACCTCTCCTTTGATCCCTGCCATAATTCTGATCACTTCCTCACCTCCTACAGCCTCTCTCACCAACCTCCCTCCTCCTCCCCCTCCCCATGCCCCTTCCGCAATATGCAGGCCATTACCCCCATGGAATTTGTCTCCTCTCTATCCCCCCACCTCCCGTCCATTTTCTCCTCCTCCTGCCCTGACTCTGCTATCTCCGCTCTCAACACCTCTCTCTCCTCAACCCGTGACTCTCTTGCCCCCCACTCTTCCCGCCCCGTCC
>QEPC01000503.1:402868-429664 GCA_003113815.1 Sphenodon punctatus | reverse complement strand
GTCTTGTCCCATAGAAAATGTTTTTCTATGTTTTCATAAATATTTTCAATTATATTCTTATTACTAATTATGTGTTTCTCTTTATTTATGTAGTCATTTTAATCTCTCTGGGTATTAGCATAATTTAGCTGTGTGTCCAGGTTTTGAACCTACGTAATTATTAATTAAATTATCAATTAGGAAATGGATCCAAATAAATCAATATTACCTTAAAACCTGGCAACAGTATGGTCACTGTGAATCAACAGTACCATTACCATTGAACGTTTCTCCTGCTTGATTTCCTTTTTCCTTCCTACCCTCTGTGGTCATTAGCTGTGTACTGGACCATGATGTGGCCCCTGTCCATCCTGTTATGGCAAGGGTGTTCAACCCTTTCCTGTTGCTACCTGGGGGCACTGCATGCTTTGCATGCCTGATCAGCAGACAGATACGTAGCCAACCCTAATCAAATTGATGTGCATGTTCCACTTACATCAGCAGCTTGTGACTGGATGCTTCATATGTGGCACAGTCATCTTGAGCACTACTGACAGCTGTGTTTTGGAGCACTTTCGCACGTTGTCTGCTCACTCTGTTGCTTCCGACTACCAGGTTGGGACCCCCCTGTGGTATGGAAACCCCCTGTTGCAAGGCCTTGCCAGGGTGTTCCCTCACCATGGCGGCACCTCTGCCCCTGCAGTGGATGGCCATGGGTGTCCGGGCCCATAGGGTGGGCTGTCCTGCTGCTGTCTGTGGACCTTCACCGGGGTACTGCTCTATTGGTCTGTATGGCTACGTACCGTGGCCCTGTAACCAGTTCCCTCCCATGTGTCCTCTGGGTGCTGCATGTCTGGGCGCCCCTGCAGATCACCTGCCAGACTTGTCTGCCCAGACTCCATGGACATTCACCGCTGAGCGCAGATCGTTCCCTCTGATCCCTATGTTTCCATGGCAATGACTGAGTCACCAAGAACCAGGTATGTGTTAACTAATGATATTTTCATTTATTATTTATTAAAGTCTTCTGGGTGGGTGGGTGTGGGTGTGTCTTCCTTGGCCTCCCCCTTGGCTTCTTCCCCTCACCAGCAGGGGTGGGTTACTTTTGGGCCTTCGAGACTGCGGCCAACTTTGGTCTTTTCTGGCTGGAGCTGGCCTCTGGCTTCTCCTCCAGCCTCTCAACTCCTGGGGCTGGTTGCAGGTCCTGTGAATGGAATAATGGCATTGCATTAGTGGCCCATTCCCTGTGTTCCCATTCGGATCCTCCTGTGTTTCACCTTCCATGTGGCCATCACCTGCTGCTGTGTTCCCAGGCACCATTGCTGCTGTCTGAGTTGTGCCTTTCCTGGGTGCACCCCAGTCTCCTCTGGTAAGCAGCAACCTGCAACGGGATCCTGTACTTACCTCCTGCTGTGGAGCGGCCTGCCTAGGTGGTTGGGTTGCTGGGGGTAGTGGGGTATGTGTGGGTGGCCTGGAGGGGGGGTTGTGGAAGCTGCGGGGGTGGAACCGGGGCTAGTGCAGGCTCCCTGCCCCTCCCTGATGTTGCTGGGGGGCTACAGGAGGGAGGGGGCCCAGCTGGTCTCGGGCAGGAAGGGGTTGCTGTTGTGGAAACTAGGGATGGCAGATGAGCTGGGGAGGGAGCAAAGCCATCTGTGGGAGGGCACCAAGGTGTTGTTGCATGTCCAGCCCATCCACCATGCCATAGGGTCCCATGTCATGCCGTGGGGGGGGGGGCTGCAGTAGATCAACCACCTCCCTGAGGATCTGGTTGGTCTCTGTGGTGGCTCTCTCCAGCACAACACAGGACCTCTTCTGCTCATCCCATGACCTCTGCATCTTGCAGAGGTGGACAGCTGTGTAGTGCCTCTCCCACTGGTGTTTGGTGTTTAACCAGAAATTCCAAAGATGAAACCACTAACTCGATGGGTGCTCAGTTAAGGTCCCTTGTCGAGTCATTGGACTTGACCATTCTTAATGGTGGTACCCTGGGGGATTCCCTAGGTAAGTTTACATATATAGAGAATAACTGGTCGAGCGTCGTAGACTTTATATTGGTATCAAACAGGGTCCTCCCGGATATTATAGGTTTTTCTATTGAAATTACCATTATGAAAGAGCATCAGTCTTTTGCTTTAGCCTTGTAGTTTGAATCAGGAACTGGAATTCATTACTCAGGGGAGATATCCCAAAATGTCAAGTAAAATAGTCCTTAAGAATAGAGGAGGACATCCACAAAGTGCTTTCCTCTGATTATTTAAATACTCTTAAGGAGGTTATCCTCCTCAAAGAGGATAGGGTATTAGAATCCTTTAATAGGATTGTGGAAGCCTTAGAGCCCCTTTTGGTATCCACTCAGCTTTCCGGAGGCATGCAAAGTAGTCCAAGGCATGGGTGTTTTGACAAGGAATGTTTGGCTAGAGTCTCTCTTAGGAAATTAGTGCGTGCCTTGGGAAACAACAATATTAAGGCTAGCCTCTATATTAAAGCTAGGAGGAATTATAACATTTTATTGAGAGATAAGAAGCTAAATTACCAGAAGGTGGCATGGTTGGCTTTAGAGATTGCAGCTAGGGAGAATGACACAACAGACTTTTGGAAGTTAATTAGACATTCATGGGCTTTAGTCAGGCCAAGGCCAGCTGATACCATTTCATCATGTGTATGGGAAGAGCATTTCCAGAAGTTGTTTTCTGCTCCGACAGCAGCCCACTGGAAATTAGATCTTCAGCCCCTTGATAATTGACCGATGGGGCCTCCAGTTTTGCCAGATGATATCGAGCCTCTGATTTGTCAACTAAAGTTAAATAAAGCACCAGGGACAGGCTATATACCAGTCAAGCTAATTAAGTCTAATGTGCTGTGGTAGAGTGAAGTGCTAGCAGCCCTATTTACAGTAATAAATGAAACAGGCCGTTTCCCTGATAATTGGAAGGAAAGCTTAGTTGTTCCCATCTATAAAAAGGGAATTTCAAGTGATCCAGCCAACTATCGCCCCATAAGTCTGTTAAGTATAATAGGCAAACTTTATATGAAACATTTATTACTTAGACTTCAAACTTTGGAAGAGACTGAAGGGATTTTAGGTCAGGAACAGGCCAGGTTTTGTAAAGGTGTTTCCACCATTGATCACATTTTCACTTTGAACAAGATAATAACTAAGTATGTTCGACAAAAACCTGGGCCGTCCCTCTGTCTATGCTTTGTAGATCTCAAAATGGCATTTGACTCCACAGAGAACGGCTTTGAAGCAAGTTAATATCAACAAAAGTCCATTCCATTAGACAGAGGAGTTCGGCAGGGGTGCCGGTCTCAGTGGGAAGCTCTCCTGTGTCTTTGCTGTAATATTCAGACGACACAATACTGATAGCTCAAACCCAAATTGGCCTGAGACGCCTGATGATGGATTTTTGCATCTTTTGTAATGAAGAATCTTTACAGGTTAACTTTTCTAAAACCAAGGTCATGGGGGTCAGACCCAATTATGTGGGGTCTAGTGCATCCTTTAGAGAGAAGCATTTATTCCTTGGGGCGAGGGTAAATGTGCTCCCTACAAGGGTTCTGGAGGGACGGATAACACAGATCCCATACCAGGATCGATTATGCCCCTTTGATGCCATGGCTGTGGAGACCACGCAACATGTTTTGTTTGAGTGCCATCTCTATGACTCAATTCGGGGTGAGTTGATGCTGTCCCCCCTTGGGAAATACTATGGAGCTTTGCATTCATTCCTTATACAGATGGCCCTTTTGGATACAGACCCTGAGATAACATGTAGTGTGATGCAGTTCCTAATCCGCGCAATGGGGTTGAGGAGGAATTTTCTTGAATTTAAGCCTCTGCTAGCTTGATATAGCAGTTTTACTTTTATTTTATATTGCCTGATTAAATTTACACCTTGCATTTAGGCCATTTTAGGATAAAATGTCGTTTACAAGTTATAGGCATTAAACAATAATGTTATAGGCAAGTTATAGGCATTAAACAATAATGTCGTTTACAAGTTATAGGCAGTTGTTGTATAGCTGGTGGACCTTTAGTAATGAAATGGTTGAATTGTTTTGTATTTATTATATTTATGGCAATGATCAAGGATCACACCTTAATAAACTAAACTGAACTGACCCAAGCATTTGAACCACCAGTGGTTCATGAGTTATCACATAATTGAACAGGTTAAATGGTACAGGAATGTTGGGGTGACCTTTTCTGATTCGGCCCCTTGGCACCTCCAGTATAATATTGCCTCAAGACAAGTGAAAAGCACTTGTAAATAAATTGTCAGTTTCTGGCTAAACTGACAATACCTGCCCTGACACTTTTTAGGGCCAAGGTACCCCCTCAGTTTTTATATAGGGTTCAGGTTTGGGGCTTGCAGTTGATGGCTGAGCTGGAGGCAATCCAGAATGGTTTTTTGAAATCAATTCTTCAAGCTCCTAGAGGCACACCACCTGTTTTCCTCAGGGCAGAAACGGGTTCATGGCCTATTGCCTCTCTCGCTAAAGGTGCCATACTGACATTTTGACTCTGTTTAAACCTGCAGGCCTTGGAGTCCTTTTCTCAGTCTGTTTTACAGTATCAGTCCGTAGGCCCCTGGGAAAAGCTTTTGACATCTCTTGGCTTCTCACAAGAGTACCTGTTGATAATGGATTATCCCAGAGTTTGGGCTTTAATTAAGATGTGAATTGAAGACCAGAATTACAAATGAGGGATGAAGCAATAAAGGCATAGAAAATTGCAGTGACATTTAAATCTCTCCCACTTTGCCCTACAGGAACCTTTTATTTGACAGCTCTCTCAAAGTGGAGACTGAGAAGGGTTTCCAACTTGGCTAGATTTAATCTTCTTCCTTCAGAAGCTGAAGAATTACAGTATTCAGGACTTCCTCTAGAACAAAGATTATGTTGTTTTTGTAAGCAATCTGTGATAGAATCTTTGACTCATGTTATTTTCAGCTGTTAATTATATGTTGCCCCTCGTGCTAAGTTTCTGGAACAGATTATTTTTAATCTTCCACCTTGTAGTCAATTTGAGAAGTTGGTGTTCTTGCTTTCCCATACCCAGTCCTCTATTACAGTGGGGGTTGCTAAATTTTTCTTAGCTGCATTCAGATTGAGGAAAGTGGTTTAGGGGGGAAATGTTAACTGAAGTTAATTTTGTGATTTTAAGTTTAATTAATTTTCCATACACTGATGTTATAGTTTTAACCTAATTTGATTGTGTTTTGTCTTGTTTCATCTTAATTTTGGGTTTTTGTATTCTTCTGATGGCTATGCTATTACAATAAACTGATCTGATTTGATTTGAAACTTGACACAGATGATCCCTTGTGTGGGGGGTACAATCTGTCGAAAATCCCATCCATATTAGATGGGCAGAAAAGAAGTTACAGTCAGAAATACATCACAAACCATAATGCTTATAAAATCTGGACCCTTTATCCAACCATTCTGGAATGTGGCAGGCATGTTCCCTTAGGTAAGGGGTACAAACTTTCTAAGTTTTATTAAAATAACACACAAAGCAAAATTGTTACAGACTAAAATGTGTGTCCCAAGGAAATAATAAAATAATAAGTAATACAAATATTTGTTATTATTTCATAATTATTGTTTGTTATTGTTATTACAAAAACAATAACAAAATGATAATTTCATTATCATTATTTTAATAATGAAAACGAATTGCACACCCCTAGTGATCTGGAGAATTGTCATGTAGAGTTAGGTCACAACCAGATAGCTCCAAAACCAATTTGAATGGAACAAAACCCTCAGGGTGATTTTAAAGTATATCAGTAAAACCCAAAGAAATTCTTCATTGCAACTGAAAGATATTCTTTATATATTCTAAATAATAATTGAAAATATATTAAAGCCAGGACTTTCCCAGACCTCTTGGGCCAGGGGAGGGAGATAAGAGGCCTGCTGCTTGGTGGAGCTAGTGAGACCATCTGCCGCTCTGTTGTCTGCCTGCCTGCCTGCTCTGCTTGCCGCTGCAGGGGCTGGGAGCCCTTTCCTGGACTCACCCCTCCTCTGGGAGTTCCAGCTGCCCAGCCTTAGGCCCAGGCCCCAGGTGACACTCTGCCCCTCCTCCCCTGTAGGAGGAGAGGGGGGAAGGGGCAGGGCTTTCCCAGGACTTTGGGGCCAGGGGAGGGAGATAAGAGGCCTGCTGCTTGGCGGAGCCACAGGCGTGTGCCGCAAGCCACATGCCTAAGGGCCACTGTCAAAGGGCCGTTAGGCATGGCCCTTAGCAGGGTCAGGAAAGTACTAACAACAGGTAAGGGGTATAGTTGTTTTAGGGTGAGGGGTTGGTGGTGGTGGGTGACTTGTTTGTATTGTGTGGGTGAGGGATGAGGGACTGGGTTGGGGGGAGGGGTTGGCCCCCTCAGTGTGAGGGAGGGGTGCAGCCCTTTGGGGAGGGGGGTTACCCTCCTGTGGCAGAAGAGGGTAGGGGGTGTGTGGGGTAGGGGCAAGAGGACTGGGTTGGGACTGTTCCCCTCGGTGTGAGGGAGGGGCACAGACCCCTGAGGAGGGGGGTTATCCTCCTATGCAAGAGGAGGGTAGCGGTGTATTAGTGGGTGGGGGTCTCCCTTGGGGGACTGGCGGGATAGCCTCTGGGTGGGAGGGCAGACTAGGGGGGAGTCCGCAGCTATAGGAGTCATTGTGGACCAGGGGAATTATGGTCCTTCTGGGAGGCAAATTAGATCTGTGAGGTGGGACAGATGTTATAGTCCTGTCCCGCTTAATGGCCCCCAGGCAGATGGTGAGGTGGTCAGGAATCAGAAGGCCCCTGGCCTTGGTTTGCTGCTGGTAAATGCGAGGTCCGTAGTCAATAAGTCAACTACGGTCTGGGAGATGATCCTGGACCAGGCGGTTGACCTTGCATGTATTACGGAGACCTGGATGGACACTGAGTTGGGGCCTATACTGACTGACCTTATTCCGGCTGGGTACTCCATACAGCATCAGCCTCGGCCGGGGGGGGGGAGGGAGGGGGTGGTGTAGCCATTATTTTTAGCTCTACAAACTATCATGGGTATAGAGGGCCTTCATCTGATGTTGGATTTGGCTGGAGACAGAGTAGGGATACTGCTGATATATCAGGCACCCACCTGTACAGCTGTTTCCCTGCCCACACTGACCGAGCTGGTGTCAGAGGTGGTTTTGCGGTCCCCCAGGGTGATAGTCCTGGGGGATTTCAACATCCATGCCGAAGCCAGTCTTGGAGGGGCAGAGCATGAGTTCATGGCCTCCATGGGCCTGTCTCAGAGAATGGTGGGCCCCGCACATGTTGGAGGACATACCCTGGACATGATATTTTGCACAGGCCTTGAGGCAGGGGATCCGTTAGTGGGGGAGGTGTCATCAGTGCCCTTGTCATGGATGGATCATTATCTCCTCTGGGCCGGTATCCTGGCGCATGTCGGCCCCCAGGAGGGTACCGAACCAGTTAGGATGATTCGCCCCCAGCGGCTTATGGAACCTGGAAGGTTCCAGACTGCTCTAGGGGATGTTTACTCTGATCTCGATGACCGCTCACTCGATTACCTTGTGACCATATGGAATTCCGTGTTGGTGGAAGCCATCAACCGGGTGGCTCCCAGGTGTCTGCTCCTGAACCGCCAACAATGCAGTCCCCGTCATATACGGAGGAGCTGCGGCAGATGAAGCGGGAAGGTTGGCAGTTAGAGTGACAGTAGCATCACTCGTGTGCTGAAGGTGACCGATTGTGGCATAGAGTCTGGTTGCATACCTATGCCGTGGTGGTGTGGGCAGCAAAGAAAGTTTTCTTTGCTGCCCTCATTGCATCTACTAAGTCCCGCCCAGAAGAGCTTTTCCAGGTGGTGAGGGGGCTGGTCAGTCCGGCCTCCCTCCGCCTAGATTTAGAGTCATCAAATGCCCACTGTGATTTGTTTGTGGACTTATTTGCAGATAAAATTGCTCAAATCCACCACAGTTTTGATGCAACATTTTTAGCAGTAGGTGAGCCAGAGGCAGTAGAAGCCCCGTCTTGTCCTGTTTTGTGGGATGAATTTCAGGATGTGTTGCCCTCAGATGCGGGGGATGCTCTTGAGACTATTTGAGCCACTTATTGTGAACTAGATCCATGCTCGTCCTGGCTGGTCAAGGCCAGCTGCGAGACATTAGGGCTGTTGCTGGCAGGGATGGTCAGCGCCTCCCTTGGGGAGGGTAGAGTGCCAGACTTTCTCAAGGAGGCTGTGGTGCAACCCCTGCTCAAGAACCATCATTGGACATTGGCGTCCTGGCCAGCTATTGGCCGGTCTCTAGCCTTTGCTTTTTAGGGAAGGTTATTGAATGGGTGGTGGCCCGACAGCCACAGGAGCATCTGAACTGTGTGTAGAGATCCATTGCAGGTTTTTTGCCACATTGGATCGCCAACAGAATAGGGACTGGTTCAGACTGGGTGGCTCTATTGGAAATGGAATCCATGTGGATTGTCCATTTTAAGCCTGTCTGGGAGTCGATCTACCAGCTCCTCTGACTGAAAATTAGACTAAGGTTGATTTGTCAAGGACCAGGATACTGGTGAGTGAATTTTCAGATGGTACTTGGGGAAACAGAGACGTTTCCTGCTGGCCTGAGTGGTGTGTGGGCCAGGGAGAAGCAAGGAACACCCAAGAGTCCAGAAGAGTAGCAGTCCAGCAAGTGAAGTGAGTCAACCCAGGGCCCCCCAGGCTGCCCTGTTGCCCCAGCAGCTGCTGCTTGCTCCTCCTTCTGCCCGCCGCCCCTGGCCTCCCCGCAGACAGGTCCTGTGTGCCATGCAACAGGGAGGCTCTTCTAACCAGCCCTCTCCAGTCAACTCCTGGCAGTGTGCCAATGCCAATCAGCTGATTGGCACTGGTGTGAACTGCATTCAGGAGCCAACTGGGAAGGTCTGGGGGTGCACACAGCACACAGGACCTGTGTACAGAGAGGCTGGGGGATGTCTGACCCTCCTCCAATCCTGGATCCTCCTTCTCTCCTGGGGGTGGGGCTAGGTTAGTTAGAGGGAAAGGCCTTTAGGGCAGTTCAGGGTGACTTTTCCAGATGGTCCTGAAGGAAGCCTCAAGAGGCATCTCTTTCCCCCTCCCCTCTTTAGCAGAGGGGAGGGAGAAGAGAGAGCAGAAGATTTGGCCCAGTCTCAGACTGCTGCAGAGGACAAGAGGATCGCTCCTTTGGGTGAGTAATATTTTTTGGGAACTTTTCTATTTTTTATTATTTTTTATGTTTTTATTTATTAAATTTTATTTTTTTATTCTTTTAATGCATTTTTTTATTTTGGATTTATTTTTTAGAATTTGGGGTAATTTCGGCTGTCTGGGTATTTAAAATATATTTTGGGATTTTTAAAAGGTTTTTTTTAGGGATTTGAGTAATTTTGGTTTGTCTGTGTATTTTAAATATGTTTTTGGATTTTCAAAAATTATTTTTAGGGTTTGGGGTAAATTTGGCTGACTGGGTATTTTAAATATATTTTGGGATTTTAAAAAAAATATATCTTTTAGGGTTTAAATATTAGTTGTTTGGGTATTTTAATGGATGGTTTTTTAATGGATGGTTTGTGCATTTACTATTTAAAAAAATATATTTTTCTCTTCGATTATAAAATACTTTGTATTTGTATGTCATTTATTGGATATTTGGAATGGATACATTGTGCATAGACTGAGTGTAGCAGAGGAGGATCTTTCTTAGGCCCTTTTCACGCAGTTTCACTGCATGGAGATGGGTGAAGGCGGCTGTGTGAATGCCATGGGGGATGGGTGGGGGTGCGTGCATGCTCCAATGCTACATCCGCCTCCACCCATCTATACCCATCACCCACGCACGGAGCAATAGACTCCAGTGCCCGATGCTTTGTGGGTGGAGGTGGGTGTGCGCTTCTGGGAGTCGGTGCACACCCACTTCCACCCAGTGCAGCTGCACATCCATCCCCTACCCACCATGGTCCATTAAAAAATGGCCTTAGACTGACCATTTTTACATCAATGTGGGGGTGGGGTATGGGTGTTTTGGCACAGTAGGTGGAGGTGTATGTATGTCCCTTTACATGGACACACACACCCCTCCACCCATGGGGCCTCCTCTGGTTTTCTGGAGGGCTCGGTGGGTGGGTGTTGCACAGGAGCTCACCCCCCCCCCCAATCATCCCACTCGGTGTTCACATGTATGAACAACGAGTGGACACCTATCCTCCCACCCACCATTTACATCTACACTCCCCGCACACCCACCCAAACACTGAGCGGTGAGGGCGTCCGTGTAAAAATGGCCTGTAAGCCCCCTGGGGCAGGGACCCTATCTTTGGCCATTTGTACACGGACACCCCCACCCACCTCTGGGTGTTTGGGCAGGTGTACAGGGGGGCGTCTGTGCATATGGTTTGTGGTGGGATGATGTCCGCTTGGTGTTTGCTTGTGTAAACACTGAGCGGTATGGGTGGGGGTGCATGCACGCTCCCATGCAACGTCCACCTGCACCCACAAAGTCCTCCAGAAAACTGAAGGAGGCTCCATGGGTAGAGATGTGTGTGTATCCTGGATGTCACCCTACAACTCTGTTACCCCAGCCACTCTATGCTCGGGGGGCCTTTCGTTCTCTCACCGACCCTGCCCTGAGGGTCAGGGGGGTAGCGTGGGTTTCCTCCTTGCCAATCCCAGTCAATTCCAAACCCTTTCCCCTCCTCCCTCCCTCCCCTTCCCCTTCTTTGAGGCCCATTCTGTTCGTTTATACTCCCCCTTACACCTTCGTGTTGCTGTCATCTACCACCCCCCAGGATCCCTCTCCTCTTTTCTCCCAGACTTTGAATCTCGGCTCACCTTCTTCCTCTCTGATGACACCGCCGCTCTCATTCTTGGTGATTTAAACATTCACGTCGACACACCTTCCACGCCCTCTATCTCCCGCTTTCTCTCCCTGACCTCCTCCTTTGAGCTCCGACTCTGGACCGACGCCCCCACCCATACCGACGGCCACTCCCTTGACCTCATCTTCTCACGAAATTGCTCTCCTTTGATCCCTGCCATAATTCTGATCATTTCCTCATCTCCTTCAGCCTCTCCCACCAACCTCTCTCCTCCTCACCTTCTCCGTGCCCCTTCCACAATATGCAGACCATTACCCCCAGGGAGTTTGCCTCCGCTCTATCCTGCCTCCTCCCCTCAGTTTTCTCCTCCTCCTCCCCTGACTCTGCCATCTCCGCTCTCAACACTTCTCTCTCATCAACCCTTGACTCTCTTGCCCCCTTCTCTTCCGGACCGATCCGGCCCCAAAACGCCCGCCCCGGCTCACCCCTAATGTCCACTACATTCGCTCCTGCACCTGGGCTGCCGAACGCCTCTGGCACAAATCCCGCTCCCTCCCTGACTTCCTCCACTACAAATTTTTCCTCTCCTCCCTCTCCTCAGCTATCTCCCTGACTAGGCAACACTATTATGCCTCCAGGATCAAATCTTTATCTCACAACCCTCGCCATCTCTTCTCTACTTTCGACTCCCTTCTTAAACCCCCCGCCCTCCTCTGCCCTCTTCCCTTGCTGCTCAGGTTCTTGCATCATTCTTCACCTCAAAGATTGACAAGATCTGTCAGGACATTGCCTCCCACCCACCTCCTCCTCCCGCTCCCGTACCACCCTCTCCCCCTCCTCCCTCTCTCCTCACATCCTTCCCTCCTGCCTCCCTCAAGGAAATCTCCGCTCTGCTCTCTTCATCCAACCCCTCCACCTGCCCCCTCGACCCAATCCCCTCCCTCCTCCTGACCTCTATTGCTCCCACTGTCGCACCCCCACTTCTGCATGTCATCAATCTCTCCCTTTCCACAGACTCCTTCCCCTCTGCCTTCAAGCATGCCACTGTCTCCCCCATCCTCAAAAAGTCCAC
Organism: Sphenodon punctatus; assembly: GCA_003113815.1. Lineage (NCBI taxonomy): Eukaryota > Metazoa > Chordata > Lepidosauria > Sphenodontia > Sphenodontidae > Sphenodon > Sphenodon punctatus. The sequence continues at coordinate 417,806 of QEPC01000503.1, read as the reverse complement.
CCTGGACCCATCTGACCCTTCTAGTTACCAGCCAGTCTCTCTCCTTCCCTTTGCCTCAAAGCTTCTGGAACGTGTCATCTACTCCCACTACCTGGACCTCCTCTCTTCCAACTCCTCCTTGGACCCTCTCCAATCCAGCTTCCACCCCCTCCACTCTACTGAAACTGCCCTGGCCAAGATCACCAATGATCTACTAGTCGCTAAATCTAAGCGACTCTACTCCATTCTTGTCCTCCTTGACCTTTGACACTGTTGACCACTTGCTCCTATTGGACTCGAGAGAGTAAGGGGGCTACTGTCAATCAAAGGTGTCACACGACTGGAAGTCCCGCCCCCTGTCAGTGTTCCTTGTCCCTGGAAGTCCCTCCCTGAGCAGGGGGATGTGATGTAGGTGGAAATGACATAGGTAAGGCGACTCCCTGAGCAGGCGGATGTGACGTAGGGGGAAATGACGTGGGTTAGGCGACCCCCTGAGCAGGTGGATGTGATGTAGGGGGAAATGATGTGAGTAAGGCGACCTCCTGAGCAGGCGACTGTAATGTAGGGGGGAAATGACGTGTCACTCCAGGATAGGCCAAGGGTAGGCTGACTTGCAGAAATGGGAATCGCGTGGCAGAGCTGAGCCAATAGGGGAATGCTTTGTCAGTCCTGGTGACATTGTGGGTAACCATGTGAGGGCACAAAGCCAATCAGAACCATTTCTAGGGTATGAATGTTGGGGGGGGCATTTTGTGAGCCCACAGACACCACTTTTTACAACTGAAAATGGCTGCACCCTTTCAGCTTATAAGAAAGGCCTGAAGTGTATTAAAACTCACAGAAACTCCACAAAAGGCAGACAAAGCTATGGACATGCACCAGCCCCTTGAACCCATGGTAAGGCTAAAGAAAAACAGCAGAGATTTTTTATTTTTTTTATTTGAAGGAAAAAAGAGAGAGTTTAATGTTTCTTTTATTTTAACAGATAGAGGACGTTGTGAGGGCTTTTGAAAACCTGAAGTTGGAAGATAATGTGGGCGTAAACATATCCTGTGTCTCCTGCATTTGCAACTGTTTAAGAGGATGCGAACAGATGGATTGGTGTAAAAAGAATTTACCAGCACCAGAAGAATAAAAGCTTTATATGAAATGTCATTTGGTGTCATTGTTGTTTTTTGGGCATGAGTAGCTGGAAGCATGGCAACACACGAGGCTCTGTTAAAAAAGATCTATTACACACCGGGAGAGGCTTGAAGCTTTGGAGGAGTGCACCCTCTTTTTCAGGCCGCTAAAAAGCAGAGTAATACCATATCTAAGAAAGAGGTGATTTCATGGCTTTCAGACCAAGATGCGTATACCCTGCACAAGCCTGCACGAAAGTGTTTTAAAAGAAACAAAACGGTTGTGTCAGGGGTGGATGCACAATGACAGGCTGATTTGGCTGATATGCAGCACCTTTCTACCTATAACGACGGTTTCAGGTATATCTTGATCGTCATAGACATCCTGTCTAAGTATGCGTGGGCCTAGGTTTGAAAAACAAGACAGGAGAGGAAGTAGCTAGGTCCTTTGGTGTCATATTCAGGGAAGGGAGGATACCCCCAAAATTACAAACAGATCAGGGGAAAGAATTTTTAAATAAGACATTCCAGAAATTGCTCAGACAGCATGAGGTGCACCACTTTGTAACCAATAGCCATGTCAAGGCAGGGGTGGTGGAGTGTTTTAACAGAACTTTAAAACAAAGATGTGGAGATATTTCACAGCTCGCAACACCTATCGCTATACTGACGTGTTACCTCAGTTCATAAAGAGCTATAATCACAGCTACCACAGGTCCATACATATCAGACCTGTAGATGTGAACTCTAGAAATGCTCTGAAGGTGTGGGAAATGCTTTATGGGGACAACCAGAGGATAAGAAAGGAGGTACCCTCATTTAGAAAAGGGGACCACGTGAGGATCTCCAAGTACAAAGGGAAATTTGAGAAAGGTTATGCGCAAACCTTTACAGGGGAAATATTCCTAGTGGATGACATTCTTACCAAGGCACATCGGCCTGTGTACAGACTGAGGGATTATGAAGGCAAAGAGATCCTTGGCACCTTCTATCCTGAAGAGCTTCAAAAAGTCAACCCTAAACAGGAAAAGTTGTACAGGATTGAGAAGGTGTTAGCCACAAAGGGGAAGGGGCGAAACAAGCAGTGTTTGGTAAGTGGCTAGGCTGGCCTTCTAAATTTAACAGTTGGGTAAGAGCCTCAGAGGTCACTGAAGCTTAACCATCATGGAGGATGGGGGGTTTCACATCACTTTACCGAGCAACACATGCACCAGTGCTTTTCCACAAAACACCAGTTCTAATTTTACCATAGAGCTAGTCAGACGCTTGGACCTTCCAGTCGCCTGTCTGAAATACAATACCCCCACAGTTGGGACAACGTCGCAACGCCCACCATTTATGAAATCAGCCATGGACCTGCAAAGTGGCGTTACACCCTCGCCCCCGGCTATTATTCAAGCGTTGCGGAACTACTGGAACAAATAAACAACCAGATACCCAGAGGTGCTGACCCACCTCCTATAACCCTGAGGCTTGATCCTATGGGAAGAAAAGTTAGAGTGGAGACCACTGATACACACAGGGTCCTGCTCCGAGGGGTTGAAGCCCCTAACATAGGCAGGCCAGCTGATTCTTACAGGTTCCTAGCCCGTGGGGCTCTAGCCCATATAATAGGGGCATCGTCAGGTTTAACGAACCAGCAATTTCCCCACGCTGCAGACATTACGGGGGGTTTCAACTCTCTGTACCTGTACACAGACATCGTAGAGCACCAGTTTGTGGGGGATTTCTCAGTGCCGTTATTGCGATGTGTTCCTGTGCAGGGGAGCAGCAACGAGTTTGTCATCATCACCTACGACAAGCCTCACTACGTACCGATCAGTAAACATCACATTGACACTATCACCATTGAAATAAAGACAGATCAAGACGAGCACATCTCATTTCGCTTTGGAAAGGTGGTTGTGAAACTACACATATGCCCTCGGAGAGCAGTGGGGTTTTAAGATGGTGATTGTAAAAAATTACAGGGACCCCAGGGTCTATGCCAACTATTACAAGGCACAGGCCGGTTACGGCCTCCCGGGATTTCAAGGGGACCCTGTGATGTATGGCGCAGGCATTGGGGGGATATTTCGCAGTCTCTTTTGAAAAGCTGTTCCTCTGTTAAGAAGGGGGTTTGAGTTGATTAAACCCCATGCCAAAACAGCCACCCAAAATATAGCCAAGGAGGTGTTGGGGCATGTCTCTCATACAGTTCTGGAGAAAATCACCCCCTCTGATAAACAGGAGGGCTCCGGGCTTATGTATATACATAGAAAAAGAGGAGTTAAGAGAAAGGCTTCACAAACACTGCGAGTGGGGCCCCCTCATGCCCATAAAAGGAAGGATCCACAGAGGGGGGCACGGCAGAAGCAGGGAAAGGCTGCACGAAAGAGGAGACATGTTAGTATGAGCAAGGGTGATATCTTTTAATCAACATGGCTTTTATTCACTGCGGATCTGAGGAATGCACCAAATCTGAGCTAGACCTGTTTCAAGTACCCCCCACACAAACCAGCATCGAGAAGAGCATGTACATAGAAATCCCCCCTCTCTCGACCGTGGGTGAGACAGCCCTACTTGATTTTTTCATCGCTGGAAATGGAATAGACTATTTAGATTTAAACAATACGTTACTCTACCTTTCCTGCAAGATTGTCAAGGAAAACGGAGCGAACCTCGATGCGGACACCGGGGTGGCGCTAGTGAATTACCCTGTGGCGTCCATTTTCAGTCAGTTGGATGTCACCTTGGGGGACCGTCTTATTAGCCAGAGCAATAACTGTTACCCTTACAGGGGTTTCATAGAATCTGTGCTCAATTACGGTGGAGACGCCCTCGCCACGCAATTTTCTGCAGGCCTGTTTTACAAGGACACAGCGGGGCTACACGAAACAACAGATTTGGAGGAGGGTAACGAGGGTTTTAAGAAAAGGGCGAGCCTAACCAGAAACAGCAGAAAAATTGAGTTGCTGGGCCCCCTCCACAGTGACCTGTTTTTTCAAGAAAAACTATTATTGAGCGCGGTGGATGTGAAAATAAAACTGACTCGCGGGAAGGATTCTTTCTGCCTCATGAGTAGTGAGCCTGCCAGGCGGTACAAGTTGCAGCTTCTAAATGCCTCGCTTTTTGTAAAAAAAGTACGAGTGGCACCAGGAGTGCGCCTAGGACATGCCGAGGCCCTGCTTACCTCCAATGCTAAATACCCGGTAGATCGGGTGGGGATGAAAGTGTTCAGCATCCCTGCCGGCAGTCGTGTCAGTAATCAGGAGAATCTGTTTCTCGGACAGATCCCCAAGCTGCTGGTTTTGGGTTTCCTGGACAATGATGCTTTTAGTGGAAATTATGCCAAGAACCCCTTTAATTTTAAACATTATGACATTAATTTTGTGGCGCTCTATGTGGACGGGGAGCAAATTCCAGCCAAGCCGCTGCAGCCGGACTTTGCAGGAGGAAATTGTGTCAGAGAATACATGAATCTGGTACAAACCGCCGGCAAGCACATGAAAGACAGGGCGCTGCTCATCAACCGTGAGGAGTTTGCACAGGGGTACACACTATTCGCCTTCGATCTGTCTCCTGATCAGGAGGGTGGTGACCATTACTCGCTGATTAAAAATGGAAGCCTGAGGGCTGAAATACGCTTTGCGGTTGCCTTACCCATCACAGTCAACATGATCGTTTATGCTGTTTTTGACAATCTGATAGAGATAAATCAAAGGAGAAATGTGTTGTTTGACTATATGTGACATGGATGCCGTACAGCTAGTACACATTTTATCATCAGACCCCTACACGAGAAAGACATTCTTGGATGTGTTCCCGAGTGACTGGCTTCCCAAGGGGAGATTGTGGCAAAGGCCTGTGGGCCTAGTGGTCAACACGCATACCCACACCCAGCCTGGAGAACACTGGCTTGCTGTCTACCTAACAGAGCACAACCAGGGGGAGTTTTTTGACTCTTACGGCCACCCGCCTGACAGTGAATTGTTTCCTAGAAGCATTCTGAAATTTTTGAAGAAAAATGCTTGTAGGACTGTATTTCACCGCAGACAATTACAAGACCCACGCTCTGTGGCCTGTGGATATCATTGTGTATTTTTTCTACATCATCGATGTAAGGGTTTATCTTTTGAACAAATTTTAGAAATGTATTCTGATAATTTAGCAGAAAATGACCGAATGGTGATGCAATTTGTAAAAAGTAAAAAGTTGCGCATGCCCAGGACTGTGCAGGGCATGCTTCAACAAGCCCAGACCTGTGTCTCCTGCAGAGAATTTCAAAGCCGTGTTTTTCAATAAAGTGGGTTTAAAAGTAAATCCTCATCTGTCTCTTTTGTTCAAAGAAAGACCCAGACAGCGTAATTCTTTCAAAAAAAAAAAGATTTATTTAAACACGTTATATAGGGAGCCAATTAAACAGTCCAGACTTCCTTCTATAGGCTTGAAGAGGGGTCGTGGGGGTGGTAGGCAGACTTGAGACGGGGTCTGATTTCATGGCATCTAGAAGCTCTCTATTAGAGGTGTTTCTTATTAGAGATGAAGGGACATTAACGTCGGCCATGGCCTTCAAAAAAGCATCCCAGCCCGTGGGTGGTTTCTTGAGAGCGTGCTGCTGCGTGGCTGCACGAACCAGGTCCAGCATACTAGATCCTCTGATTGCTGTGCCTTTGTACACAAACGTTCCGCTGTCATCCCAGGATGCGCGCTCGGCATTCTGTTTTAATTTAGTCAGCAGAAGCTGAGCGTTGGCCTGACTTTGCTTATTTATACCTTTTAGCACCTCTTGTGTGATGGTGTCTGATTCCGGAGGGGGACTTGACACCAACTCTTCTGAGGGGGGAAGCATTAAAGTCAATTTCCCTTTTTCTGCCTCCTCTTGCCTCGCAAAGGTTAAATATTTTTGAAGGGCAGAGGCGTAGTGCTTTGCCTTCTCGTAGTCACCCATGCCGGGCCTATGCAGAATGGCTTTCATTTCTGCATCTAGAGAACGGCTAGCAGTGGCTCTGATGCTTTCCTCAGGGGGCGGAGGTCTTCTTAATTGCTCTAGCTGATGTGATGGCACCAAGTACATTTTTTCAGCATATTCCATCACTGTCTAGTCAATAGGCTCGTGATCAGCGGTATGGCGATACTAAGCAGTGGTCCTAGAAAGCCACCTTTCTGGTTCAGCAGTTGCCTCTTTCTTTTAAGAGTTGTTTTCTTATTAGAAAGGGCCTTTATATTTCTTTTTTCTTTTTTCAACACCCTTAGTTGCCTTGGGGTGAGAGGTATATTACCTTTTAAGGTATTTAAAGCAATTTCTGAGATAGCAGCCACTAGGTCATCAGAAGCAGCACAGAGAATAGCTTTTCGTTGCAAAAGAGGTAGTTTTACAAGCTGTTTTAGAAGGGGGAGATTTCTCTTGACCCGGGACGACATACTTGCACCGAATGGGAGGGGGATAATAAGGTCAGTGGCTTTTTATTTCCTTTTTTTCAAAGTGTATGTAACAGGCCAATCTGGGGGGAAAAGACCCGACCTTAGTCTGTAATCCTCTGGTGTGGAAGCATTTAAATCCACAACCAGGTACCCATAAGGTTTTTGGGTAGCATCTTCAAAGGCTTCCATGAAAAATTTGGTTTTTCCTGGATACATTTGCCGGGCCAGAGTAGCAATCTGTAATTTATCTCGGGGGTTCTTAAACAAAATGATAAATTTACTGTTAAGATTAATAGTTCTGCTACGCTTCCCCTGGCAAAAGATGTTCTGTACAATATAAATAATGGATAATTTTTTATGATGGCAGTATTTTGTGAAAGCTTTCTCGATCTCACCGTTTTCAGAAGCAGAGTCCATCATGTCGTCTACTACAATCCAATTGACTTTATTGGGGGGTAGCATCACATCATCGTTCAATGTATCAGGCAAGCCATCTACAAACTTGATAAAAGGATATTTACAGAGTAATTCTTTATACAAAGGTTGCCAGCAACCATAATACCATACAATATTCTCAGGCATATCAGACAATAAAGTATCAGCATGTTCCAAGATTTTTGTTATAAAGTAGGTTTTCCCGCAGTTGCTAGGCCCTGCAAGAATAGCGGAAAAAGGGTGTTGCCAACGGGTGTCCATGGTTAATATCCGTAAGGGGTGCTACTAAGGTCTTCTCGGAGCACTCTCTTATCATAAACCACTTTTTGTGTTTTTTTAAGTGATTTGGTGTGGATTTCAAACTGCGCTCTGTTTCTTACTATCCCAGGGTGCTGTATCACAATTTCTTTAGGATTGTCTCCTTGTGGGTCATAATTTTGTACGAGATCTTTAATGCCCTCGAAATTGACTTTTTCCGAGTTGGCAACGTTCAGTGTGATTCCCTTTACTTTCATACACACTTTTCCCCCAGAGAGCTTGAAGCCGTATGTTTTGGGACCCCCCGACGCGTATTCTGTAATGTAGTCATCTGGAGGAAGCTCGCTCGTCAGCTCTCCTAAATAGTCCCCCAAAGGGGGCTCCCACTCCCCCTCCCTGCTCACAAAAATAACAGAATCAGTGTCATGATAGAGGCAGCACTCTTGCAGCCCATCTAAAAGCTTGAACAGATCTAAGTGTGCATACGCCCTAGTGAAAGCTGCTAAAAACACATTTGTGTTGCCAGAGATCACGCAGCGGCCTTTAGAGTACTTCCACCTGACAACGGCTGCCTCCTCCTCAAAAAAATCGCAGGAGGAAACAATGTAGTGTGGGGGAAACACAAGTTGGAAAAGATCATCAGCCTCCCTCACTATACTCACATTCCCCATATTTACTCTCTGTGCAAACTTACCCCAGAGAGAGTTGAGATAAAGCTTAGCAACACTGTGCTTTGAAGGGTTCACCTCCACATGTTCTGGACGTAACTGCACCCCCTCCCTCTTATAATAGTCCTCAACGTACTTGGCTCATTGCTCTTTAGTGACACACCATTGAGGGTACCCCGATGCCTCCTGATTTTGTCAGAGGTGCAGGTTAATATACTCTGAAAAGAGTTTATCAGACCTCTTTTCAAAGTGCCACACTTCAAAGACTTTACCTAACCTGTACCCCTTCTCTAAAGCAACAGTCAGCTCAATGGTGCACCATGTTCCCTCAAGGGCCCTTTCCTCATCTGTGTGAAAGCATGGATCCATCTGTTTGTTCTCTGCACACGTTCTGCACAAAGGGAACATAAGCTTTCTGCCCATCCTAAAAGGGATAATGGGGAAAAAAAGCCCACGAGGAGGGTACACCTTTGCTTTGGCAAGACCAAAGTACTCAGAGAGTGGTGCAAAATTTTCACAAATGATTTCGGGGTGGCCAGTGGGGTATCCTTTTGTTTTATTTACAAAGGGGTAAAGACTGGTAAAGTCATAATAATGAATCTCTTCCCCTGGCTCCGTAGCATAGTAAAGAGAGATAGCATTAGTTCTCCCCCCAAACAATGCATCTCTAGGCTGCAGGGGCTGCGGAAGCCCTCTATCTTTCAGGAACTGCTGCAACTCTGCATCTTTTTCTAGCATTTCTTTCCACTCTTGCTCCCAGATAGTTCTCACTGAATAACCCCTCTCCCTGAGAAAATCGTTTTTGCACAGTGTCTGATACGCGTGAAATCTGCAAGAATTCCCAATTAGGCATTTTTTCTCATCTTCCCTGTAGTATTTTAGGCACCCATGGTAGAAACAACCTTAAAATTCAAATGCCGTTTTCACAACCCTAACAACAGCATATCCGTCTAAATAGTAGTTTCCTGCTCTATACTCCCCGCCCTGTAAGGCATGCTGAATGTTGACTTGCTCCTTGTGCTCTATAAAGGATAGCCACTGAATGCTGGAGGTTGAATACCTTTTTGCACTCCTGTGATATTCATCAGGAGGGGTGAGAGCTATGGTGTCTGGTTCGATGAACATAAACTTAAGCGTTGCCAAACTTACAGAAGGCAATGTTAAATACTGGAAGGGGTCTATCTGTCTGTGTTCCACCCACCCGTCCCCCTCCTTAGTCGTCCCCACATACACCTCCCTCTTAGTCAGCTCCATGATCTCAGCCCTATACAGAACACACGCCTCCTTCAAAATCTTTACGTCTTGCTGACAATAATATGCCAGCTCCTTTTGCAAATCAAATGTTTTCTGCTTGTTGGCTTCGTACCATTTAAAAAAATCAGCCTTCTCATCAGGCATCATGCTGGTTAGCCCGTAAGACTCTGGAGGAGGCATGGGGCCTATGTACTTCTGTGTAGCCTGTGTGTTAAAAAAAATGGGGAAAATCAAACCCCATCATCTTGGGAAGCTTGGCTAGTTTCATCGGGAGAAAGTTTAAGCTATCTATAAAGTGGATGTTTAGAGCCATTACCTTGGCCGCTAAAATCTTCCTGCCCTGGGGTACGAACCCAACATCCATGCCTTGTCTGAGAAGATCTTTAACAACAAAGTAAGTGTCATAATGAGAGGCATTGTGTGCTAGAAAAGAAAAGTGTCTAAACTTGGTATCCATAAAGGTTCTGACAAAATCAGCAACACGATCAGGGCCCTTAAACTCCCAGCTTTTACCCACTTTAAGAGATTCGGCATAGATGCAGTTTGGGATATGAATACCTGTTTCCTGCATACATTCAAAATCATAAAAAAATGTATTTCTCAGACACCCTAGGTTTTGTAATGCCCTGCATGTAGCAGAGATTGCTGTTCACATCATCTACCTTTCCATAGCACTGGGAACATTTCATACCCTCGCATTTATGCTTTTTATTAATGTAGCAATTACATTTGGGGCAGAGAATTTTATCTCGGCATTTTACTTTATCTTCCACAGCCAGTGCTCTGTGCCTGTCTAAGCAGAGCTTAGATCTACACAACAAAAGACAACTGGGGCACTTGTATTTGTCTCCTTTCTGGTAAGCACAGGTGCTGTCTAGACACAGACTACAGCGCATGGTACAAAAATGATCGTGACTGTAAATCCTGCGGCAATAATCACAGTAGTTACGACCACCACAAAATGCTTTTATGTCCTTAACACCATAATAATGCTCATCTTCAAGAAACATATAGACAGCACTATTTTGTGTTATAAAACTGTGTTATAAAAATCCCACTTTCCATTGGTACTGTGATAGACCACTATGTTAACGTTTAAAATATTTTCAAACGCCGCTACATCTGTCAGCCTAATTTTTTTCTGATCGGAATACCCTAGCACCCGGTGCAACTGCCTTGCTGACTCTAAGATGATAGGATCTGGAATATCTACCCCCTTTAAAAGTTTCAAAACAGCCCCTGCAAAACACAAATTTGTGCCTGTATAATTAAAGTCAATTAAATGCCGTCTTTTTATATTGACAATATTATCCTTAGGGATGGTTTTAAGCACTCTTCTTCCTCCAACCCCAGGGTTTTTAATTGCCAGCGCTTGTACACGCATGTCATCGCTAAAACTAGCTTGAGCGTTACTTTGCAAGCAACCTGATATTACATTCATAAATTCGTCAGCATTAAATTCATCTTTCTTTCGTCTCACAGAACAAATAGGTCCAGGCAGCCCCATGCCGGTTAAGCGGACTTGCAAAAAATCATCGGGGAGACATCAGCTTGAAGCTCTTCCAAGAGCTTGTGAATACAATTAAACATGGCATGTTTTGCATGCTCTGGGTCAGCTACATGCTCTATATTAACAAAACGATAGCCACGACCATATTGTGTAGCCTGGTACTTTGCAATGTGCTGCTCCCACTGATCCACAAGCTCGAGGTAGACCTCCTCAATTGAGATGGGTTCCTCAGCCTCCTCCAGGGGGGGCCTAGAAACAGATTGGCTCTCCCCGCTAGAAGTAATCTGAGGGCCCCCCTCATTAGATTTGTTTTGGGAACCAGAAACAGTTTGAAAATATTTTTAGGCATCTTTATTGAAGCACACAACGCCTGTAATTTCTTTAAATAATTACTAAAATGCTTTGGCAGGATATTCCCCGCACTTAAACTTTCTGAAACAAACTTTGAAAGTTTCTCCCTCTGATGTTTATAGTTATCATCAAGGTATGCATAGACCCTTATGATTTTTGAAAAAAACAGAGATGCTTCTTTAAGGCCCATCATTTCCAGATTTGGGCCATCCCTAGAAAGAATCAGTGAGGGAGAGGTTGACGTAGTATTACTACCACATGCAAGCTGGAAGGGTGCTGTTCCCATATCATCTGGCCTAATCCTGCACCCACCGCTGCACTAGGCCCTAAACACATACAAAAAAAGAAGAAAATTTTAGTCCCTTTATATGGCAAGGAAGATTTTTTTTTTTGCATTTGCATCTATGATTACCAGGGGTAGGAAGGCCAGGAATCAGCATAGAGGACCTCTTTGCACTTGGCTGAAATTCTTCATCTTCTAGGTAGTAAAATAAAGAAAACTAATTGCAATTAGTTTAAAAACAAACCAGTAAAATAAAAAAAGTAAATTAAAAATTGTATTGGTACCTTCTGCCTCACAATAGGTGAAAACAGACATGACGCTAACCACCCTTTAACCACACTTGGTGGTCATTTATGCATGTTTCAGGGCTGCATAGGTCACCAATACAGCCCTGCAATATGCATAAATAACCACCAAGGGTGGTTAAAGGGTGGTTAGCATCATGTCTGTTTTCACCCAATGTCTCCTCTTGAAAGTGGCTTTTTAAAATTTGTATTTGTGCTTTGCTCTGAATACAGCTGAAAATTAAAAAATCAGAGATTGCGTCTTTTTTAAAGGATGCAATAAGCTATCCTTTTCATTTTATTTTATTTTTACTTACCAGCATCCTGCCTTGTTTCAGGAGGATCACACACTCTACTAGATGAAGAACTGCATTCTTCCTCTAAATAAAAATAAAAACAAAAGGTGCTTAATATTGTTAAAGAAAAAATCTTGCTTAATTAAAAAAAACCCAAAAAAACCCAAAACACCCTCACCTTTACCATCATTATCGTTATATATCTGACTCGTGGTTGTCTCCTCAAGCTCATCCATGGCATGCAACAGGTCTGATAGGAAAAGACATTGTGTTATTTCTTTTCATTGAACCCTCCCCCCCCTCCCAGGCCCTTGGAAAAACAGACACTTACTATCATCTGAGAGAGAAGCTTTAAGGGCAGGCATGGTATGGTCCAATCTAAAAGATAGAAAAATAGTGATACTCTTTTTAAAAACTGACTTTAAAATCAAAGCATGCTCTACCATTCCCCATGCACCGTGGCTAATTCAAAAAGGCACACTGCCCCTACACCACGAGTCATCCGCTCTCAACAAAGCCCCTTCCTAATTAAATCATGCCCTAGTTTAAACTTAAAAGAGCCACAATGGATTTACATAAACTCAAAGAAGCTATGAAAAGTATGTGGACCATCATGGCTGCATTTTAAAACCCTCCCCGGAACATGTGCTCACACACTCCTAAATGCTGCAAGCAAGAAAATAAAGGCTCTAACATTTATTTTTAAACTAGAAAGCCACCCCACCATGTGCTACTTCTAACAAACAATGCAGAGCACCCCATGCCCCCCTGTACCTGTAGGAGCTGAAATAGCCCCTGCAGTAAATCAAAGCATGCTCTACGTCTTCCCATGCACACTGGCCTTACACCATGAGTCATCCGCTCTCAGCAAAGTCTTCCCTAATTAAATTACACCCTAGTTTAAAATTAAAGGAGCTACAATGGATTTACATAAACTCAAAGAAGCTATGAAAAGTATGTGGATCATCATGGCTGCATTTTAAAGCTCTCCCCATAACATGCGCTCACAGTCTCCTAAGTGTTGCAAGCAAGAAAATAAAGGTTCTAACATTTATTTTTAAAACTAGAAGCCTCCCCCACCATGTGCTAGTAAAAAACATTTCCAGCACCCCCCAAAAGACTTCTAACAAACAATGTAGTACTCCCAGTTTCATTACCCCCCCTTTGCTATGCAATCTTACTCACCTAAATACTTCTTGCAATGAGTTCTCCTGGACAGAGGCTTGCAAAATGGGACAGTACAGAGTCTTTTAAAACCTTGCAAAGCCAGGACAGCCCCCTGTCCCTTATTGGCCAGAATCCAAGAACTTTAAGCATGAACAAACTGGCCAATAGGGGGCGGAGTCTTTTAAAAGCTTGCAAAGCCAGGACAGCCCGCTACCCCTTATTGACCAGAATCCAAGAGCTTTAAGCATGAACAAACTGGCCTGCCATAACCCTCTTTCACCACTAGATGGTGGCAGTGTATTACAAATAAAAAAGCTAGACAAATTTATCGGCAAAGGTATTAAAAAAAATACAAGCACAAACTTAAGCATCTGTTACTTTATTTACAGACTTGTTTAATACATAAAAAAAGGTCACACATACATTTTTTTTTAAAAAGACTTGTAATGATGCTTTTTAATCATGGTCTCTACAAATTCTAATATATATTTATCAGATGGTTTAATGATATGATCTAACCTGTCTTCAGGGTGAGGAGATGCCTTCACTTTATAAAGCAACACAAGAGTTAGGTTAAAAGTGTCCTGGGTAATACATAAAGCTTGTAAAGCATATGCCAACATCATTTGAATATGAAACACCTTTTGCAGGCACAGGTTATCACATACAAATTTAAGTTTTATGTTTCTGTCCTCAGATGTCCAGGTAACACAATCATGATGGTGTTGTGAAGGATCCTCTATTTCACAGGCCTCACAGTCTGTAATCAGCTTTTCCCTGTAACAATGTTTTAAAATCCCATACAGCGAGGCTCTCACGATAGATTTCATAAATGTCCTTCGGTTTGAAGGCTGAGGATAGTCCGTCTTGTTTACCTCCAAACCCAGCTGCCTCTGCAGTGTAACATGTGCTTCCTGCTCTGGCTCTTTACTCTCTAGGCAAAAACAGGCTGCAGCCTCTGGCTTACTTTAATCCGAGATGTCATCTTCAGGGGCTCTTTCAAGCAGCTCCTGAATAAAAATCAAAGAGTATAAAAAATTAGCAAACCAAGTATCACATGGTTACATTTCTACCCCCTCCCTCTTTAAATCACCCTTACCTGCAACAAAACTGGCAAACTGTGCTGATCAGCTTCCACGTAAATTGGCAATTCCGGTGGTGTCTGCGCTCCCATTCGGGGTTCTTCATCGTGAGTCGGCATGCTAAAAAGAACCTTAGCCAAAGGCCCCTTCTCGGTAACATCGTCCTCTGAACTTAAAATATAACGCTTTCTAAGTAGACGTCTCACTACTGCTGGAGGCGTGCTGAACTCCATAGGCCTCACAGGAGTGGTGTCAGCTAGGAATGCCATTTTCAGTTGTAAAAAGTGGTGTCTGAGGGCTCACAAAATGGCTCCCCCAACATTCATACCCTGGAAATGGTTCTGATTGGCTTTGCGCCCTCACATGGCTACCCACAATGCCACCAGGACAGATAAAGCATTCCCCTATTGGCTCAGCTCTGTCACATGATTCCCATTTCTGCAAGTCAGCCTACCCCTGGCCTATCCTGGAGCGACACATCATTTCCCCCCTACATTACAGTCGCCTGCTCAGGGGGTCGCCTTACCCACGTCATTTCCCCCTACATCACATCCGCCTGCTCAGGGGGTCGCCTAACCCATGTCATTTCCCCCTACGTCACATCCGCCTGCTCAGGGAGTTGCCTTACCCACGTCATTTCCCCCTACGTCACATCCACCTGCTCAGGGAGGGACTTCCGGGGACAAGGAACACTGACAGGGGGGCAGGACTTCTGGTCGTGTGACACCTTTGATTGACATTAGCCCCCTTACTCTCTGACTCGCTTTACTCTTTGGGCTTCCGCAGCTCTGTCTTTGACTGGTTCTCCTCCTACCTCTCTGACCGCTCCTTTAAAGTCTCGCTCCCC
>QEPC01000503.1:353214-401952 GCA_003113815.1 Sphenodon punctatus | reverse complement strand
TCCTTCAAATCCCTCCTCAAGACCCATTTTTTCCTCGCCGCCTTTCCCAATGCCTGCTAGTCGTTCCCCATATACTTACTGTCTGCCCTCCTCTGCAGACTGCTGCAACCAACCTGATTGTAACCAAGCCAAGCACATGCACCTGAGACTTCGCATCCACCTAAATGTTTGTTTGTCTTCTCCTTTGTCTCTCCCACTGTCCCCTCTCCCTGTCTCCCCCTCCTTGTCTTTTAGATTGTAAGCCACAGGCAGGGAATGCATCCATTTCTGTGTTCTGTATGGCACTAAGTACATGACTGGCACTATATAAATGTTTATAATAATAATAATAAATAATAATGTCTGTGTAATCGGACACACACACACCTCCACCCACTTCAGCTAAACACCCATCCCCCCCACCCACCTCCGTTCATGTAAAAAGGGCCTTTGATAGATGAGGGTGTCCATGTATGACCCATTTTACACAGGCCATTTTTACATGGACGGGGGGGATTGGTGTTCAGTCACAGTGGGTGGAGGTGGGTGGGTGTCCCTTTACACAGGAGCATGCATGCACCCCCACCCATCCCACTCAGTGTTCACATTGGCAAACACCAAGCAGACATCATCCACCCACCCACTGCCAGCTATATACACAGATGCTCCCCCCCGCCCCCCCACACCTGCTCTGTGAGCAGGAGGATGCGGGGTAGAAATATAAATAAATAAATAAATAAATACACAGACACACACCCACCTCCACCCACAGGGTGCCCCGTGGGTAGAGATGGGTGGATTATGGATGTAGGTGGGTGTGCATCAGGAGCACGCACACACAAACACCCACCACCTGTGGTGTTCACACGGGTGAACACCTTATGCACACCCATCCCCCAACCCACTGCCAGCCCATTTCCACAGATGGCCCCTCACCTCACACCCACCAGAACACCCATTGGTGAGTGGGGCTGATAAAACAGCCACAGACAATCTAACACCGATAAAATGTGTGTTACATTTTATTATACATGTTGCAGGGCTGAAGGTGTGCTCTATGGGTGCCCTGCAACATGTATAATAAAATATGGAACACTGGGGGGCGGGCGTCCATGTAAAAACAGCCATAATGTTGTGGTTTCAAGGTCTTTTTTACACAGATGGCACTACAGGCCCATTGGGTGGAGGTAGGTGGAAATGGGTGGGCGAGCACACCCACCAAACACCCATTTGTGCCAAGCAGGGAAACGTTTACACGGACACCACTGCGGGGGGTCATGGGAAAGAAGGGGAGGGGTCAGCACACACCCATCGGGCACACTCACACCGAGGGCAACACTGAGCAAACACCCATAATGTTTACACGGGCCGCCCAATGGAGGGGAAACCACGCCCAACACAGTGATGTTACAACATGGCTGAGTGAGGGCAAATGAAGCCGTGGCAAACAGCACCGCCCCTACACTTCCAGACTCTGAGCGGGTGGGGGAGGAGGGACCTGGAATGTCAGGAGATATAAAGAAGCAGCCCCTGTCAAGCCCCGAGACACAGTCCAGACAGCTGGGCGCCACAGACCCTTTGGAACCCAGACCACACTCGCACACCACAGTGTACACAAGCACACAGGGAAACCCAGCAGGATGAGAGAGAAAGGGGACCCCAACCAGGGGAAGTGGGGTCAGGAGCAAGCACAGACACTGGGAAGAAAAGGCAAGCCCTGAAATGGGTGGGGACTGTAATGTATGCAGGCCTAGTCAAAGATCCAGTGTATGGCCCTTTAAGAGTGTGCACACACACCAGGGGGCTGGTTCTGAGGCTCAGTTCCTGGGTGGAAGGCCTAGGGAAAGGGCTGAGGAACTGGGAGCTTGTAAGAGGCCTGGATCCAGGATTAAATAAAGAGATTTGTTAACTTTGTAAATCTTCACTTCTTGGCAATCAGCAGACAACACATGGTGTCCGAGTGGGATGAACCAGGGCCTTCACACAGAGCAACTTAAGAAATGTGCCTCCCATGGACTTTGAAGCAGGAAACACAGCAGAGAACTGGACAAGATGGAAGGAGCTAATGGAACTAACATTTGCAGGACCAGAAAGCTGCTCATTTTCTAATATGCATTGGGCAAAAGGACAGGGATATCTGCAGAGCCTGGGTCTCTAGTGGCAAGCTCACAGAAGCATAAAAAAAAGACCCAGACAGACTGTTTGAAGTTTTTGAGGCCTACTGCATGCCAAAAAAACCTCCCACCTCAATACAGGGGGAAATTTTCTATGAGAGAAATCAGGGTCCAACAGAAACCATTGATGAGTGGGTAACCCAGCTGCAGTTATTCCTCAAAGACTGTGCCTTCACAGATGGGGATGACATGCTAAAAGATAGAATCCTTATGGGATCAAACTCTGACTACAGGAAAAATTACTCATGGAGGACAACCTAACACTAGAGAAAAACATCAGAATAGCAAAAGCACATGAGACATCCAAAGCACAAATGAAAACGCTTGCTAGCAACAATCAAACTATAGAAGTGATACAACAAAGAGGAAAGAGTACACTTTTAAGCTGCCCCACAAAGGCCAAAAGAAATTACACCATGAAAGAACAAAATCTGCTGGCCTGCAGAAGATGTGCACAACAGCATGCAAAGGAAGATTTGTACCCAGTCACAGGGAAAATATGCATGTACTGCCACAAAGCAAATCACTTTGCATGAGCATGCTGCCTAAACAAACAAAGAGGCAGGAGAAGCACAGTGCACACAGTTGCAGAGCACACACAAGAGGTAGAAGAATATGATCAGGATGATTCAACAATGTACCTATCCACTATTCAAAAGAGAAAGACAGATAATGATGAAGCCCACGTAACCATCCTAATTGGCCCAAAGGACATACCCATAAGTCCCATAATCTTCAAAATTGACACAGGGGCACAAGTAAACTGCATTCTCACTACAGAATACAGAAAACATCTAGTCTGATAACCTGTAACAGAGCAGTTGGCAGGATATGGGGGACATCAACTCAGTGTAGTGGGGAAATTCTCTGCAAAAAGCACGTACAAAAACAGAAGCCAACATCTGGATTTCTACATGATAAACACCCCAGCAAAAGTATTGGGACTGAAGGCCCTTCAGTCCTTAAACCTAATCAAAATTATGATTGCTATAGACTCCACAAACAGACCACTCACATCAGAAAAAGTCATGATAAGATTCCCTGACGTGTTTAAAGGCATGGGATGCCTACCAGGTCACTGCAAGATCAAGCTGTCACCAAATGCAACACCAGCGATTCACACACCCCACCGACTCCCACTAACAATAAAGCCCAAAGTGGAAAAGGAACTTTGCCTCATGGAACTACTAGGAATAATAGAAGAGCCATCAGAGTGGGTCAGCTCAATGGTTGCAGTGGAGAAGAAAAGTACTGGTGCAATCAGGATATGCATAGACCCACGAGATCTAAACAAAGCAATCATGAGAGAACACTACAGTCTGCCCACAGTAGATGACATAAATAACTCACAAGCTATCTGATGCCAGAGTATTCAGTGTTCTAGATGCACAATCAGGATACTGGCAAATTAGACTAGATAAAGACAGCAGCAAGCTGACCACCTTCAACACCCCATTTGGATGATGGTGCTTTAAGAGAATGCCATTCGGCATCTCATCAGTTCAAGAAATATTCCAAAAGAAGGTACATGAAGCACTGGAAGGGCTAAAAGGGGTTGAAGTGACCATTGACGATATTCTGGTACATGGAAGCACCAGAGAAACATGATGAAAACCTAATAGCACTACTTACAAGATGTAAGTAATGCAACCTAAAACTTAACCGCACCAAAATGCAATTTGGAGTAGAACAAGTAAACTACTTTGGTCACATCCTGGAAAGGAGAAGCATCAAGTCTGACCCAAATAAAGTAGAAGCCATAAAACAGCTAAGAGCACCAACATCCCCAAAGGAATTAGAAAACATACTCAGAATGGTGGCCTAACTATCAAAGTTCACACCAAAACTGGCAGAGATTACAGCTCCCCACAGAGACCTAAAGAAGAAAAACAGTGAGTGGTACTGAGATGACAAGATGCTCAAAAACATGAAAGAAGCCATCTCTCAAGAAGCAAAACTAAAGAACTACAATGTAAGAAAAGAAGTAACACTACAAGTAGATGCATCACGGGCAATGGTCGGGGCAGCACTACTGCAGGAAGGGCACCCTGTGGCGTATGCATCAAGAGCACTAACATAATCTCAACAGAACTAAGTGCAAATTGAAAAGGAACTATTTGCCATTGTGTTTGGGTGCCAGAAATTCCACCAATACATCTATGGATGCTTAACAACCGTGGAGACAGATCACAAACCCATGGAAAGCATCCTAGAGAAGCCACTAACCTCTGCACCACCACGGTTGCAATGCATGATAATGAAACTACAAAAATACAATTTGAAAGTGGTATACAAGCCTGGGAAAAACATCCCCATAGCCAACCTGCTCTCACGCAACTACATAGAAGGCCTAAATGCCAAAGAAGAAGAAGACTTGGAAGAACAAGTGCACACAGTACTAAAACACTTACCTGCAACAATGGACAAAATGGCAGAAATAATACAGAAAACCAAAAGCGATGAAGCACTGGGAAACTAAATGGAGACTATAAGAGCAGGATGGCCTGACCACAAACATCAAACCCCCTTAGTAATAAGGGACTTCTGGAATGACAAGAAAGAACTAACAGTAGAAAATGGCCTAATCCTGAAAGGAGAGAGAATAGTAATCCCAAAGGCAATGCACCCAAAGATGCTAGAAAGGGTCCTTGGAATGGTACTATGCAAGACATGGGCAAGGGACACCCTCTATTGACCTGGCATGAATGCACAGAGGAAAAGATAAAAAAAAAAACTGTAGCACTTGCGCAAAATACCAGAGACAGAACTGCAAAACCCATGATAATTTGGGATGCACCCAGCAGAGCATGGCAATGATTGACAAGAGACCTATTTGAGCTAGGGGGAAAGCACTATCTGCTAATTGTTGATTACTACAGTCACTATTTTGAAGTAATTCAGCTAAGCAACACATCCTACAGCAGTGTAATAAAGCACACAAAAGCGGCACTGGCAAGACATGGCATTTGCAACGAGTTAATCTCAGACAATGGCCCACAATACACATCTGAGGAGTTCTGCAGATTCGTAACAGACTAGGGTTTTACCCACACCACCAGCAGTCCATACTACCTGCAATCCAATGGGCTAGCAGAGAGATACGTGCAAATGGCAAAGCAAATAGTGACCAAAGCTAGCGAAGATAAACACACCCATGGAATCGGGGTACTCACCCGCCCAGATGCTAATGAGCAGAAGACTCAAATCCAAGATACCCACTAAAGAGTCCCTCTTAAAGCCAAGGAAAATTGACCACCACCTGGTGAAACAAAACTGGACCTGCGGAAGAGGAAAGCAGAAAATACACTATGACAAAAGTGCCAAAACGCTAAGACCTCACCTAAAAACTCAAATGTATTGATACAAAGCCAAGAGGGATGGTGGCACCCAGGGACAGTCACAGAAACCTCCGAATACCCCCGGTCATACACAATACAAACGGAGAACGGACAGTCCTTAAGACGGAATCACAGACACCTGAGACCTGCTCCTGCACCAGAACTCGCAGATGCGACAGGAGAAACAACCAGCAGGAACGACACAACAACTAACCCAAACACCCCAACAGGGCCACCAACTAGCCAGGGAGAGGAAACAACACAAGAGCCACAGACACAAGAACCAACAAAGCACAGTACCCCCGAAGCACCAACAAATGTGAGCAACACCCACTCAAGGTACGGAAGGAAGTTCAAGCCCAAGGAATGGCAAGACTATATCACACCTTAGCGACATCAATGAACCAACATTTACAAGAACTCTTTAATTGTTATTTGTTTCTTGAGAGGAGGGGATGTAATATATGCAGACCTAGTCAAAGATCCAGTATATGGCCCTTTAAGAGAAACAGCCACACACACCAGGGGGCTGGCTCTGAGGCTCAGTTTCAGGGTGGAAGGCCTAGGGAAAAGGACTGAGGAACTGAGAGCTTGTAAGAAGCCTGGATCCAGGGTTAAATAAAGAGATTTGTTAATTCAGTCATCTTGCGTAAATCTTCACTTCTTGCGAATCAGCAGAGAACACAGGAACCACACCAACCCCCCTTCCGGCATGGACCACCACCCACAGAACCCCCCAAACCCCAGAACATTACAACATGCCAGGAACAGGACAGCTGAGGTGACAGCAGCAGGCAGCAAAGCGCAAGACGGAGCCAGGATCGGAAGGCACGGAGCAGACAGGGGCCTCGCAAAAAAAACCCAAGCTGGCTGCAACGCAGCAGCAGCCCAACAAGTATGAGATAGGGATGCACAGGACCCAGGATGAGCCCCACACCATGGCAGGAACAGCGGGGGGCACAGGGGATCCCACGCAAACAGTGCAGGGGGTACGACCCAGATGACAGGGTACCAAGGGGCCAAGCCAAAGAGGATGCACTGATACAAAGCACAACCATGGAAGGGCGGGGGGGATGGTGAGCTGCGGTGTCAGCTTGGATGAGGCTAGTGCTGCCAGCTATCTGGAGGGTGACCTTGGCCAGCTGATAGTGGCCAGGCTTGGTGGGTCTGGCAACCACAATCCAACACACAGGGCGGACACATCCCTGCTCGATAAGAGGTAGGGAGGCAGCACGGGGCCCAGAGGAGAAAGGGATGGCAAAGCATCAAAGGACTGCTGTACCTGTACACAGCACAGCGGGATGGCTGCTTACCTGACAACAGCTGTCCCAGAGAATGGGGGACCCATGCTGCATACCACACACNGGGGCAGATCCAAACCCTCAGTAGGGCCTGTGACCCTGGACCCAGCTCCAGCAATCCGCTTGGGCACGGTCCAAGAGGTGTACCTGCTGCAGCACATGCAGGAGCAGCTGCACCACCTCTCCAGTGGTGGACATTACTACTGGATTCCTTGGACAGTTGGATATCACTACTCTGCCACAGGATTCCTAACACCATGGTGGCACACACTGGCCACTCCTCCCCTATCAAGCGATCCGTTCCATGGCCTGTTCCACGACTGGACATGGTCTGCATAAGGGCTACAAGTTGGAGAGCAACTGAAGTGGATGGTGAGCTGCGGTGTCAGCTTGGATGAGGCTAGTGCTGCCAGCTATCTGGAGGGTGACCTTGGCCAGCTGATAGTGGCCAGGCTTGGTGGGTCTGGCAACCACAATCCAACACACAGGGCGGACACATCCCTGCTCGATAAGAGGTAGGGAGGCAGCACGGGGCCCAGAGGAGAAAGGGATGGCAAAGCATCAAAGGACTGCTGTACCTGTACACAGCACAGCGGGATGGCTGCTTACCTGACAACAGCTGTCCCAGAGAATGGGGGACCCATGCTGCATACCACACACCCACCATATGGTGCAGGGTCTCGGACAGCGAGGGGGGGGCAGTAGGGGTGCCCGGTCTAGGCAAACTGAAAGAACCATTACAGGCACCCACTGAATGCAGTTGCATTGCCCTAGCATACCACTGGCACCCAGTGCACAGGGGTGGCATCACAGAAACCATGTGTACTAGACATCCCGTTGAACCTCTTGTGAGATATCCCCTGTACTGGGGCCCTTTTGGCTATGGTGGTGTGTGTGTGCTATCGCACACCATTCCAACTACACAGTGAATGTGTGGTATGGTACCCTGTTGTGCGCCCTGACCAGTTCTGGAGGAGATGGATGGCTTTTGTGTGTAGGGTGGTCTTAGTCCTGGGTCCTCTGGTCATCCCTCGCCATTTCCACCACCTATTGGTGAGGATGGGATGGTGATGGCATGATTTCTCATGCTGTTACCCGAGATCCCTGTTACCATACACCTCTCCATCTCCTCCATCAGTTCTGGGTCTCTGCAGGGTGCAGTTCCATCCCTCCCCTCCATCTGTTCCTGTGGCCAGCAGTCCTGGCCCCTTGATGCGTGCCCTTGGCCATGCCCTCTGGGTTGTACCGGTCTGATGGGGCGTGCATGTGAGCTGCCGGGCCTGCCTGCCCCACAGCTGTTAGCCCCCAGTTCCCTGGCATTGGCCACCACAGTGGCTTGCTGCTAGGGATGGGCGAACGGGGTTCAGCAGTTCGGAGTTCGGCCCGAACTCGACCTGTTCGGACGACTGAACTCGAACACGAACACGAACATGAACATACTGAACAAACCGAACGCCGAACGGCGAAATGGCCGAACAGTTCAGTCAGTTCGGATCGCATTCGGGTGAGTTCGGGTGGCAAAAAAAGGTTCATTGGAAGGTCAAACATGACAGTCACTGAGGAGCAGACTTCCAGGCACCAGGGGTGGAGAGGCTTGCAAGAAACGAAACTAATTATCTGCCTCCCCCCTTCCCAACACCTTCTGAGCTAGTCACTGTTCCTGAACAGCAGGCGTTGAGTAGGATTTTTAGATTGCTTTAAGTTTCATTTCAGTTTTGTAATGAAATGAAAGTTAACCATAAACTGAAACCTTGTGTTATGCACTGTACAGACTCACTGAGTATGTAATGTATGTATTTCACTACAGACTCCTCTTCTGTTTGTGATTCCCCCATCCCATATAGATAGATAGATAGAGAGAGAGAGAGAGAGAGAGAGAGTTGTAGGAGTTAGCTTAGTGATAGAGATAGCGTTAGTGATTTAGTTTTAGTGTTTGTAGGAGTAGGTCTGTGTACTTATTAGATAATCCATTTAGTTCATAGCATTTAGAATAGTTAATAGCAGTTAGATTTAGTGTAGATAGATATATATTATATTAGATAAAAAATAAAACAAAAAAACAAATAAAAACCAAAAGAAAACCATATAAAACCCAATAAAAAACCACATTAAAAACACAAAAACACCCATAACAACATTCCCCAAACAGCCGAACGGCCGAACCGAACAGTCGAACGGCCTAACCGAACGGCCTGTTCGGACGACCGAACCGAACAGCCAAACCCGAACTTGGCGAACTAGCCGAACCGCTGAACCGAACGGCCGAACCGAATGCAGCCGAACCGAACTGCTGAACCGAACGGACGAACCCGAACCGTGATCTGTTCACCCATCCCTACTTGCTGCTGGCTCCCCCACATCGCTTGCATCCCCCTGTACAGATTCCAGGACAGACAGGTATGTTCGGTTAAGGGTATTTATTCTGGGACTATTTACAGGGGGTGGGGTCATTTCTTTCGGAGTCTTCCCCATCCCCTCTTCACGGCACCAGTAGGGGATGGCTCTCTGTGGGCCTTGGTAGTCACTGCCTGCTGTGACCGTCAGCTGCCTGGCCTGGGCTTTCCGTCCTCCACCGGCTGCTCCACTGCTGGGTCTGGTGTTGGCTCCTGTGGATGTGACACTTAGCATTACAGGTGGGGGTTGCCCAGTCCCTATTCCCACCATGGTGCTGCTCCCGTACCTGGCCTTCCTGTGTTCATCACCACCTCCTTTGCTACCTTAGAGTCCTTTCCCATGGTCGCATGGGTACCATGTCCCGTGTTCTCCCCTCCACCTATGTCGGTTGGCCATCACCTGTTCCCCATGCTTACCTACGCATGTGGGGCAGCCCGCCTTGGCGGTTGGGTCCCTGGGGGTGCAGGGATGATCTGGGGTGGCTGTGGGTCTGGGAGGGGGGGTCGTGGAGGGTGCTGGAGGAGAGCTAGCTGGAGGAGAACCAAGTGGGCCAACTGGCCGGCGGGGGGGGCTTGGTGTTGTAGGGGGGTAATAGGGGAGAGGGAGCCCAAGTGGCCTAGGTCAGGGTAGGGTTCCTGTTGGGGAAACCAGGGTTGGCAGACAAGCTAGGGAGGAGGCACTTGCACCTGTGGGAGGGTGCCATGGTGTTCTTGTGCTGCCTGCCCTCCTACCGTGGCTGGTGGGCCCATGTCATGTTGGGAGATGCGTCGCAAAGCCTCCAAGGTGTCTTCTATAAATCTGAAGGCCCTTGCAGTGGTTCGCTCCAGTGAGACATGGGCTCTCTCCCTCTCCAGCCTGTCGAGGTGCTGATTGTGGAGGAGGGCAGCAGCTTGGCACCTGTCCCACAGGTGCTCTGTGCAGGACCAGGTGAGCATTGCAGCCATTTGTTCCCAGTCCCTTTCCCCCTCCCCTAGCTGTACCTCCCTGTTAAGGGCCTTCCCCCAGCTCTGAGCATCTGTCAACTGCCTGGTCTCTGCCAGAAGTTCCCTTCCTAGGTCCTCCCTCCTCCACTGGTTGCAGGCCCACATCTACCGGTTCCTCTCTGCACTCCCGGTAGCTGCACCCCTGGCTGGACCGGGCTGATTGTCTGTGAACAGCAAGGGTACCTGTGTTTAGATTGGGGATGGGCACCTGCCCCCAGTTCATCTGTTCTGGCTCCCGAGGCTGTGCTGGCATATGTCCCCCCCACCCTTTTCTGGTTGCTCCCTCTATGGCCTTGACTCAATTGGTGTTCTCCCCCTTTACTCCCACGTCTGCTTCAGCATGTGGCGATGACCCCATCCCTGCTCCCCTGATCCCTGTGTGCATTTGTCTCCTGTCCCCATCATGGCTTCATCCCCCTGTCCCTCCTCTGCGGCCATGTTCCCCCCATCCCCTGTGCTGTCTCCACCTATTGTCCTGTGGTGTTCCTGCCCCCCCTCCTTGCTGTCCCCTTGCCTGTCCCTTGCTAGCCCTTGGATGGAGCTGGTAGTGCTACTGTGCCCCTGTCCACCTTGCATCACCCCGCTGCCTCCCGGCACTGTGCCCTTGTCTGTGTGTACCTACCAATGGTCTCTTGGTTTTGGGGCCCTGGGATGGCCTCTGGTTCCTCCAGGGCCACCAAAACCTCCTCCTCATGCACCTCCAGGTCCCCTTGAGCTGCGTGAGCAAATGCAATCTGTCAGTTTGGCATTGCTTCCCAGCTGGGGCTCTGGCTGTTGTTTCCCAGGCCCCTCCCCCTCTTCCCTGTGGTCTTTCTCCTACCTGGATCATATTTCTCTGCATCCTGAGGGGTGTCCCTGGTGTTGGTCTGCTCCCCATGCACCCCCTGACCCTGTGGGTTTCAGGGTGCATATGGAAGGGTGATGTTTCCTGTTTTGGTTTCCAGGGATGCCTCCTCCACCAGTAGGATGGGGCTGTCCCCTCACGCATCCTGGCTGGCCTCACCAGGGGCTGAGGGCTCCCCCTGCTCTATGGGTTCAAGCAGGGGTGTGGTTTTTTTGCTCTCTTTCTGCCCCTGGTGAAGGCTGTGCCATGGATGTGGGAGGCCACAATGTCCCTGTCCATGCAGAGGAACTGATCCAGCTGGTCCTGGAATTCCATTGTGTGCATGTCACGGCCAGATTTGAGATTGTTTTCCTTGATATGTTTATATCTGGACCTCAAGTCCTTTACCTGCTGCATGCATTGGGTGACATCCCTATTCTACACCAATCACTGTATTTCCTGACCGATGGCTTCATAGACCTGTTTGGTCTTGTAGCTGCACACCAGATTGTACTGGACTTTTTCGGTCCCCCACATGCGTATGAAGTCTGGGTCTCCTGCCTGGACCAGGGTTCCCCTTTTGTGTTCTGCGTGTGGGGGGACGTCCAGCTTGGTGGCGTGGGGCCCTCCCAGTGGTTGTTGTGGCAGTGGAGCAGGTGGTCTCCTGTTGAGGGAATGCATGGGGGTGAGCTGTTGTCCTGCTGCACCCCTGTTGCTTCTGTGGGGTGTTCCTTAGCCCACCTCCCCCCTGGGGGGTCCTGCTGTTTTACCTGACTACCACAGAGGCCCTCCTCAGCTGTCTCTGAGGTGGTGCTGTGCGCCAGGGTCTGGGTGCTCTCCTGTGGAGGGGGAATGGTGTGGCTGCTAGCCCAAGGTTTCCCCAGCATGTGCTCTGGACTTGTCAGCGCCCTCCCCCCTCTTGCTCTTACCTGGGTACCCTCCTCCCTGGGCCCCGTGGATGTGGTTTGGGGTGGGGATGCGGGTGGTGCCAGAGCAGCATTGCGCCCTCTGCCCTGTGTCAGGAAGGGTGTGCTGTCAGTAGCCATCCTGCCCCCCACTCCCTGGTGCTGTTGGCCTGGGCCCCACTCACCGGGGCATCCCAAGGTTCCTCTGCTTACCCTGTCCCTTCCCATGCATATTGTGGCTCTGGCTCCCTTCATTTTGTCTACAGCGTTTCTGCCTGACATGTTGGGAGCTAGCACACCCATGTCCTGTCTCGCTTCTCCTTTAAGGGCTCCCAGGTGGGCGTTCTGTGTGTCTCTCAGTGGGTGTGCCTGCTTGCGGGCTCCTGTGAAACCTTTCTAGCTGTGTTTTGCTGGTTTGGGCAGACCCCGTGGGTGGGTGTGTTTTGCCATTTACATGGACGGGTGGGTGTTGAACACCCATCTCCACACATGGAGCATGCCAGCTCTTTCCCAGCTGCTCCATAGGTGTTGATGGGTGTTGGTGAGTGGGTTGAGGGAGAGCACGCATACCCACTTGTTGACCCATATTAATTTCAAAATTCTAATTAGCCCCACCACCCCACCAGCCTTAGAACCCACCAGCCACCACTGACATACACGGCTATTTTCTTGTTAGTGGGGAAGGGCAGGAGAGTAATAGTAACTGCAACTGCAAGTGCCTTTTCTGCTTCTTAGTGCTGACTTCCCTGTACTGCAGGGAAGCAAGCAAAATCAATGACGCAGCAAAAAGCAACAGGGGTGGGGTTGGGATTTCTAGTAGTCTTGACCAAGAAATGTGAGGGACACTTTTTCAATACCCCCTCAAATGATTATTCCTGCCAAAAAAGGGAAACCTGGAAACCCCCTGGTACAAGCCTAATCAAAAATGGGAGAGCACTCGCTTTCAGATCTAAAGGCAGCAGCCATTAGTGGGGCCATTTGTGGGCTTGTTTGGGGTTGGGGGTGCAAGCTAGTATTGTTTTTAAGACCGTTTTAAATTGTATTTAAG
Organism: Sphenodon punctatus; assembly: GCA_003113815.1. Taxonomy (NCBI): domain Eukaryota; kingdom Metazoa; phylum Chordata; class Lepidosauria; order Sphenodontia; family Sphenodontidae; genus Sphenodon; species Sphenodon punctatus. The sequence goes on along the minus strand of QEPC01000503.1, from coordinate 389,007 downwards.
AGGTGAGATGTGGTTGGGAGGGTTGAGGTGTAAGGGGAGAATGGGGAATTGGGTGGGAAAGGGAAGGCCACAACCCTCCTGTGAAAGAGGGGGTACGGGCCCATGGTGCAATGCCCCCCCAGTGAGATGGGGTGGTTCAGGCATGGGGAAGGATGGGGGAGAGTGTCATGTCCCCCTAGTCAGAGGGAGGTTCAGGCATGGGTGAGGGTGGGAGGGAGTGCCATGTTCCACCCCCAGTGAGATGGGGGAGGGTGTTCAGGCATGGGGGGGAAGAGGTGATATGGGATATTGATTGGGTAGAGGAGGAAGGAGGAGTATAGGCATGGGGGGAAAGTATGGGAGGGGAGGAATTTGGGGGGTATGGATTGTGTAGGGAAAGGGGAGGGATTTTCCTGCCCGTCAACCTGCCTCTGGAGATGCTGGGCTCATGGATCCCTCTCCAGCCATCCTTTTCCCCAGGCCTCAATGGGTCCTTTCGAGTGTTGTCATTTTGGGGGGAGGAGGGGATTTTCAATTAGAAGCCAGGGAGGGGAGCCTTTTGGGGGTGGGGAGGATAGGGGGGTGGCTGTTTTACAGCAGAGGCAGCAGCAGCACACATTGGATTGCTGGGGCACAGAACCTGTGGCACAGACAGAAGAGGCAGCATTGGCAGCAGCAGCAGACATTGGATTACCCGGGCACAGAACCCATGGCACAGACAGCAGAGGCGGCATTGGTAGCAGCAGCGGACATTGGGTTGCCAGGGCACAGAACCTGTAGCACAGACACTAGAGGCAGCATTGTCAGAAGCAGCAGACATTGGGTTGCCGGGGCACAGAACCCGTGACACAGACGTAGAAGCGGCATTGGCAGAAGCAGCAGACATTGGATTGCCTAGGCACAGAACCCATGGCACAGACAGCAGAGGCGGCATTGGCAGCAGTAGCAGGCATTGGGTTGCCCGGGCACAGAACCCATGGCACAGACAGCAGAGATGACATTGGCAGCACCAACAGACTTTGGATTACCCAGGCACAGAATCCATGGCACAGACAGCAGAGGTGGCATTGACAGCAGCAGCGGACAATGGGTTGCCAGGGCACAGAACCCATGGCACAGACACCAGAGGCGGCATTGGCAGCAGCAGCGGATGCCGGACAATGGATTTCGCAGGCACAGAACCCATGGCACAGACAGCAGAGGCAGCATTGGCAGCAGTAGCAGACATTTGTTTGCCTGGGCACAGAACCCATGGCACAGACAGCAGAGGCAGCATTGGCAGCAGCAGCAGACATTGGATTGCCCGGGCACAGAACCCATGGCACAGACAGCAGAGGTGGCATTGGCAGCAGCAGCAGCAGGCATTGGATTATTCGGGCAGAGAACTCATGGAAAATCAGAGAGGGAGAGTTGGAGGCAGCAGCAGGATTTGCCTGTGCGCAGCACCCATGGAGCCAGGATGGTAGGATTTGCAAGGGAAGAGCTCCCTTGCAGCTCCAGACGGCAGCAGCAGGATTGCGTGGGCACATTTGGATTTGCCAGGGTAGAGCACCCATGGACCAGCAGACAGCAGCAGTGGGATTACAGGCCAGTGGGGCACATCACCCAGGGTTGCCAGGGCAGGCAGACAGGCACCTTGGCATGAGAGTTAGGCAGGCTGGGGCAGGGCTTCAGCTTTGTCTACAGGGCGGGCAGACAGGCAACGTGGCATGAGCAGAAGGCAGGCTGAGGCAGGCTTTGATCTTGACCACTTGGGTGGGGAGGCAGGCAGACAGACAGCGTGGCACGAGCAGAAGGCAGACCGAGGCAGGCTTTGATCTAGGTCACCTGGGTGGGCAGGCGGGCAGACAGACAGCGTGGCATGAACATGGGAAAGCAGACTGAGGCAGGCTTTGATCTAGGCCACCTGGGCGGGCAGGAAAACAGGAAGTGTGGCATGAGCATGGGAAGGTAGACTGAGTCAGGCTTTGATCTAGGCCACCTGGGCAGGTGGGCGAGCAAACAGGCAGCGTGGCATGAGCATGGGAAGGCAGACTGAGGCAGGCTTTGATCTAGACCACCTGGGCAGGCAGGCGGGCAGACAGGCAGCATGGCATGAGAAGAAGGAACACCGAGGCAGGCTATGATCTAGGTCACCTGGGCGGGCAGGCAGGCAGACAGGCAGCGTGGCACGAGCAGAAGGCATTCCGAGGCAGGCTTTGATCTAGGTCATCTGGGTGGGCAGGCAAACAGAAAGCGTGGCATGAGCATGGGAAGGCAGACTGAGGCAGACTTTGATCTAGGCCACCTGGGCAGGCAGGTGGGCAGACAGGCAGCATGACATGAGCAGAAGGCACACTGAGGCAGGCTATGATCTAGGCCACCTGGGCGGGCAGACAGGCAGCATGGTATGAGCAGAAGGCAGACCAAGGCAGGCTTTGATCTAGGCCACCTGGGCAGGCAGGTGGGCAGGCAGACAGGCAGCATGGTATGAGCAGAAGGCAGACCAAGGCAGGCTTTGATCTAGGCCACCTGGGCAGGCAGGTGGGCAGGCAGACAGGCAGCATGGTATGAGCAGAAGGCAGACCGAGGCAGGCTTTGATCTAGGCCACCTGGGTGGGTGGGTGGACAGACAGGCAGTGTGGCATGAGCATGGGAAGGCAGACTGAGACAGGCTTTGATCTAGACCACATGGGCAGGCAGGCAGACAGGCAGCGTGGCATGAGCATGGGAAGGCAGGCTGAGGCAGGCTTTGATCTAGGCCACCTGGGCAGGTGGGCAGGCAGACAGGCAGCGTGGCACAAGCAGTTGGCACACCGAGGCAGGCTATGATCTAGGCCACCTGGGAGGGCGGGTGGACAGGCTGGCAGATAGGCAGCATGGCATGAGCATGGGAAGGCAGACCGTGCCAGGCTTTGATATAGGTGACCTGGGTTGGCAGGCAGACAGGCAGCGTGGCACGAGCAGAAGGCAGACCAAGGCAGGCTTTGATCTAGGCCACCTGGGCGGGCAGGCAGGCAGACAGGCAGCGTGGCATGAGCAGAAGACAGGCTGAGGCAGGGTTAAAGCTTGGCAACCTGGGCAGCGTGGCATGAGAGGCAGTAGGGAAGGCAGGCTGGGACCTTGGCAGGGCACTCAGATAGGCTGGCGAAGACTGTGCACAGAGAGAGAGAGAGAGAGAGAGAGAGCATGCCAGGCAGATAGGCGGGTTGAGATCATCTAGCCAGAGGCCGACTGGCAGACTTACAGCTTCCTAATGCCACCATGCATCATGAGGTCAGTCAGATAGACTGGCCGAGGCCGTCTAGTCAGAGAGTCAGAGAGAGAGAGGCAGGGCAGGCGCCAGGCATTGGGAGGGAGGGACAGCACCTCAGCAGTAGCAGCCCAGATTGAGGAGGAGCCCTGTCCCAAGACTGCCCCTGGCATGAGATGGTGTGTGCCACTGCACCATCAATCCATGTCCAGGGGCAGCTCGGGGAAATCCCAGCAGCAGAAGCTTCATCTTTATGAACAGCAACTGCTCCACCAACTTGGCCCCCAGTCTCAGGTGGTGCGGAGAGCAAATGTCCCCCGTCATGGAGAACACCTGCTTGCTGGAGACACTTGTTGGTGAGCAGGACAACAGACCCTTTGCCACTTAGGACAGGGCCAGCCATACATTGGTCTTGCCGGCCCAGTAGGCCAAGGGATCACTGCTGTGTTCAATGCATGGCTCCTCCTCCAGATAGCTCTCCACTGCTGCTAAAGCGCTGTCGTACTCCCTCACATAACTGGCCTTTGGCACCACCTCCACCACAGCCCTCAGCCCACGCTTCCTGCCCTGCTGTGCACGAGCCCATGCTCGCCAGAGTGGCCTGCACATACGAGCTGCTGCTAATGGCAATAGGGGTGGTGCTGCTGCCCAGCCTGCTGCTGGTGCTGCTACTGCTAGGACTGGGAGCAGGGATAGACCCCACCGGCTGAAAGGGGTGGCTGCTCCCACTCCCACCATCCCCAGGGTTGTCCTGCTGCTGCTGCTGCTGCTGCTGCTGCTGCACACTCTCCAGATCCCGCTCTGCCTGCCAGGATGGTGACCCTCTCCACCAGGTCGCCCTTACAGTGCCCATAGAGCGGTGTCTGGCATGCCACGTTGCTCTTGACCCTGGGGTCCAGCATGGTTGCCAACACGTATTCTACCCACTTCAGGAGCTCATCGAAGCGTGCCTTCAGCCCTGCCTTCAGCTGCCGCACCAGGGCAACCATTTCATCCACCAGCTTCCTGCCCTGAGGGCCGCAATCCCACCCCTGGAGAATCTCCTCCAGCCTCCTCAGGAGACTCTGGACCAGTGGAGTCACCTGGCTGATGGTGGCCGTGGAGGAGGTGGAGGAGGATGGAGACCATCACGGCCAGGAATGGTCTGAGGACGAAGACCATGTGAGCCAGTATCTGCCATTCCACCCCATCGTACACTGGAGGTGCCCTGCTGTCCGTCGCCAGTTGCACCTGATGCAAGGTGGCTTTCTGCTTGAGAAGCTGCTCGAGTATCAGGAAGGTCAAATTCCACTGGATGGACACATCCTGCACCAGCTGGTGCACTGGGGAGCCTTGGTCGGTCTGCTTTGCCTGGAAGAGGTCGCTACCCTTCATGTTCCAGTTAAGGAATCAATCAGGGAGCTAAGGGTGCCTGCCCCAATCCCCTTCTCCTCCAAGCCCAGAGCATCCCTGCCCATGAGGTGAAGGGTGTGTGCGGTGCAAGGGATGCTGGTGAAACCCCCCTCGCAGACTGCCCTTAGTATGTTGTCCGTGTTGTCCATCACCACACAACCCTTGGTGAAGGGCGTGCCTGGCGTGACCCACTCCCTCACCATGGCAGTCAGGGCTGACTAGTTCCGAGCGGTGTGGGGGTCGTCCATTACTTCCGCTTGAATCAGAGCCCACCTATACCCTGATTTGGGACTCCTCCTGCCACTGCCAAACGCTGCCTCCGGGTCCTGCCACCAGTGCGCCGTCACTGCCAGGTAGGTGTTCTGCGCGTTCCGGCTCGACCACAGGTCTGTGGTGAAGTGGACGGTGGCACCCCCAGCCCTTGACAGCTGCTCCCTCACCTGCTCCTTTAAAGCCCGGTACAGGGCTGGCACCACCTGCCGACTCAGGGTGGTGTGCAAGGGAAGCTTAAACTGGGGGGCCAGGAACCCAGTCAGGCGCCTAAACCCAATATCCCCAACCACCGAGAAGGACTGCCGGTGAAGCGCTATCATTTCCTCCAACATACGCATGGCTTTCAGTTGAAAGCCACGCCGCCCTCCACGTCCTGCAGCTGCTGAGGGACTTAGCAGCTGCTCCCACCCCAGCTCCTCCATGGTGCACTGACACTGCTGCTGCTGCTGCTGCTGCTGCTCCCCCCAGCAGCGATACCGCTCCTGCTGCTAGAGGCAGCTGTTCGAGCAGGACGCTTGCCCGCTGATGGAGGTGGACAATTGGCCACTGCAGTCGGGAACCCTCTGGCGTCCACTTCCCCTACCTGCCTGCGTAGCAGCACAGTGCTGTGGCATCTCTTAAGATGCCTCGCCATGGCAGTTGTGCCAAGGTTGATGAGGACCTGCCTATGCTTCACCACCTTCTGGCACAAAGTGCACTGCACCTCCCTGGGATCATCGGCCCGCACCAACTTAAAATGCGCCCAGACAGAGGATTTTTGCCCCCTCCTGCATTCTGACCTGCACCGGGTGACACACCGCTAACAGCGCTGCTGGGAGGGGCAGAACATGGTGGCGACACAGCTCTCGGAGGGACAGCCATCACCTCAGCACCAGACATCTCCTCCGCAGGACTAGTGTCTGCCTCGCTGTCCCCAATCTGAGATATGTCCTGTGAAGGGGAGTACTGGGACCCTGAGGCTGAGGCTGCCACTCTCCCTGTGCCTACAAACACACTATAAAATATTAAACATGAATCACTACACACCATCTCTATCTATCTCTATACCTAAGCTAACTCCTACATCTATCTATCTATCTATCTACACAGGGATGGGGGGGACACAGGCAAACAACAAACAACACAGGGAGGGGTACAAAACTGAAATGAAACCTAAATCAATCTAATGCTACTCTAAATAAATCCTAAAACAGGGGAAGGGAATCAGGAATGGAATATCTACAGGAAGGAGGGGAGGATTCAATGGAGGGTAGGGAGAAAGAACACAGGGAGGGGTAAAAAAATTAAAATAACACCTAAATCTATCTAATCTAATCTAAATAAATGAAACTAAGGAGGTAAATGTGTGGAAATGGGTGAAATAGGAGGAGGATGGCAATGGATTAGGAACACAAACTGCTGGGAGAGGGAGACTTCTGAAAACCCCTGCTGACAGGATCAGTGGCTAGCTCAGAAGGAGTTGAAAGGGGGGGAGGGCAATGACTTTTGTTACTTGCTGTGCCCACCTTACCACAAGCCCCATTGGCTCCATGCAGTCTAGCCCGTGGCCAATCGCAGACTGCGAAGCCAGTGGTCTGAGGAAAAGAGGGATGGTGATTGGGCAGGCTGGCTGCTATTCCAAGTCTCTCCACCCCTGGCATCAGGAAGTCTGCTCCTCAGCTGCCCCCCCCTCCCTGGGCCGTCCAGTCACGTTTTTCCCACCTGAACGCAGCCGAATTGTTTGGTGCTTCGGGCGTTCGGTTCGGGCATTTGGTTCGGCTGTCCAAACAGGCCGAGTTTGCGCCGAACATCGAACGGCCGAACCGCGTTCGCATATCCTTAGTGATTTCAACATAGATGCTGAGGCCAGCCTTTTAGGGGCGGAGCAGGAGTTCACTTCATGGCCACGATGACAACCATGGACCTATCCCAAATAATATCAGGCTCTATTCATGAGGCGGAACACACGTTGGATTTTATGTTTTGCATCAGCTTGGGAACAGGGGTTCTAGTTATTGGGATGTTATAACATCATTGTTATGATCGGAACATTACTTCCTGAAGGCCCAGATCCCAGACCTCCTATGCCTCATCAGGGTCTGCTCCCACTGCTCAGGTCCCCTTGCTTTACCAAGGACCTACAGCGGCTGAAATGGGAAGCTGGAGCACAGGTGATGTTCAACTTGCGCTGAAGTCGACCAATTGTGGCATACATAATTTTTGAAGTACTATGCCATGGCTGTGATGGCGCCAGAGAAAGCTTTCTTCTCCACTATCATAGCATCTGCAAAGTCACATCCAGCAGAGCTGTGAGTGGCCTGGCTAACCCAGCCTGTCATCCATAGCCCGCTGTGACATTTTTATTAACTACATTGCATACAAAATTGCTTGTATTCACGACTTGGGCACTGTCATTTTATCTGCAGAGTGAGAGTTTGGGGTTATGGAAGCTGAGTCTGGATCAATTTTTATTTGGATCAGTTTCAGTTGGTATCACCTACTGATGCTAGGGAGGTGCTTGGGGTGATGAGGGCAACCAGTGGTGAATTGGATCCTTGCCTGTCCTGACTGGTAAAAGCCAGCCAGGAGACACTGGGGCCATTGTCTTCTGGGTCCAATTCAAGGTGCTGGTTATGACCTATAAAGCCCTAGATGGCTTGGGTCCTGTTTACCTGAGAGACCGCCTCAGACCTCGGGTCTTTTTGCGACCCTTGAGGTCAGCTGGGGGTGCCCAGCTCAAAGTCCCCTGGGTACGCCGGGTGGCGAAAGCAGAAAGGGCATTCTCAGTGGCTACACCTCGGCTGTTGAATTCCCTCCCATTGGAGGCCCATCTGTCCCCTGACCTCCCCTCTTTCTGTAGATGTTGTAAAACCTGGTTATTCCACCGGGCCTTCGGGGAGGGGGGAGGGTAGGTGCAGTGAGGTGGGGTGGGGTGGAACGGTTTTATTGTTTTATTGCCTGAACCTGCTATGTCTATTTTATATTTTTATGCTTTGTAGCATTTTGGATGTTTTTATTATTGTTATTTTATTATTGTGTTGTACGCCGGCCCGAGCTGCCATTGTGCAGGAGGGAGCGGGCTACAAATGCTTGTATAAATAAATAAATAAATGGTTGGCTGGGGTTGTCAACGCCTCTTTTGTCAGGAGAGGGAAAAGTGTCAGATGCCCTTAAAACTGTGGTGGTTCAGCCCATGCTTAAGAAACCATCTTTGGATGCTGACAGTTATTGACCTGTCTCTAATCTTCCTTTTTTAGGGAAGGTTATTAAAAGCATGGTTGTCTGACAGCTCCAAGCACATCTCAATGTGGGGCATTTTTACACACACCTTAAAGTTCCGGATTTTTCAATCTTCTGAGTTTACAAGTCCACAAGTAAGTTCCAGATGCATTTTTCACACACACACTGCCCTGAGGCAGTTCCTGGATGCATTCTTCACAGAAACACTGCCCTGAGGCAGCCTAAAGTAGCAACAGCTGTAGAAAAGACAGGCTGCCATGGAAACCAAGTGACCACAGCTGCCTGGAGCAAAGCAGTTTACCAGGAGAACATTTTACACACAAAAGTTCTGGGAGAAATTCTATGCAAAAGTTCAAAGAGCCGGATATTTAAGATCTGGATAAGTGATTTAGACACACAGAAAGTTCAGAATGTAACTTCAAACATGCAGGAAAAATGTGTGTGAAAACACCCGCTGTCAGATTACTGGACCTGTCAGGTTTTGGTCCTGGGTATGCACCTCGTTTTGCACCTGACTGATAGAGTGTCCAGGGAGAGACAGGAGTCCTGAAGCCTCGTTATGGTGAAGGATTGTACCCCTATGTGAGAGATACTGTATGTTGATATGTAGAGACTTTCTGTGCCGAGTAAAGACTGTGTTGATACCTGAGACAAGTGGCTGAAGAGTTAAATCCCAAGAAAGTGACATGGTGGGTCTTATCCTATGGGGACGTACACCCCAGGAGCCGCACCCTGCTACAGTCATCCTCACCCAAGCAATTCTCTCTGCCAAATTTCAGACAAATAGGATAAATACTGCCCATTTTATAAGCAATAGAATCTTCATGCATTAAAATGGAGAGTGCTCCCTGGCTTTAACTATGGAGCACTGCTTCATCAATCAATCAGCAGCAGCAGCACAGGAGCATTTAAAACGACACTGGCAGCCTTTCCGTGCAAATTGAGTACATTCCAAAGGGCACCGTCTGCCACCCCGACTTGGATCTTTGAACAGCAAAGATCAGACAAATAGGATTTGTCTCCCTGTCTCCCTGCTGCCTAGCATCATAATCAGTCTGAGCTGAAGGCTGCACAGTGATACAGCACAATGGGATATCCATTTTGATGCTGCAAAATCAATAGATACTGGACGTATTTAGCAGATCCTATATTTGTGGATTATTCATAGCCAGTGCTGTCATTTCTGTGCTCCCAGCTTCATTGATAAATCTTTCCACCCTTCTGCTCAGACTGAGCCCCCTTGGCTCCCGAGGCTCTGTGTAAACAACAGAATAAACAATGCCTGCCCCACAGAGAAGGGGAGGGGTGGGTAGTAAGCACCCAGGAGAGACAAGGAGGAAAGAGTGGAGCGACAAGGGTGGTGATGAAAGGGAATGGATGAAGAGTGGGGTGGCCCTAATGGTTCCTAGAGGGAAGTGTCTGGGATGCTTCCCCCAAATGTTGGCTTAAAAGTCATTCTAGGCAGCTGGTGAGAATTCTTTTGTGGAAGGGAGACTGAGTAAAACTCAATAGCTGCCTGCTTCATGGAAATTTAATTTAATTCATAATCGTGGGATTCCCGGTTTCAGTATCAGCAGTGACTATATTATAGGTCTGCAGGAGCAACTCTATAGTAAAGGTGGCTACATTTAAAAGCACTAATGGTCTGTTTATTATAAAATCAGGATGATTTCTCCTATCTGGGTGAAATTTGGTAGGAAGGAATGCTTGATTTAGGCATAGAACCTGTCCAAATAACAGGCAAATCGGATGAAAGACTAGTAAGTTACAGACATTTTAATTTTGGAGACAGAATAACATTTTATTTATTTTATTTTCATAATTTACTATCCCACCCCCTCCTGCTCAATGGCAGCTCTGGGCGGCTCACAATAAAAACCATAAAAACATCAATGCAAAAATATAATATAAAATCTAGAATATAAGTCTAGAAAATTAATACCACCCCCTGCCTCCCTCAAAAACCCCCACCCCTTCATATTGTCACCCTATGTGACTTTTTTTTGCTCATGGAGACTTACTTCTGGGAGCAGTATTAAGAAATCTACCAGTGCTCAGAAATGGTTTGACCTGTATTTTTTTTTCTTTGTATTTTTAGGTTTTGAATATCTATTGTTGCTGAACGACCCATTTTGGTAAATGGGAAGAGTAAAAAATACAAGTTGCTTACCTGCAACATTTCTTCTTCGAGTTGTACCCTCTCAATGTAGTTCCACTATAGGTATCTTTGGTGCCAGCTAGTGGTTAACTCGGAGAATAGCAAGCAATTTCAAAAAGCACTCTGCACCTCCCTGATGTCACATCCCTCACCTCTTCCCCTGCCCATGAATAGGCATATGAACAAGTCCCCTCAGTTAATACTTAAGCATCTACCAGAGGGGAGGGAGGGGGAGGGGATCTGGGACTACACTGAGAGGGTACAACTTGAAGAAAAAAATATTACAGATAAGCAACTCGTATTTCTTCTTCATTACCCTCTTGGCATAGTCCCACTATAGGTAAACTAGAAAGCTAGAAAAGGAGGCAGGTTGCAGCAAATTAAATATTACTTTATTAGACTGAAGAAAACAAGTTTTAAAACAGATCTACAAAAACTTGCCTCTGCCTGAGAAACAAGGTCCAGATGTACTGGAAGAGCTCCAAGCAGTTGCTTTACATATGTCAATCATAATCCCGAAACATGATAAGATTTTAAAATACACTCTCTAATCCACCTGGAGGTGATTTGCTTCAAAACTTAACATCCCCTTCAATGTGGCCTGAACAGAACACAAAGGGCATTGGAACCTCTACATTTTATTTATTTATTTTATTTATTTATTGAATTTCCTGAATACAGCTCGGGGCGGCTTCCAACAATAAAAACAGTATAAAACAGTTTAAAACATATAAAAATACAATATCAAATATTAAAAGCAGGGTCAAGATAATATAGGAGAGCCCATTGAGCTTATATAATGGGTATTTTCAGACGTTATGGGGCCGCTTGGCCCCATACTGAAAACAACCCTTTCATTCCCCGCCGAGGTCACCCCGTCACGCCATATCAGACGTGCAGGGGGGATCCCAGCGGGGAATGTGGGAGGGGGCGGGGCCGCACGGCGCAACGTGCGGCCACACGGCCCCGCCCCCTCCACGCACCCCGCCGCCCGCCCTCCAAGGAGACGGGCGGGCGGCGGGGCCAATGCGGCCGCCGCGTCGGGCCGGAAGCGCCATGGCCCGGGATCCCGCCGGGGATCCCGGGCAGTGGCAACCGGCCAGACGTGACTTTTTCTTGGTCCCCGCTGGGGATCTTTTTGACCACGCTTCCCGGGACATTCCCCCGGCTAGCCCGGGAAGCGTGGTTCAAATTGACCCCATGTGGGTATTCACCGTGGCGAACATCTGGCGGCCGCCAAACAGACGTTCGAGACACGGTGACCACAGGTGGGTATTCACCATGGTTCACCGTGATCTCGTAACGTCTGAAAATACCCAATGTCTCTTCCCCCTGCAAGGAATGGGGGCGGGGAGTCAGGAAGGGAAATGAACTGCTGTAAATGGAAGTCAGAAACCAGCTTAGGTAAGAAGGCTGGGTGTGGTCTGAGCACCATCAACTGAGAATGAAATATGTAACATGGTCTGTAGCAGGGGGTTGTCTGCTGGATTCCTAGGTCAGAGAGTGTTTGGGGAATGAGTGCAACCCCGCTGCCATGCACTAACCACTTTCACCTAAAGGGTTTTTACACAGTATCTTAGGCTTAGGGCCTGGATCCTGGGGAGAGTGGGTTATAGCACTGGCCTCCAACCGCCCCTGATTTGCCAGGTCTTCTCTGTCAGATTATAAGATTATTATGGGCTATGATAGTCCCCTGGTTTCCTAAAGTCCATGGGGGGTTGCATAAAGTGTCTTTATAAGGGTTTCAGAACAATTCCCAATTTGAGCTTGAAGCAGCTCTCTGCAGCAGAGTCCCTATTGTGGGGGTCGCTTCCTGGGTTGTCTCTGCTGCTCCGGGTGCTTGCTGGAGGAGATCCCTCTGTAGAGCTCCTACGGCCACACCCTGGCAACTGGCTTGACTGTCTTACATATGGGCTGGAGCATGCTCAGTGATGCCCACGCCTACTGAGCATGCTTGTGGACTTAGTCTTAGAAACCTCTGTGGCTGCCTACTGAGCATGCTCTTGGACTTAGGCTCAGAGATAGCTCTGGTCCCCAGTGCATAGGCCTAAACCTTTACATGCTGGAGGAGCTTTCAGGGTCCACAATACCACACCCTATTACACCCTCTCCCCCTTTGAAAAACTATTCCAAAGGCTTTAAGGACTCGAAACTAGACCCTTTTCCATAAGGGAAAAAGGGGAAGAGTTGGTCCTCACACACCATACCCCCCAAGCCCTGGGACCCTAAAAAGGTATCCAAGATAGCCCCATCTGGACTAAACACAAAAGACAGACTATTCCCAGGGCTTAACAAAAATGGACAATAACGTTCACCAACACCCATGTGCTCATATAAAAGTACACAATGTGGGGTTGCCCCCTCCTTTTTTTCCTGTGGGTGAGGGTAATTAAATAAAAAGTTAACATATTTCAATTCCCTATCATCTTTGGGCATGACATTTCTCTCACTTCTTCGTTATGGTCTGAAGTTAGTGCCTGAATCTCACTGGTCCTTCTTCCAGAAGTCATGGCTACCAGAAAGGCAGTTTTAAATGAAAGTAAATCTATAAGGATTGAGTCCATAGGCGTAAATGTTTCTCTCATAAGAGCTTGCAGCACAACTTTTAAGTCCCAGCTGGGGCATATTACTCTGAAAGGGGGAAAGGATCTAATTGCCCCCTTCAGAAAGTAGGTAACGTTGGGTATTTTCAGACGTTACGGGGCCCTTTGGCCCCGTACCGTAACCAACGTCTTCGTTCCCCGCCGGGGTCACCCCGGCACGGCCCAACAGACGTGCCGGGGGGATCCCGGCGGGGAAAGTGGGAGGGGCCGGGGCCGCGCGGCGCAACGTGCGGCCGCACGGCCCCGCCCCCTCCACGCACCCCGCCGCCCGCCCTCCGAGGAGACGGGCGGGCGGCGGGGCCAATGCGGCCGCCGCGTCTGGCCGATCGTGCCACGGCCCGGGATCCCGCCGGGGATCCCGGGCCGTGGCACGCGGCCAGACGTTACTTTTTGTTGGCCACGGCCCGCGGTCCATTTGACCACGCTTCCCGGGACCTTCCCCCGGCTAGCCCGGGAAGCGTGGTTCAAATTGACCCCATCTGCAGATTCAGCGTGGCCAACATCTGGCGCACGCTGTGCAGACGTTCAGGGGCCTTTCGCCCCGCCGCGGGGTTCACCGTGGTTCAGTGTGGTTCAGCGTGATCTCGTCACGTCTGAAATCACCCTATATGATCAGAAAATAATGAACCACCATTCACACGTTTCCAAAAGACATTTATCGCAGCTAACTGAAACTTTATTGAGTAGACTGCTGCTCCATTCTCTAAAAGAGAAACCAAATAATCTAAAATAACAGGAACAGAGGCTAAACTAGGAGAAATACTCATACAACATGTGGAAAACCTCTACCACTTAGCTTTGTATGACCCATGAGTGGACAATTTTCTACTAGCAAGGAGGATCTGTTGCACTCTTTGGGCGTTTTTACACAAATGCACCCCCGCTTGGTGTTTGGACGGGTGTGCAGAGGGTGGTGGTGTCCATGTAAATGGATGGCAGTGGGGGGGTGATGGGTGTCCACTTGGTGTTCACCCCTGTGAACACCGAGTGGGATGGGGGGGGCACACGCTCCCACACAACACCCACCTACACACACACACACACACACACACACACACACACACACACACACACACACACCTCCACCCACCATGTCGAAACACCCATCCACCCACCCCTGTCCATGTAAAAACGGACTTTCTGAGCACTCTCTATCTACACGATTTAGGAGTGCAGTTTCCAAGGGTAAGGTTGGGTGCCATGTCATCCCTTTGTAGAGGGATATCAGGTGGGGAATGTGTGGGAGGGGCCATGGGGTGGGGGGGTTCATTGAAGTGTCTTTGAGAATCAAGAACCAATATTGGTGAGGTCAATCCAGGGCTATTATAACTATCTCTCCCCCTTTCTCCCTCAGTAGGGGTGGGAATACCGGTAACGGATTAATCCGATACACCCAATAATCTGATGTATCAGATTAATCCAATAATACGATATTTGCCGGTACTGGCGTACCAGATTTTTAACATTGGGTGCTTTACCCGATTTTTTGCATTGCAAGCCATTGAAATAATGGCCGCAATGTAAAAAAAAAAAAAAGGGTATGCGGCCAGTGTTAAAAATTCGGTTTGCCAGTAAATATCATATTATTGGATTAATCCGATACACCAGTAAATCCAGGACCGGGGAGATCCAATACCGGTCAATCCAGTATTCTCCCCGGTGTCCCACCCCTATCCCTCAGGATGTCTTAAATCCTGGGAATAAGGGGAGAGGAAAGGCATACAGGATGCATTGTGGCTAAAGTGCTACGAGGGCATCTCTCGGAGACCCTTTCTCCTCTCCCACCCTGGAGAAGAAGGTTGGGAGTTTCTTGTTGTTGACAGATGCACATATATCTGTAACTAAAGACCCCCAAGGAGCAGAATACCGAGGTCTTCAATGTCCATTTGTGGGACAGTGAGATGGTCCGACTCAAGCTATCTGCCTTGCTCTTTTAGTGCCCAAAGAATTGGACTGCCTGAAGGAATTTTCCTCTGAGGATGCATCATTCTCATAAGTCACACGCCTCCTGTAGGAGGAGGTCAGACCTGGTGCTGCCCTGCTCCTTTATATAACAAACTGCTACCATGTTGCCTAGGCATAATAGAATACAAAGTCTCCTGATCTGTGGCTCGAAAGCCCTTAATACTAACCAAACCACCCTGAGTTCCAATGCATTTATGTGTAGTAAGTGCTCTTTGCACATCCAAACCCCATTGACAGGTTGGACAGGTGAGCCCCTCTGTCCCCCTCCCTCCCAGTAGGGATGCATCGGACATAATAGTTTGGGAAGGGTGATCTTGTTTGAAGGGCACTCTCATAGAGACATTTCAAAAGCTCTTCCACCAGGTGAATGACTTTCAGCTGCAGAGTCAATAGGAGCCCTGTGTCTTCTAGTCCTGTGTCTTCTAGCCCAGGGAGCTAGCCATTTCTGGAAGGGGCCACAGCCTCAGTCTTGATAAGGGCATGGTGGAAGCCATTAATCCCAACAATCTAGAAAAAAGAATATAAGATTGACAGGGGTTGCTAACAATCAGGGACACATATAGACCGGAAATGTTTAAGGGCCATGAACACCTTAGCTCTGTTAGAGTCAAGTAAATTCAGTGGCTTCAGTCAGGGTAAGGACTGACTTGTCCCAACTGAAGAGATTACCTAATTTCGCCATAACATCACAAGTTAGTTCCATCTGGCTATTTAGAGTTTCTGAGGATTTAGCTCTAAACAACCAGTCATCAAGGAGGAGTATACGTGTAAGCCCTGACTTCTTACATGAGCAGCCACTGGGACTTAACACTTTGTGAACACCCATGGGGAAGTGGAAAGGCCAAAGGGAAGGACAATGAACTGATAATATGCCTCTCCCATGGCAAATCGAAGGAATTTCCAATCATTTAAGTATATGGAAATATCAATCAATTTTATTGTCTTGGCCATTGGTCATAACAAGTTCAATACAAAATTAAAAAACAACATAATTTTAAAAACATGAGAAAGAAAACAATTAAAATAAGTTGAAAAATTTACACATTTTTAGTATTCTGCATAATAATAGCCCGATGCCTCTGAACACTTAAGGCAAATGCCAGATTAGCTGCCTTGAGAATCTTTTCACAATTTGTATTAGCTAATACATAGGCCAACTGTGAGGTCTGGTCCCAATAAATTTTCTTTGGAAATAATGGAGTTAAAAATTTCTGTCATCAACTGTAAGAGGATAATCAAATATATAGTGGCTCAAATCTTCCTGTTTCTGTTGACCACATAGATAAAAATGCAAATCATGGGGGATATGGTTCTATCTGCCTTCTGTCAAAGAGGAGGGCATTCACTGAAATCGTAACAAAGTAAGAGATTTACGTAATTTATAATTAGTCACCACCGTGATATATTTTTCAAATTGATGTTGGGTCTTCAACAAATGCATCAGAGGGGCAATCCTACTTTGAGCCAGGGCCTCCAGATCCCTTTGAACGCAATTATCGATAAGGCTGTTTTTAATCATCTATTTGATTTTATCTCTGGGAAAATAATTCAAGAAGGTAGTTGACAAGCTCATCTGTTCAGCTAAAGAATCTAATTTTTGCTTCCATATAGAGCTGAAGCTGTTCTTTTGTTTTTCTACCCAACACAGTTTGGGAAATGAATCATCTGCTTTATCTATTAACCTAAGCCAATATAAAAAGAAATTAATATGCATTTTCATTTCTACCAGGAGAATTCCCGTTTCGGTGTGCAACATATTAATAGGCATTCCATGGGGAACCCCAAGAACTGAACGAAGCAGCCTGTTTTGAAAAATTTCAAGTTCCTCTACTTTCGTAAAGCCCAGATTTCTGCACCATATGCTGCTTGAGGTTTTAATTTATGTTCTAGTAATTTCAATGCAGGTAATACCAACCTACCTACCTCTGTTCTCCAAAAGTGGATCACTCCACTCATTGATTGAACCAATTTAAGTTTAGTTGTTTGTATATGATCATTCCACGTGCCCCTTGCAAAAAACATTAGCCCTAGATACTTATATTTATCAACTTATTCCGGGGGGGGGGTCAAGTCTAGTTGGCTCTTGGTGGTCCTATGTTTTGCAAAGACCATAACTTTTGTTTTGTAATTAAATGGTTCTTTTTACAATATTCTCAGCACCTGAAGAAGCCTATGAAGTCCAATTTCAGATGTAGCCGTAAAACTATATCATCTGCGTAAAGCAGAGTTGAGAGTAATCTTCCCATAGATACTTACTGGATGATATAAAGTGTCGCTTAACTCAGTAGTTGTATCATTAATAAAAACTTCTCTTTTTTTAAATGGGACCAATACACAGTCTTGCTTGACACTATTACTAACTGGAATATCCCTAGTCAAATGGCCATGACTAGATAATCTGACCCTTAGGGATGTATTAGAATATAACATTTGCACTAGCAATAACAATCTTTTGTCCAGATTAGTTTCCCCTAGCTTTAACCACAAAATGTTTCTATCAACAGTATGAAAGGCTGCTCTGAGATCCACAAATGCAGCACATAACTTTTTCTTCCTATTATTGACATATTTTTCTATCAAGTGTGATAAAACAAAACAGTGATCTACTGTCGAGTGACCCGCGTGGAATCCTGCCTGCTCCTCAGGGAAAATGCTATGGTTCTTGGCCCACTTTTCTAACTTGCCCAGAAGATACTTCACATAAAGCTTAGTCACTACATCAATTAAACTGATTGGACGGTAATTTCCAGGTTCTAGTCTACTCCCCTTCTCGAATATAGGAACCACTATATTTGTGTTCCATCCCAAAGGAGGAACACCAAAAAGTCTATATGGTCAAAAAACTTGCTTAAGATTGGGATCCACCATTTATGTTCTCTTGAAAGACTTCCCCCAGGAGACTGTCCTCACCCGGGTCCTTACATACCGAAAGCCCCAAAATGAGTGTACTTAACTCAAAGGACTGAATCTGGTCCCATGGGGGAAGAGAGATTAAATTAACTTCTCCCTTACTTGTAGAAGTGTCAGGAAATCTATTCAAAATAAAAAAAATAAAAGAGATATCCACTGATGTGAAGAGATCATTGGTTGATAAATTGTTGTGTCTTTTATGACACCTCCATTTACTAACTGGTATGGAAATATGAATGTACAAGCGTGACTACCCCAGGACCTGGCACCCCCATTTGGCCTCTGGCAATTAGGGCTTGCAGGTGTCTCACCTGCCTCCTATGACTGGGGTTGGCCATTCTAATACTGAACACAGCTCTGCACAAGGTCTCTCTTTGTGCCCTTTATTTACAGGGTTTGTCAATTTTCATAGACAGCGTTCTCAACACCTCTCAATGTTCACACAAGCTTCTTCATCCACAATCTAACTGCCTGTCTTTAGTTCAGCATAGCTGGTGTCTCTTGAGGTATAGCACTCCCTGCACTATGGCCATGTCCTGGGCCCACCCCACATCACAACCCCCTTGTTTATCCCAGAGGCTCCGCTTCCTCTCAACACTGTCTCAAAGTGGGCCACTTAACTGCTTTTCCCTGGCAGTTGCCGGTTCCACTGCTTGTCCACCTGCTCGTGAGAGACCTGCAAGCCCTAATTGCCAGAGGTCAAATGGGGTGCCAGGTCCTGGGGTAGATGCGCTTGTACTATTCCTGGGTATCTCATGACATAGCTACCATATGAGCTAGGGGGAAGGCAACAGCCATAGTCACTGCAGGCATGCCTGGCCCAGGCTGCTCCTCTGCTCTCTCTGCAGCTTCCCGGTGGCTTACAGCTCACTGTCCATGTGTGGTAGGAGCGCTACTGTCAAGTAGGATTTGTAACCCAGGGCATCTGTGCACTTCCCCTCCTTGTCAGGGGGTTGCATGGAGGACTTCCCTTCTCTAGACCTTTCTGCAACAGCAGTGGCTATAAGTTAATTAGGGGTAGAATGAGAGAGCAGGAAATCATGCCCCAAACCAGGGACAGGATACATTTTAAGGGCCTGTGAGTCCACAGGGGAGATCATGGCAGGAGTGTGCCATATAACCTTTTCCACTGGCTCAGTAATACCCTTTGCCAAGGGCAGAGCAATATGTTTCCTAGGTATGTGCGAACGCGGTTCAGATGTTCGGAGTTCAGGCTGAACTTGGCCTGTTCGGACAACCGAACCGAATGTTCAAACTGAACATTTGAACGGCTGAACAGTTCGGAAAAGTTCGGATGAGTTTGGGGGTGGGAAAAATGTGACTTTGGGTGGGAAAAACATGTCTGGAAGGGGGAGGCAGCTGAGGAGCAGACTTCCTGGCACCAGGGGTGAAGACCAGGGGTGGTTTCAGGGCCAAATGATACCGATACTGAAAAAAAAATTGATTTCGGTATCGGTGTCGATAGCGCTATTTTCGGATGTTCGGCCAAGTTCGGCCAAACCGAACTCCGCCGAACCGAACAACCAAACCCGAACCCAGGTTTTGAACCGAACGTCCAAACATCCGAACCGCGTTCTGTTCACACATCCCTAATGTTTTCTTGCCCTATATGTAGAATATCAAATACCTGGTACAGTTCTAGTGTTCTGTTCGGACAGCCTAAGGGCACCCCTTGAGTCACTGCCATATGAGCTACCAAATCTAGGAAAATTTGACTGTCCAAGGGAGGAGGGCTCATATCAGGTCCCACCTCCTCAGACAGCTGCTGTCCCACCAGGGGCTGAGACCAGTCTTGGTCTAAGGTCACTTCTGCATGAGTGGCTGGATGCAGTGCATTCTTCAAAGCGCTTCCTGAAAAGCCCCATGGAGAGCATTTAGATGCACTGGAAGTAGCTGGTTGCTTCCTTGTGTGGTCTTTTTGAAGGCACATTTTGGAAGCCTTGATATTGGGGTTTCCAAAATGTACCTTCAAAAAGACCATGCAAGCAGTGATTCCTATGGTGGCTGGCTACTTTCAGTGTGTCTAAATGTACCCCTCAGGGCTTTTCATTAAGCTCTTCAACGCTCTGCATCTGGCCGCTCGTATAAAACGGCCTAAAAGTGCATCCATTCTGTTCAGCAGGGAGATATCCCCTTCATCAGTAGGGCAGCATACTGTTGTGTTGATGCCCTCAGCAGCACCAACAGGGGGAGGGCAGCTGGAATAGAAGCTGGACGTTTATTTGATGTGTTCGGAGCCAGAGCTGGTCTCAGAGGCGGGATGCGGTATCTCTGAATCTAGTGAGGTAGTCTCCTTGCCTGCAGGGTATGATGGGGGCAACTGACCGAGCACCTGCAGCATGAATTTACATATTGATGGTGCCAGCAGGTGTTCTAGTGAGGCCAGAACTTCCCACGTTTCACCCAGAGGCACCACACTGGGGGAGGGAAAGGGAATCTTTTAGTCCCACACCATCCATCTCACTGGCACTCTTCTCACAGGGAGGGGGTCGAGGTGGTAATTCAGGGGTTGAGGGTCCCTTTCACTTTTTATCTCTCTTCTTTAGATACCTGTCTGGTTCAGGGGAACGACACCCATGCAGAGAACCCCAAGCAGAGGATCTGCCTCAGCATGGGAATTACCTCCCTAGCAAGGAATGGGGTGTCCTGGCCTTGGCAGGTGCCTGAAAGGACTTAAGTGTTGACAGCACCACTGAGGTGCATTCAGCTGAAGCCAATGGCACCTTCTTGTGGGCACTGGCCAGAGCGGGTGAAGGTTGGGGCCACTCAGAGCGTACCTTCATAGTCAGGGCTGGATCCCATGTCGACATAGCTCTTTCAGTCAGAAACTCAGGTAGGCACCTAGCTCTCTCTCCCCTGATGTGGAGTTTAAAGGTGGGGCACACAATGCAGGTGCCTGTATTGTGCTCTAGTCCTAGGCTGAACAGGCACTGTGAGTGAGAGTCAGGGATTCTCATCTCGCAGTTAGTGCACCTTCTAAAGTCCTTGGCAAGGGCCATACATGAGTCATTTTCTCTTGCTACTTCAAGCCCAATGAAGGCAGAAAGAACATAGCTGGTGGGACTTGTTCACATGCCTGTTTATGGGTGGGGGAAAGAGATCAGGGAGGTGTGGAGCACTTTTTGAAATTGTTTGCTATTCTCCGAGTTGGCCACTAGATGGCACCAAAGATACCTATAGTAGGACTACACTGAGAGGGTAACAAGTCTAGGGATGGGAATTTTGGTTTCAGATAAAACCAAAAGTACCCGAAAATGGCCATTTCGGATTAATCCGAAATTTCAGTTCTTTTTCAGTTTTGGTACTATCGGATCTTTGGTACTATGGGGCTGCGATTATGGAACTCCCTCCCGAAGGAAGCCCATCTGGCCCCAAATCTGTTGACTTTCCACCGAGCCTGTAAGACTTGGCTGTTCTCCCAGGCCTTCGGAGTGGGGGGGCTAGTAGTGGGGGGAGGGGGGGTTAGGTGTTTTTTAGATGTTTTTAAATTGTTGTGTTGATGTTTAAAATTGTTTTTATTGGTGTTGTAAGCTGCCTCGAGATGCCATGGTCATGAGGGGGCAGCAAATAAATGTAATAAAATAAGTAAATAAAATAAAATATAAATATCTTTTGCACTGATTTTTGTACCGGATTTTCAACTTTGCGGTTTGTCCCCCATTGAAAAACTGCAATGTTAAAAATCCGGTTAAAAAATCAATGCAAAAGATCCGATAGTACCGAAACCGAAAAAGAACCGAAATTCACGAGAACCGAAACCTAAAATTAACCGAAACCAAAATTTTGCCTAGAGTCCCATTCCTAGTAACAACAGCTTCTGTGCTGTTTCACTAACGTTCTGTTGCGTTACGTGAGGAAATGAGTTTTTGTGGGTGGATGTGAGCACAATTTATTGCAGGCTATTGTTGTACGGACATGATGAGATTTTATTGCAGGTTATGGACGGGACTAGGGTCACCTATGCAAATGTTTACAGGACACTTGAGAGAAAACCCGTAAACCCTCAAGATCACCCAAGTATAAATCAAGGATCAGGTCAGATGACTGTATCTCTGCAACCAATGCAGTCCTGCAACATGTATACCTGCTTTTAAAGGTCTTTGCTGATGCAATGCATCTATTACTAACCAGGTTCTTGACATAAATTAGGCCTCAAAACCATAGTGCAAGCAAGCTACTGATCTGCACCGGACACCCACAAAATGGTGGTTGTCTGACTCCTGCTCAGGGAACCATCACTTCATGCTGCTGACTCCCTGTCTGGCTATCACTCCATTGCTAACCTTCCCTTTTTAGGGAAGGATGGTTGCCGAGCAACTTCAGGTGCATGTCAATGTTATCAATTCCTGGTCCTGTGTCAGTCTTGTTTTTGTCCTGGATATAGTACTGAGGCTGTGCTTGTGGCCTTGGTCAATTGTCTAAACCTGGAGTTCAAGAAGAGAAATTGTACTCTGCTGATCCTGTTAAGACATTTGATCATGAGGTGTTGATGACTTGACTGCAGGACTCGGCAGGGGTGTGTGGGACTGCTCTTGAGTTGTTCTCTTCATTCCTGTCCCAGTGAGTGGTGATGGGCAATTGGGAGTGGGTCCCTCGGGTTTCCATTCTTCCCTCCTGTTCAGTGTGTATCTGAGGGTGCTAGGTGAGATTGTCCATAGTTTTGGGGTGCAGCATCACCAATATATTGATGACATAGATATATTTTTAATCTGACCTGGGTCCTGCAGTCTTGGTGATTACTCAGTGCCTGGCTGCCATTGGGGTCTTGATGCAGGGGAGCGAATTAAAGCTGAATCCAGCAAAGATTGAAGTGATGATGGTTGGCTGGCCCTGTGACCTGGGGTTTGGGACACCCATTATTGATGGGGTATACTGTAGCAGGGTCAGGTCCTGAGGTAAGTATTTCCAGGATGTGCAACCCCAAGAATCCAGTCCCACACTGGATCTTTATCTCCAATGTCCTTTATTTACAAGTGGAATCCATCACTAAGCATATATTTCAGTTACACTGTCTTTCAGGTTACGTTTTCAGGAGGCCCCCTTAATCCGGCACAATCCCTCTAGTCCAGGTTCTTTAGAGTTCTTCCAGCTTGGGCCCGAGTGTTTACCCCCAACCTTAGGGCATGGGCCAGCTCCTCAACCACCTTTCTCTGGCAGAGCTTCCGCAGCTAGTTCTCCTCTCCAGCCTCTCCCTGGTAGTCTCACTCTCAGACCCCTCGCGTGCCTTTTAGTATTGGCCCTGACCAAGCACGATCCCTCTTCCAGGGCAGCTCCTGTCTGTGGGCTGGCTCAGCTCTTGTGAGGCAGAGCCCGTCATGGCTCCTGCTTCCCTGGTGATCTCTCCGGATCTCTTATCAGGCCTTAAGGTTGGCCTAGCCATGCCATGCCCAGCTGGGTCCACTTAAGCACTCAGTCCCCATACCATTTCTTTGCTGGCCTCTTAAAGGGCCAGGCACTTACTAGCACTAATCTGACTCTGCAGGCTGCCTCCTACAGCAACTTGCTTCAGCTCTAAGGTCCTGGTCTTCCAAGGGATCACCGTGACCCTGTCACATACACTTCTCTCCTGCACTCTCTACTTAAACCTTCTCCTATTGTTAGGGCCAAATGTCCCTGAGATTCTGACATGTTCAAAGTAATCCAGGTGGCTCTTAGCTTGTTTTCCAGATAGGAGCATGGGCCAAACATGGTGCCAAGCTCCTAGGAGGTTTTTCTCATAAAACCTCAAATATAGTCAGGACAAGGACACGCTAGTTACCCTGTCAGATCATGTTCTTAGGGGACTCCCGCTCATTGCAAACACCTGCTTTTTGTAAAGTGTGGAGATGTTTCCTGAATTCAGAACCTTTCTCCCAGCTTCAGGGTGTAACTCTGAACTTGGGGAAGGTGAGGTGCCCCCAACCCGCTTGCAAAGGTACCTGCCACATGCTTTCCTGTGCACAGAGGTTTTGAAGAAGGAGCATGATATCTGGATCATGTTAAAACGGTTTTATAAATACCTGAACAACTGTTAGGGGAAGTGACCCAATTGGTCTTGAGCCATGCATCCTGAGTGAGAGATTTGAGAGATTTACTTCCAGCTCCCAGTACCACTGAATCAATCTCTTTTTCTTTTTTTCAGACAAAGGATACAGAGAATGCCTCATCAATGGGAGCTGGGCAGCCCGTGTGAACTATTCCCAGTGCCAGGAGATCCTCAATGAGGAGGTAAACAGCCACAGGGCATTCAGGCTGCTTGCACACAAGACAAGAGGTAGCGAGGGACTGGCACAAGCCGAAATCACACCAGGAGGAATCATGGGAAGCTCCGCTCATGTGTGCAGGGTTTTAGCCTGTTTTTGGTGCGATTTCACTTGTGGATTACAGGGCGGGACTTTAAGCCCTGTAATCCACAAGTAAAATCAGTCAGAAACAGGATAACACACACACACACACACACACACACACACAGAGCTTCCTGCGATTCTCCCGGTGCAATTTTGGCTCGTACCAGTTCCTCCCCCTCCTGTCTCATGTGCAAGTGGCCTCAGACTGGGTCAAAAGTTAAACTAGTCAGTGACAAGGCTTTCAGGATTTTGGAATAAGAAACAGGCAGCTTTTAGGACAGGAGATTTATGAGTTATGAATTATATGGTATGAATGCATGCAATCTCAACATTTATGAATCTCTAAAATGAATATATGAAACAGGGTCTTATCTATGTGATCTGCATAAAAAGTTACACATCATGATGGATGAATATTTTAGTGATAAAAGTGATGAGTCAGGTTACATGTAAAAGGTATGAAATCAGACCGAAAGTAATCCTAGGGAGTCAGTATGCAGAAAAAGTTATCAGGGTAATATGCATCTCCAAGGAAGGTGCCCTGGCCCAGAACAATGAACAGCAATTAAAGACATTGAACACAGAGTGAAGTCTGTGTGCTACATGGAGGATCACCAGAAAAACAGGGTTAGCAACACCTCTCTAATGGAAAATTACCAGAGCCCAAGACAGTGGGGACTGGGGTCCTTATAAGGCTTGCTGTTTGTCAGCATTTCAGACACAGAAATGGGAGACAAGTTGGAGACAACTGCCTCTGAGATCATGTGAGAAGCAACTCTCACTTTGGACTCAAAGAGTAAAAACAGACGTGCAGCCAGCACAGTAGCTCCCTGCCCTGGATTGGGGTGGGAAACCTCAGCCAACAAAGCCTGGGCTGCCTGCAGCCAGAGAGTCATCCTGCTACCCACACAGCCTGGGTAGGGCCAGGAGCTCAACAACTACTACTACGTGTCATTTCTATAGCGCTACCAGGCATACGCAGTGCTTTACAGTCACAGATTTTCAGACACAGGTCCCTGCCCAGTGGATTTACAATTTAAAATGGACAAGGCTGATGGGAACACAGGGAATGACACACACATTCCCATTTTACAAATGGGGAACTGAGGCTGAGTGGTTTTGACTTGCCCAGGGCCACCCAGGAAGTTCATGGTTAGCATGGGATTTGAACCTTGGTTCCCCAGGTTGAAGTCTAGCACCTTATCCACTACACCATACTGCCCCCACCCTGCTCCTGCTGCCACACCACCCACCAGACAACTATGGTGGCCCATGGCAGCCCCCAACCCATGGCAGGTAAAGTGAGGCAGAACAGACACACTGGTCCACTGTGGCCTGCATTTGCCTGTGTGGGCGGCGCATATCCCAGGTTGGGACTCAAAGATTTTCCTAGGATGTAGCCTGTTCTAGTCTCCCACCCATCCCAGGGTAGTTCCTGGCTAATATCTGGAGACAGCAAAACAGATGTGCCATCCCCAATACCAGTCCCTCCCCACAAAAGAACACATCCCACTGACCCCCCATAAACCAACACTGGCCCCTCTCCCAACAGAGACCACCCCACTAACCCCCTTCTCCCAACACTTTCCCCTTCCCCCATAGAGCCCACTCCACTGACCCCATGCCCCAACATGGGTCCCTCCCCCATAGAGTCCACCCTTCCATACCTCAACACTAGTTCCTCCTCCCCATAGAGCCCACTGCACTGACACCCTTCTCCCAACACTGGTCCCTCCCCCCCATAGAACCCACCCCACTGACCCCCATGTCCCAACACTGGTCCTTCCCTGCCATAGAGCCCACCCCATTGACCCTCACCCCCAACACCAGTAAGAACTGGATCCAGGGGCCAGATCCAGAAACTGGATCTGGAAAGGGGCCGCTTAAAAGTTTGTCACTGGCCACATTTGGCCCACAGGCCTGAGGTTCTCCACCAGCCCACCCTGTGTGGAGACCAACTTCCTCCTTGTTTCTTTGCTGTCCCCCTCTTCCTTTCTTGAATGACATAATATTTGGACTATCCCCTATCTGTGTATAAAAGCGAATTTTATATTGATGTAATATACTGTGCAATTTGAAATGTTTAAGTCATGCTTTTCTTAGGGTACATCAGTTGACAATAATATAAAATGGCAGTGTTAGGGTGATGTGTGAGTTTTATGTCACGCTTGCCCATATAGATTTTGACTGTAGAATTCAAGTAGGGTCCAGTTGTGAAAAATGACTGAAGCACAAACGTGGCTTGCTAAAGCTCTTTGCATGCTTATTGCTTTGCCTGTTTCTGTGTTTTCAAGATAATTTTGGAGGTTTAGGTTTTTAAAGATGTCCAGAATGGTTTTTAAGGATGGTTGTTTTAAGAATGGTTTTAAAAACGGTTTTTTTTAATGTTTTTTAAATATAGTTTAAAGATGGTTACATTAAAGATGGTTTTTAGTGATATCCAAATGAGTATGTAGGGTTTTTGTGTTTGTTTTGGCAGGATAATTTGTTAGGAAAGGATATCATTACATGGCATCATGTCAAAATGTTCTGCTAGTGGAGCAGCAAAAAGGAAAAGGCTTCATAGTTACCCTTGGGGATGGGGCATAATTGTGGGCTGAGACGGGCCCTTGCTATGCCCCAGCATCCATCACCATCAATTGATTCTCCTCTTGTAGTAGATTGGCTTCTATGACAAAGAAGCATTTAACAGAGGAATATGGTAAAGGGGGCATAGCTATGGAGAGCTGCATTCATGACACCCTTGAAAAGATGATAGGGGATTATGGGTATTTTCAGACGTTACGAGATCACACTCAACCACAGTGAACCACGGTCAATCCCGCGGCGGGGCCAAAGTGCCCTGAATGTCTGTTCGGCAGCCGCCAGATGTTCACCACAGTCAATACCCACATGGGGTCAAATTCAACCACACTTCCAGACCTCTGGCCCGGACCATCTCCGAAAGTGTGCTCAAAGAGATTCCCAGCGGGAAACAAAAAAAAGTAACATCTGGACGGCAATCACCGGTCGGAATCAAGCAAAATAATTCCCAGCTGGGGACAAAGCACGCAGCGTTGCTACCAGGCAACCAGCAACAACACAGGCCGCGGAGGGAGATTTAAAGGGCACACAGCAGCAGGAGAATGTGGTGGGATGGAGCGAGGAGGGAGGCAGAGGAGCAGAGGGCGAGAGCAATAGAGGAGGAGGAGGAGGCACAGGCGGGGGAAGCGGTGGTTGTGCTGCACATGCAGGAGGTGGAGGGACAGCAGCAGCAGCAGCAGCACCACCACCACCACCAGCAACAGCAGGGACAGGCCACCCCGGGGTCATCGACTGGACTGGGGGAGGAGGCACCCTGGAAATGGGTAAGGGGAATGAAGGGGAGCGGTCTGCATTAAAGGGGCACCAAGGGGGGTGGGGGACTGGCCTGCCAGCTGGCCTGCAGATGGGGGGGAAGGGGCAGGGAAGCGGGACCGGGGCAGAACAGCAACCAAACAACACACACACACCCTTGTGTCCCGCAGACACACAAACGGACCCGAGAGCCCAAGCCCCCGGAGGACACGGGCCCTGCCCAGGTGGAGGAGCAGGAGGAGGAGGAAGAGGAGGAGGAGGAACCGGAGGGGAGAAGGGGGAGAAGGCCATACCACCGAGGGGGGCAGTGGGGGCTCCGGGAGACCTGGGACTTCATCCGCATCTGGGGAACCCTGGAGCATCAGCTGGAACTCACGCGCAATCAGAGAAATGAGCACGTGTTCTGGGGCATAGTGCGGGAAATGAAGGCAGTGGGGCATCACCGGACCATCGCAAAGAGGCTCCAAGCAGAGGCGTGCCTGGAGTGGAGGCAGGAGTGCCGGGAGCACAGCAGACAGGTTGAGGCATTTGGGCAGCTGGGACAGGCCATCGCCAGGATGGTGCAGGAGCATTCCGCCAAGATGGACCGGTCCCATGACATTGGGACCTCCCTGCTCCTGCACGCAGGCACTATGTGTGCCGATGTGATGGCAGCTGCCCTGCCAGGCACCCTGCCTGCCCAGGGCATCGTGCCGGGACCCTCGGCACCACCACCCCAGCCGCCCCAGCCACCTCCACACCAGCAGGGGCCCCGCGTCTGCCTCCTGGTCCCTATGGGCCTCTGGAGGGAGCAGCTGCCCAAGGGGGGCCCTCAGATCCTGGGCCCTCCCTCCCTCCCACCACCGCCTGCCCCTCTGGACACCGAGGCCTCCCTGGACACTATTGGAGACACGGACAGTGGGGGGAAGGGGAGCTCCCAGAGCTCTGTGCCGCCCACAGGGTGCTTGAGGGGGCCCCTGGAAATGCGGGGGTCAGGGGGATGAGGGGGAAGGGGGAGGAGGGTATGGGGGGCACCATGTGCTGGGGGGGCGGTGGTGGTGGCACTTGTCAGTGGGTGAGACAATAAATGCATGGAACACAGTACCACCTCCTGTGATCTGTTCATGGCCCCAGAGGTGTGTGTGTGTGGGGGGGGGGTGGTAGATCGCGCCCGTATAGGGGCTAGACCAGGGAACCCCCCGGGGCCCCAAGGGGGTAGGTTGGGCAGTGTGCGGCCTCACGCCTCCGCCTCTCGACTGATGTGCATGGCTAGGGCGTTTTGACCACGGCTGGGAATCGGTGTCACGTCTGTTGCGCTGCCCCGGACTGTGATCTGGCGGCCTGATTCCCTGCCATGGTCCCGCTTTCGTCACATCTGTTCAGAGCTTTTATAGACCATGGGGGGTGGTTGATCGGTTCACCACCACTGGGAATCCACTGTGGTGACTCTGGACCGCATAACATCTGAAATCACCCTTTGAGTCTATCTCAGGAGATGCTCCTCCAGCACAGACTTCAGGAGCTGCTGGAGTCATGGGGAATGATGTGGACAAGCAAGTGCAATTGATGGAACTTCAAATCCAGCTGAAGTACATGGGGCAATGAGAGAGAGAAAGAAAGACCAACAAATGAAAAACAACATAAACACAACCTTGCCATGAAACCCAAAATATATAGATTTCATCCCATCAGAGTGTCCAGTGGGGGCTGTCCCAACTAAAGGGTCAGATGGGCTTAGCAGCCTGTACTCTACACCCAGATCCCTTTGCTGGTACAAAGATGGTACAATGCCTTTACTGCTTACATGGTGTGCAAGTTACTTACCATTTCCATGAGTGAATTTGTAAGAGTTGTAACTCCTCTCTTAAACCAAAGTTTTTTGATCTAAGCATTTTCCTGTTTTTTGAAAGAGAAATGCTCTAAATTCCAGCTGCTGCCACAATACCAGTCTGAGTTTGATTGGCACCCAAGAAGCCAGCTAGCGAATTTCCCTCTGAGCCCAAACGTTACCAGTTTCACAACAAAGGGATTTTATTTTTACACCTGGGAGCAACTCATCCATTTCACTAGCCGCCAGGGAAGGAGGGGATATTGCTTTGCAGATCCCTCCTCACTGCAGCATTTTCCTTGCAGCTCCAAGCTTTTTCAGTTACAGTACGGGCCTGAAGGGATTCTATCCAACTAGTGTACAATTCCTCAATGCATGTAACCATATATTGTCTCTTGCCTGACTCCATCCCTTCTCCCAGTGAGCTCCCTTTCTTCCCCCAGCTTTGACAGTCTCACTGGGGGGAGGGGGAGTGGTGGAGAGGAAGATTGTTTCAAAGACCCCTCCTTTCAGAAAGTTTACCTTGTAGACCTGAGATTTGTCTCTTTCATCAGGGGGCTTGGTTTGAAACTGGGAGGAGTCGCCATGTCAGTTTCACCTACTGGGGAGTTTACTTGGCAATGGGGGCAACCAGGCAGTGAGTTTCACTTTCAGTTCCAGCTCTGTCCCTTTCATCAGTAGGGATGGGCAAACAGATCGCGGTTCGGGTTCGGCCGTTTGGTTCGGCTGCGTTTGGTTCGGCCGTTCGGTTCGGATTTGTTCGGTTCATTCGTTTGGTTCATTTATTCGGTTCGTTCGCCGAGTTCAGGTTCGGATGTTTGGTTCGTTCGTCTGAACAGGCTGTTCAGTTAGGCCGTNGAACAGCAACACAGGGAGGGTTTCAGGTAAGGAGACAGGAAGCACTTCAGCAGCGTGCACACCAGGGGCCAGTTTCAGATCACCGGCGCTGCCCAACACGCGGCGCCGGCTTTTGTAGGGCAGGCCCCGCCCTGCCTGCGTGCTTCGAGGCGCTGTGAGCGCCGTACTGGGCCAGGCCCCGCCCCCTGTGCCGGCGGCGGCGGCGGCGGGCCTGGCGCTATTGCCGGAAGTGGTTGCCTGAGTGGGGAATCCCCTTCAACCCCGCTCAAGCGGGCCACGCCTCCGGGCTCTTCGGCGTGTATCCGTGCTTCTCGGGGTGGGGAGGGTGGCCCTGCGGGCCGGCCGCCCTGGCGGCGATTGCGCCGGAGGCGCCTGACGCTTACAGCTCCTCAGTGACTGACACCTCCCTGTAATGTTTGAACTGCCAGTGAACCTTTTTTTGCCACCCGAACTCATCCGAACGCAATCCGAACTGACCGAACTGTTCGACCATTTCACCGTTTGGTGTTCGGTTTGTTCGATATGTTCGCGTTCGGGTTCGGGTTCAAGTTCAGTCATCCGAACAGTTCGAGCTCGGGCCGAACTCCGAACTTCCGAACCGCGTTCGCCCATCCCTATTCATCAGTGGAGGTTTTTCTTCTAGCTTGGAGCATCCCCCTCAATCTCACGGGAAGATGGGGGGAAGGAGAGGAGAATGCTTTGTAGAACTGTCCTCAGCAGAGATTTTTCCTTACAACTAGTGTGGCCAGATATGCAGATTTTAGAGGACACATGAGAAATACAGGTTGCAGGGCTGCATTGGTTCCAATGCAGCTCTGAAACCTGTATTTCTCATGTGTCCTCTAAAATTTGCATATCTGGCCACACTAGTTACAACCCCAATATTTGTCAGTTACATGCCTAAAGGAATTCTATCCAACTCATGTAAAATTCCTCAATAACCATAATTATGTACAGTCTCTCTCTTGACTCTAACCTTTGCCAGCAAGGGGGGGGGGTGAGGAAGCAATGGAGAGGAAATGGAAAGATGGGGAAGGGTCCTTGCATGCATCATTCCACCCAGCTGCCTGTCATTTCAGCTACTTTTGGTGTCCTCTTGTCCACCATTCCACCCCCACCCCCAAAATTCCAACCACTCCCTGTGACCTCATACCTGTCATTCCCCTCAAACCCCTATCATTACATCCACTCCTGGTTGCCTCTTACATCCCCATTATTTCAGCCGCTCCCAGTGTCTTCATACCCATTATTCCACACATCCCCTCATCATTTCAGCTGCTCCTGGAGACCTCCTTCCTGTCATTCCACCCTGCCCCCCTTGATTCCAGTCACTCTCAGTGGCATCCTACCCATTATTCCACCCAACACCTCTTCACTCCAGACATTCCCAGTGTTCCACCCAGACCCAGTCATTATAGCCACTCCTGGTGGTCTCATCTCCATTATTCCACCCATCCCACCCACTCCCCATAATTCCTGATGCTCCAAATGGCCTCCTACCTGTCATTCCATCCAACATCTCTCCCTTTCTTTCCATTTCCTTTCCTTCCTCACTTTTTTCGATGACTTCGTCCAGTCCTTTCTCCTGCACCTTCATTGGCATTTCAGATCGTTTCCACACCCTTTTTTCAATTAAGCATCTGCCATTTTATTTGTTTGCTGACCATTAAAAGTTACTGGCATTCCCAAAGCTGCATTACTTCCAACTAATTATTAATTATTAATTATTATTAATTATTATTAATAATCATAATAATAATAATAAATAAGGCTTATTATCACCTTATATTTAACACAACAGAAAGTTAGTGAAACAGTGTGGCAGCTGCTTTTCTCCAACTCTCCATTTGCCACAATGGGCACTTCAAAACATCAGAATTATACAATGGATTTTCAAAAACTAAAACCACAAAAACAAAACAGGTCACATGTGGCGTAATGGGTCCAGTAGAGGTGTGTGCTCTACTTCTAGCACCTTCCCTCACTGCGTGTCCATCACCATAACACTCGGGATTTGCTGCCACCACCAGAGCTACGAGCTTCCAGGGTTAAGGGCTGCTCTGGAAGCCCAAACCCTGCTCCTTATTAGAGATTGCTTTCCCAGCATAAGCCGAACTTGGGAAGCGTTTTGAGTCACCACACACACACCAGGCACTCTTGATTAAAGAAAACAAGATTTATAGTTTTTACTAGCTAAGTTAACCAAATTACAAGGATACAGAAAGGTAGGGAAAAGGCATTGAACTTGTGAGCAAACACAGGCAACTACAAGCAGGTATGGTAACCCATTTACAGTGCATCTAAGCCTAAACGGTCCCTAACAATGCTTCTCTGCATAGATGGAATTACTCACAGTGTCTTTCTCTGCAGGGTAAGCGTGGATGTCTTAGCTCTGCAGGGTTTGGTTCTTTCCTAGCTGGATGGAGAGAGCTGGGTGTTGCAAGTTAATCCAGCACAGCTACTTGCTGGCCATGAGGTCTCTCTCTATGGAAAATTACAAACCTCCTTTTAAAGGGCATCTCAGCTATTGGCTCCCAGCCACAGGTGACCCTGTTCAAGGTGACCAATCAGTTAGGTTACTTGGCCTAGGGTTCCTTCTTTGGTAAGGTATGTAAGGTGTGGTCAGTCAGATGGGCTAAGGTGAGCACATCCTTATATGGTCTGGAGATTGGGTTTTCCTTATATGGTCTGGCAGAGTTCCTTGCCTTGGGTCAGGAGGGGAACCTCAGGGGTGATCTAGCCAGGAGGGTTTCACACTTGGATTTTCAAGTACTGCTAGATTTCTTAATACTGTTCCCAGAACTAAGTCTCCATGAGAAAAATAAATCACATGGGGCAAAAAATGTCATTCTGCCTCCAAAATCAAATGTCTTTACTTTTCTTGGTTTTCACCCAGTTTTCCTGATATTTGGACAGTCAGGCTGCATTCCCATCTGCGGCGGCAGCAGAGGGAACAGTGAGGGAAGATGTGGCAGCAGGGTGGAGCCGGCTGACAGGAAAAGAGCTGGTACAAACAGGGATCTGCCGCGGCTTCCCTCGAGCATGTCAGGACAGGATTTTGCGCCAAAGATGGAAATGCAGCCTTACTACACCTCTCCTGAGTGATCGATCCTACCAAATTTCTCCCTAGTAGGATAGTTCATCCCAATTTTATAATGAATAGAATGTTTGTGATTTTAACACAATGAGGCAGCCGCCTTAACTATACTGCTGCTCTTGTGACTCTATAATAAAATGGAGGGGTTTGCCAATAAATAGAAAAGGAATCCTGCTGTCCATGCTGTGCACAGAACTGGCTGCCAGGCCCTTTTGGGCATCACTGACTCACATTGTTTTGTGTCTTTTCTCCTTAGAAGAAGAGCAAGTCACATTACCATATCGCCATCATCATCAACTACCTCGGACACTGTGTCTCATTGGGCGCCCTGCTTGTTGCCTTTGTACTCTTCATGCGCTTGAGGTGAGAGAAGAAAGGATCCCATGGCTGATGTCTATAGGCTTCTATTTCACACATGTAGGATTGCAGTGGCACTTCAAGCCCTCCCTCTGATCCCTATTCACTCAGGGATGCCCATGCAGAACTACAGATCAAAATGCTGGTAAGACTTTGATTCCAACAGCCAGAGCCCCTTCTCAAGAAATCCACAGACAATCTCAAGCCATCTCAAACACTTTATTTCATGAAAAGTTTGACAATAACTACAGTTTTCACTTCGATTTTTTTCAGAAGAAAAACACTTGTCCATGTTTCCAAACGTTTTCATAGTTTTCAGAAATCAAAAATGTGCATATTTCTTTGAAATTCAGTTGCCAAAAACTAGGGCTGAAACAAATACTCCTTTTGTATTTGTTTCACACATTTGCTTAAGTGAACTAATACCCAAATTCATTTCTGTTACCAAAACAAAAATTGCATACTTCTTTATCCCAGTATTTTGTCCATACTGACACCCCCCCCACACAACACACCAACTGAAACACACTACACTCACACACATGCACACACTTCCCTACGCAGGCCCATATTGATACCATACCCTCAAATGGTACCTGGTTAGCCATTTCAGTGCCAAGATTTTGGACCTTGTACTGCTTTTGCAATGTTTGTACTAGGTTAAAGTAGGACAGACAAAGTGGGTCAAGATTTAAAAAACATGCCCTGCAGCCTGTGGAGCCAGCACTGATTGACCATCAAGGGTGTGGGTGACAACAGTGTCTTTCAGTGATGAATGGGGAGACCTCTTGCTGATGCCTGAGGCTTTTCAAAATGAGGCTATGGAGTGGGAGGATAAAGGAGGTAGGTGATGGCTGATAGTGAGGAGATGGCCAGGGCACCCATAGTCCCCAAACCCCATACTCTATATTCACAGTGTGGTACGTGTCCAGAGTATGTGGTGGACTCCTCCATGTATAACAGAAATGAAGAGGGAACATCATGTGTTGGCAGAACAGCTGGCATCTGACCCTGAGACCCTTGGTCTGAAATTAGTGCTCCTGGAATTGGTCATGGTTTCTCTTGGTAGAGTTATGCTCTCGACCCTGCAGTTAAGAATAAAGAGCCTTGCAGGACAATCTTCCCCATTAAAACCTATGGAAGATAAGCCATTAACTTCAATGGGGCTGATCCCATGCCCCATGGATCGCCATGCGGAGCACACACAGCACACATGCAAGTTGCACTCGACCCTGGGACAGGGCCTATGGCACGTGCACAAACCATGCAGCATCATGTGCGTGCGCACAACAGCATGCGTGGGGCATGAGATCAGCCCCAATGATGGCAAAATTGCACTCTCCATGGGGTACTTACATATGTGATGGCCGTACTGTCATCCCACCCAGGGGTGGGGAGAGTTAACACACACAGGGTATTTTCAGACGTTACGAGATCATGCTCAACCACAGTGAACCACGCTCAATTCCGTGGCAGGGCCAAAGTGCCCTGAACGTCTGTTCGGCACGCGCCAGATGTTCACCACGCTCAATACCCACACGGGGTCAATTTCAACCATGCTTCCCGGGCTAGCGGGGGGAATATCCCGGTAAGCATGGTCAAAGAGATCCCCACCGGGAACCAACAAAAAGTAATGTCTGGACGCCAATCCCCGCCCGGGAGCAAAGGAAATGAGCCCCAGCCATGGACAATGCACGCAGCGTCGCTGCGGGGCAACCAGCAACAACACAGCCACCGGAGGGAGATTTAAAGGGAAATCAGCTACAGGCATGCGTGGCGGGATGGATCGAGGAGGGAGGCAGAAGAGAGCGGCGGGCGACAGAGCGACGGTGGTGGTGGTGGAGGAGGAGGAGGTGGCAGGGGCAGCAGTGGAGGTGGAGGGAGCACAGGCGGAGGAGGAGGGGGACACGGGGGTCGTGCTGACCCTGCAGGCAGCCCGGGAACAACACCCCCAGCAGCAGGCATCATGCGACGCCCCGGGGACAGCAGCCAGAACGGGGCCAGAGGAGGCACCCAGGAAACGGGTAAGAGCAATGGAGGGGAGGGGAACAGGGGGCACAGCGGCACCCCGGGGGGGCGGGGCATGCCCGGGAGACCGGGAGGGAGGCAGGGGGCAGGGGAGCCCCGCGAGGGGGCACAGCCTGCACCTAACCCAACACGCCCCTCCGACTGTCCCCACAGACACAGAAAATGGCCCGGGCGGACGAGCCCCCGGAGGACACCGGCTCTGCGCGGGCGGAGGCAGCGCCGGTGGAGGAGGAGGAGGACCAGCCGTGGGGAC
>QEPC01000503.1:331685-341732 GCA_003113815.1 Sphenodon punctatus | reverse complement strand
GTGTGTGTGTGTGCGTGCGTATGCTGTGTGTGTCGGTTGTCAGCCTGTTCTCCCTCTTCCCCCCTCCCTTCCCGTTTCCCTTGTGTGGGCGTTCCCTTGTGTGCCTTTTGGCTTCATTTGCCATCAGGCGGCCATTTCTGTGTCCCGCCCCTGCCCAGTGCCTTGTGGGAGTTTTGCGCCCGGCGGGGGTTCGGCTGCACGTCTGTTGTGCTGCCCCGGTCTGCGATGGTTCGGCCCGGTTCCCGGCCGTGGTCCCAGTCCCGTCACGTCTGTTTGGGTCGTTTTTCCACCCCGGGCCCCGGTTGTGCTATTCACCCCCCCTGGGGGTTCGCTGTGGTGAACCGCCCGCCCGTAACGTCTGAAAATACCCATGGCCTGCCTGTGCATAGGGCCAATGCTGGGGCATGGGGGGTTTGCATGCCATGCTTTAAAAAAAAAAAAATAGGGTTCCACTGGGGGCACATTGCTTGCTGGCTACTGCTGCTTGGTTGGCTTGGCAGTCAGACAGCAGGACCACGAGCCACCCAGAGGGCTCTCTCTGTCTGGCTCCAGGAGTTCCCCTGTATCCCTGGTCTCCCCAAGTTACCAGTGCCACACCAATCCATGCCAAGTGGTTGCCATCAGTTTGTGAATGTTTTGTCTTCTTGACCGAATGTCCCAACTCTTGCTAGTCTGTTTTTCTGTGCACTGCTTGGTTGGCTATATAACGATGTTTTATTGTAAAAGTGGGTGAGTGGGATCTTTTAAAAAGTACTACCGTTTGGATCTTTTAAAAAGTTCTGCACGTTCACAGTTGCACTTTTGTGGGGTTGTCTGAATCTTTTGCGATTTATTTACCACTCTTGGTAGCCTGCTTTTCTGGGTAGTGCTTTGGTTCTGGGTTTAAGAAGTTCACCAAGATGTGACCAGGTAGGGCATAACTGCCAGTTTTTTAATATATATATATATATGGTGTGTGGGGAGGGGGCTTAATAAAATTGGAAATTAAATTTAAAATTCACTCATGTTTCCTTTAGTGCTTATTTCAAAAGTGTGGCACTCTGGCTCTGGTGTCCCATTTCAGAAGAGGGAGGGAGAGAAACATAACATCAGATCACCCATTGCCCCTGCCTGCCTAGAGTGGCATTGGAAGCTGCATTATCATCAGTTCAGTCTTGGCTGGCTGCTCCTAGCCTGGTGGTGCCCCATGGTGAGGTGACTGATAGAGCGGGAAGGAATAAGTGGGTACATTCAAAAAGATCACCCACTGCCCCTGCGTGGCATGGCAGTAGACAGTATTAATATTAATATTTATTAATATTAATATTAATATTAATATTAATATCAATATCAATATCAATATCAATATCAATATCAATATCAGTATCAGTATCAGTATCAGTATCAGTATCAGTATCAATATTAATATTAATATTAATATTAATATTAATATTAATGTTGACGTTGACGTTGACGTTGACGTTGACGTTGACGTTGACGTTGACGTTGACGTTGACGTTAATAATAATATAGTGACAGCAATAATAATAATAATGATATAGTGACAGCAATGTACATGGCACTGTACAATCCACAGTCATAGACAGGTCCCTACCCCTAAGGGGTTTACAATCTGAGAGACAAGGGAGGGGGATATGAGGGAGAGGTGAACATCAGGAGAGACAAGAGTACATTCATGAGGTTAAGAAGCTGCAGGCTCATGTGTTTCACTTAGTTACAGGGAATTAGGTTCTGAGTGAGGGGGAGAGGATGCAGTATCACTCATGAAAACCTAGGGAAGGCCTGATAGAAGAGGTGGGTTTTCAGGAGGGATCTGAAAGTTGGGCGGGAGGGAGCAGAACGAATGTATCACAGTAGACAGTAGTACTTAACTGCATGCATTTCTCTGCTGCATGCTGCTTCTGGGTGGGTGCCCCATTACAGAGGAGAGAGGAATTTTAAGTAGCATATCTCTCATCAGACACACAGTGCCCCAGTCTGCCCAGAGCAGGACGCTCTCTAGCTGCTGCATGGGGCATATCAAATGAGATCACATACGTTACATGGCTGCGCCAGAGTGGTTAATGCGCTGCAGATGATGGACCTCTAGCCTTGGCTGGGGGGAGGACAGGGGGACCCATTTGGGACTGGCTTTGGTTTTCAATCTGTTAATGATGATGCCTTGAAGAGTTTTTGGAGACTGTACAGGACAGAGGGAAATAAGTTACCACAACCACAACAAGGTACCAGTCCATGAGGGGAGTTTCTTTTTTTAATTATTATTATTATTATTATTATTATTATTATTATTTTATTATAAATTATCCTACCCAACTATAACAAACACCTAACCTACATCTAATTCTATCTAATTACTGCTACCTTAACTAAAGTAATACTAAAAACTACCTATGTGACCTAACCTAACCCAAAGTCAGAGGAGATGGCATCTGAGGGCAAAGACTGGAGGAACCCTCAGGTCTCATCGATTTGTTTGGCAGACTCAGAGGAGGAGGGGGAGGAGGCACTGACATCCACCACAGGAGCAGCAGAAGACCCCTCACTAGGGTCCCCAGCAGGAGCAGGGGCAGGTATCCTTTGGGGAACCCTGGGAGAGGGGAGAATCCTGGGTGGCAGTGCTGGTACTGGTGGGAGGTCTGACAGTGGGGACACCTGCATGCCAGCAGCTTGAACGGCATCCAGCCACCGAGCTACACACACACACACACACACACACACACACGGCATGCTCGATCAGGGCCCAGCAGAACGTAATGTTGGCCTGCCATGTCTGCCTCATGTAGGTGCAGTAGGCTGCATTCTCTGCCTGATGATGTCCCAGGTCACAATGCTGCTCTGCTAAGGAGTCACATGCCTGGGACAGTTGGTCCAGAACTGCATGCCCAGACTCGATGGCATGAGTCAGGCCATGCAGCTCTGGGGGCAGGCGCAACTCCTACTCAACCTGCGTAGGGCTGGCCTCCTCCACCTCTGCTGCTGAGGAGGAGACGAGGGCCTACTTTGCCTGGCAGGTGTAGCTTTTCCCCCTAGCTGGCCCTGCTGCCTGCCACCTGCCTGCTCTCTTCCCCTTCCAACACTATCCCATGGGACCTGGAAAGGTGGCCACAGAGGGTGGAGGTGCTGCTCTGTCTCCCACGCCACACCTTGCTGTTGCAGTGGGAGCACAGAGCTAAAGTGTGGGTCATTCCCTGGGACTGGGAGAAGTGGTCCCACGCTGCAGACCTCAGTGCCTGCTGGCACCACTGCCATCGCCTGATAGGCACAGGCCCTCCCTGCCTCCACCTCCTCCACCACCTGGACCTCTGCCTCAGACTCTTCCACTGCCCTGGTCTCCTCCTCTGACATGCTGCCTAGTCTAACCTAACCCTGACTATATATATAATAAAATATAGATACCCTACTTCTATATCCTAAACTATACATATTATTATCCTAAAGTATAACTATATATAATGATATCATATAACTGAAATATATGTCTTAATAACAACAAATCCTATCCTAAATTCTATCTAATTTAGAAACTTAAGTACTATCTATCTATCTATCTATCTATCTATCTATCTATCTATCTATCCTATTCCCTCCCAGTTCCCACCCTATGTATTCCCTCCCCAAGTGTGTGTGTAATGTGTGTGCATGTGTGCTATATATATATTTTTATTTCCTATTTTTTTAACAGTTCCTCCTCAGCTCCTCTACTCCTTCACTCTCTCTCTCCTTCCCACACCACAAAGCGACTGCTGCATTGCAGTCCCTTATATACTGTATGGGGGGGAGGGGGAGGAAGAAAGGGCTGCAGAGTGTTGTTGTGCACCCTGATTGGCTAGGCAGTTAAGGGGGAGGGAGAGGGAGGGTGGGGGTGGATGTGTTATTGTGCACACCCTGATTGGCTAGGCAATTAAACGGCTGCAGCTGCCACACATTGCAACACCTGCTGAGGCATCAATGTGGTGCCGAAGTTTTTAGTAGTTTCTGAAGTTTTCCCGATGTTCTGTACTTCGGTCGCTGAAGTCCAAATCATCGTCAAGAACACCAAATTGCCTCCGAGTACTCGGACCAACTATTCAGAACTTCAAAAATCGGTCTGAATACCCAGAATTACTATTCGGTTCAGCCCTAATAATTACTGAATAACTGCCAAGCTATCCAGAATACCAGATATTAACTGTGGATAATTTTTTTGCTATCCATTTCACCTCTAGTGTGGCTTCGGTTCCTACTGCAGGGGCAGCTGCAGAGGGGAACAGACCTGGAGCCTTCTCCCAAACCAGGGTAGTGGCAAACAGGACCTGCAGCCTTCTCCTGAGGTTGGGAGAATTCATTTCCCCTCCACAATTACCCCAGAGGCAGCGACAGAATCTATGGCAGGGAACAAATTGGTTCCACTCCGTATCACAGCTTCCAGCCCCTTCCAACACATACTTGTTGCGAATTCTCCTAACAGACTTCACAACAACTATGTGCAAGTCCTCTGGACCCAGGTCACCTATTCATTTCCAAAATCCTGCCACCCAACAAATATGACAATACTCACTCACTTGTGAGTGCTCCTTGACAGGAAGCTATATAGAAGTCCCTGACCAACCAGGGAGCTGATCAGGAGCCTGGCAGCATGGAGCCAAGCTTGCAAAGAGCCATAGGACTCTTATTCCACCACTTCGCTACAGCAGCCTGGTGGCAGTGTGAATCCCACTACTGCCAGTGCCTATGAACTCAGAGGATGATGGTTTGAGACCCATGATCCTGTCACTTAGGTCCTGCCACACAGTCATGAACCTGGAACACTAACATGCACACTTTCTCAGGCACTGGTACATGAGCCATACAGGCAAAAACTCCTACTGGCACTGAAACATGTGCACAACATACATATGCAGCCCACACTGACCATTGTGGAAGCTGTGCAGTAAACACACGCAGAGGAGCGAGGCATTGTACACACACACACACACACACACGCCAACTTCACCACAGATGTTCCAAACTTTTCTGCATACAGCTAGGATGATGCTTCTCTGCAATGTGGGAGAGAACTAGCTGCCATGGTTGCTGACAGTCTCTTTCCTTCCCTCTGGTGTTCATAGGAGCATCCGGTGCCTGAGGAACATTATCCACTGGAACCTAATCACAGCCTTCATTTTACGAAATGCAACATGGTTTGTGGTGCAGTTCACAATGAACCCGGAGGTGCATGAGAGCAACGTGGTAGGTACAGCACTGCTCAATGAAGGGATTACCTTGTGGGGGTAATGGATAAGACAGGGCATGAGTGTAACTATGTGTTAAAATTTGTGACAGATGCTGACTCAGATAAGCCCTGCAAGTTTTGTCCTCTGCCACCCCCCACAGTGGGTGGGAGAGGTGAAGGGAGTTCAAATTAAGGAGTCGATGCCACTTGCAGTACACTCCCTGCCCCCAACATTTGAATTTCCCAGACACTGGATGAGTGGGCAGAACTGCTACCATATTGGAGAGGGCAGGGGGTGAAGCTATTGCGTGGGCAGAGCTGCTCCTACCTCACTTTGGAGGTGTATTTAATTGAAGAGAGCCCATTAATCCTGCCCTGGACCCAGAACCATTGCTTCAACGTGCCACCTCCTCAACGTGCCAAGTGCGTAAAGAGGGACAGAAGCCGCACCATATGACCTAGAAACCACTCTCTCATGTTCAGTTAATGCAACACCCCAGTACACAATCCAGGGAACAATCAATCCAAATGTGTATTGAAGGGGGAGCGAGCATGCTTGTGAATTGGAAGGTGCACGCAAAAATGTCAAAGGAAATGGATGCCACTTAAAGCTGATGGAGATGTGTGAATGATAGAATAGCAAAACAACAAGGACTGTATAATTACCCCCAAAATGTGTTTTTAAAAAATCTATCACAGTTTATTAAATTCCATGAAAAAAATACTTTATTTATTTATTTATTTGTTTGTTTATTTTACAAATTTTAACCCCACCCCTCCTGCCAAAGCAGCACCTGGAAAACTGGAGGGGTCAATCCAGAAGCCGGGGGGGTGAGGCGGCCCTGCAGATAGATGGGGTCCAGGCCATATAGGGCTTTATAGAAGAGCACCAACACCTTAAATTGGGATTCAGCTTCAGACGGCTCACCCTCATCCAGTCCCCCCACAGGTGTTAAACACTAAGTAAGCACCGAGAGTGCCGGGTCTGGGTTGGAAGAAAAAGAGAGGTAGAGTTTGGTGTCATCAGCATATTGATGCCACCACACACCAAACTATCTCATGACGTTGCCCAGTGGCTGCATATACACGATTGTTCAATTTAATGAACAATCACAATAAATATGTATCAAGAAAATATCAAGCTGAATAAAAACCCTTCTAGATGAAAAATACATAATACAAATCATGCTGAAAATACAGGCAAATGTTTTGTCTTCTTAAGACCATCAAACAACATATAGTACAACCACGTCCAAATAATATTTGTCTTGCATACACATTTTGAATATATTTTTCTTCAGGACTGAGAATCCTTGAACTCCAACATGGAACTATTGATACTTACTGATAATATTTTAAGAGCTATAAAAGGAGAAAGTATGTAAAGTTCCAAGCTTCAAACCAAAAATCAATGTTATAAATATTCTCTTACTGGGAAAGAATTATGATTATGCCATATACAAAAAACCTTCAGTTTAAAAACCTAGTTAACACAGCACTGCACTTCTATCAAACATCAACTCACCTACAAATTGTATGTTAAGGCAAATTAACTCTCCTAATTCATATCCTCCATATTAATACACACAACTCCATCCAACAGACAACTAACAAGCTTCTTCATTCTAAAAATAGTATCACTCTAAAAATAGTATCACTCCCATTAATTAATAATGTTAAATGAAGCCAGTACAAAGAGCGTGCTATCCTATGTCATTGATACTCACACATACCATGACAACCGGCTTCTCCACAGCACACTCTAGAATACCTACACTAACATATACAACAATCATACATTCACCTACTTCATCTGTCAACAATACTTCAGAATAACACAGTCTTAAAATTTACACCTTAACTGAAATAAAATGTAAATGTACTTTATTCTTTTCTTTACTATAAAAACAGAATTTTTCAGTTACATGTAGATTTTAATTTTAGTTAAGGTGTACAATTTAAGACTGTTATTTTGAAGTAGTGTTCCTAATCTAAAGTCCTCCTCCCTGCACCATCCTCTCATTCATGCATTGAGACTCTGGAGCTCAGCCTGCCTCTTGGAAACTGGGAGCATTTCTGGGAACTGGCACGTGGAACTGGGAGCATTTCTGATAATGCTATCCTGGAGGTTCTGTGCTTCAATTTAGACACAGAAGTCTAAGGGCCTTTTCACATGAGACACCCCTGTTCCCCTTGCCCACGTGGGCTTCTGGGTGGGCAAGGGGGGAGGCCATTCGTGTGACTGCAGGTGGGGATGGGTGAGGGTGTGTGCGCGCTCCCATGCTCCACCCACCTACACCAACCTCTACCCATTGCCCATGCACAGAGGTATTGGGGACAAAGGAGGTGCTTCCATGCATGGAGGTGGGTGTGCGTCCGTGTGACACACTGCACACGCTCTGCACACCTGCCGTCACCTCCACCCACACCCCACAGTCCATTTAAGAAGAGCCTAAGTTTAGCCTTCAGAACTTCCCTCCTACATCTTCCTATGTCATTGATACCCACACGTACCACGACAACTGGCTTCTACCCAACACACTCTAAAATTCTGTCTAGGTGAAATGTGAGTTCTGCTACTGCTAGCTTCACACCATGCAGTTCTCACCGCCACCAACAACCCAGCTATCTATATTTCTAACAATCGAATCACCAACTACTACAGTCATACTATTCCCACACCCCTGGGCACACACCCCTGGAGATGTAGCCTCGGTGCAAGAAGATAAACACAAGACACATTCTCTGGGAAGCAGGTTCCAGCTACCAGATCACTTCCCACAACTCCAGTTTAATATTCTCCTTCCTGGAGGTCTTTTTCCACCAAAGCAGCATAGAGGCTGCCAGAGTGGAGGTGGGACCACTTTACTACGTCCCTGAACAACTCCACTATGTACCTTTCTGACTGTCTCGACTCCTCGAGCTCTGCCACTCTGGAGACTGTGCTCATTCTCTGAGAACTAGGAGCTCTTTGTACTGGGTGCATAGTATGACCTCTCCCAACAGGAAGAGTGTGGTTGCCGTGTTGTTTCCAAGTGACAGAGATGGAGACAAAGTAGTTTGAATGATCTCTTTTATTAGGTTAACTGTTGTTGGTGGAGATGTGAAAACATTTGGACCTCAGCACTCGGGGCTCCTGCTGCACCAGGGTCCCTGCTGCTGCCTGCAGTGTTTCCCCCACTGCTGACTAGGCTGGGGTGAGTTGTCTGTGTTGCCCACCCTCCCCAGCCCACTGAGGCACTCACCCTGGCCCGCTCGGCAGTGGGGGAAGCATTGCAGCAAGGTGTAGCAAGTGGTGGCAGCAGGAACCCTGAGCACCCAGGACTCCTGCTGTGCCAGAATTCCTGCTGTTACCTGCAGTGCTTCCCCCACTGCTAAGTGGACTGGGATGAGTTGGCCGGGTTGCCATCCACCCTCTCACCTTCCCCAGCCCACTGGGGCCCATGGCCATCTCACCCCAGCCCCAGCCCACTCAGCAGTGAGGGAAGCATTGCAGCAGCAACAGGAACACCTGCATGGCAGCAGGAAGCCCAAGCATGTGGTGATTTCCCTTGCCGGGCACCATCACTGTATGCAAGCCTCTGACTGGCTTGCACACGGTGATTGATGGGTGACATTATCGTGTGTGAGCCAATTAGAAGCTTGTGTGCTGTGATGTCACCTGGCAAGAGAAATTCCATGAAGAATCTCCCTGTAGCCCAGATTCTGCTCAAAAAACACAGTTTACAGTAGCATCTTTTATTCAGTTCAGTTCAGTTCGATTTATTTGGCACTGGCCAGATTAACCTTGGTCAGATTATCAAAAATCTTTAAAACACACACACATCAAATACATTGTCTGATCCAAATATAAACATAATCATAAAATATCAAATTTGTATTTGATGCCAGTCATTTA
Source organism: Sphenodon punctatus (assembly GCA_003113815.1). Lineage (NCBI taxonomy): Eukaryota > Metazoa > Chordata > Lepidosauria > Sphenodontia > Sphenodontidae > Sphenodon > Sphenodon punctatus. The sequence continues at coordinate 332,643 of QEPC01000503.1, read as the reverse complement.
ACTAATTCTCCTAGTTCTCTTCTAATCCATCTGATAGCATATACACCGCTTAAAATTTCTCATTAATGAGAACTTAATTTTCCTTTAAATCAAATTTAAAATAATTAAAACAATTCCCATATTGGCTATTACACTTTACTTATACAAGATAAATTTACTAGTAAAACCACAATATTGACTGGGCTATGTCCTAGGGACCTACATATTCCGTTGGTCCCTGGACAGGCCTCGTACCTTCCATTATCTATTCACTTGTAGGGATGGGCGAACGCAGTTCGGAAGTTCGGAGTTCAGACCGAACTTAAATAGTTCAGTTGACCAAACTGAACGTGCGAACCGAACTCGAATTCGAACGTTCGGTTCGGATGCGTTTGGTGAGTTCGGAATTGAATTTCCATTGGTTTCAATGGAAAACACATTATTGGCTGTAACTTTTTATTGTTAAGCTATGTGACTGAAAATTGGGATGCTTATACCTCCTATAGAAAGCATTAAGTGTACCAAATTTCAAAACGATTGGATAAAGGCATCCGATTTTAGAAGCAGTTGAAGTATTGTATTTTGCAATATTCTACATATACATTCTTAGCGGCAACATCTTTGCCTCACATCTAATGTAGGTGAAACTTGTCCAGTTTATACCCCTTCCCATATTTACTATCTTTGCTAAATTTCAGAAGTATTAGGGAAAGGGTCTTGGTGGTATAAGCAATTAACATATAAATGTATGTCTGACTATAACATCATTGTAGTCCAAACAGTGTACATGAAATTTGGCAGGGCTATATATTACACTTTCTTGATCATCTCTGCCAAATATCAGAAAGATTTTATAAAGGGTCCCAATTTTATATGCCTGTACAACATATGTAGAGAAGGGGCCTATGCCTGGGATTCTCTTATGTCACTGTGGTATAAGATCGGTTTGTGATGCGAATTGGCCAACAGAAATGTCAAC
>QEPC01000503.1:289467-320248 GCA_003113815.1 Sphenodon punctatus | reverse complement strand
ACAAGGAAACAAGATGTGTATTGAAAGCATCTTGCTTGCTAGACAGCCCTGTTGAGATGTAAATTGACTTCCATGTTTACCTGGGTTGACTACGTGCCCTGAACCATGATTCCCCAAAGGTGGGAAATCCGAGACAAAGAAAGCTAAATGCTATTTAAATGAGAGTGAGATACAAAGAGACAACTACTTCTTGCAAAGCAGCTTGGAGAGAACATCTGCATACGAAAGGGACCAGCCTGGCTACAGCAGGTTGGGGACAGCATGAACTGAGAGACAGGTTTTGCTCTCTAAGCCAAGTGCCCAGCCAGTCACCTTATGGCTGAGAAACCAGAACTTCTGGACCTTGCTAGGTAAGATGCATAATTTAGGGACTCAACCAGTATAAGTTAGGAATGCGTTATGTTTACCTTCTATTTCTAGACCACTCTGTTTCAACTATCTTGTTTATGTAATCAATAAACTTACTACTTACTTTATGAAGAAGTGAAGGTGTCTAATATTGGAACACAAGTGAGCTACAAGAGCCCTCAAGTTCTTGCGAACCCAGAGAATAATAGTCTGTAAATGGGAAGGATCGGGCCTTTGTGTGACAAAGGAGTTTCATTGTGGCACACGTGAATTAGCCAGAGAGAGAACTGATTCAAGAGAACTGTGCGCAAGGGAAACTGAGTCACTCAAACCCAGTAAAGTGTGGGTGTGGACCCCCAAACCCGTGACAACCTCCCTCAGGTATTCACCCTTATTTTTGACATTTGGATCTGGAAGCTCTACTCCTCTCTCTCCCACTTTCTCCTTCCACCTACTCTCTCCGTTTCTCCATTCTCTATCCTCTCTCCCCTATTCCCCAATTCTCTCCCTCCTCCCATCTTCCCCAATAAACCTGGTTTAGAGCAGGCATACATACACAGAAAGCAGGAACAGGAGTATCTCATCCCCAATTAGTTCTGCAAAAAGTACACATGTGTCTGGGGCCTGACTCCCCCTAAATCGACCAACTGGGCCTAGCTGCTGTTGTTTTGAGTTCTAGCCTCTAAGGGGAAAAACAAGCGAGACATGTCTCCAAGGTGGGTGTTTAGCAGGTTTTGCTGCCTGTTTATTAGGTTAGCCCCCACCCACTATTGTCTCTTGGGTTGAGGGGTTTAAGGGCTGCTGCTGCAGTGCACACATGATGAACAAGGTAGACACCACGCTCAGGATCATATCACTAGAACCCTCAATGTAAGAGACTACACCCACCACGTGGCCACCACCAACCCACCACTCATGGGATCACCTTGAATTAGGTCCAATCAATCAATTAATTAGGTTGTCTGCAGTCTCCTTGCATTCAGGTCTACCAGGTCCATAGAGTCAAAGGTGAAAAGATTAGAGCAGTCAATGGAGTGACTGCTTGCCCCCTCCCCACACACACACACTGGAACCTTAAAAGCCCAGCACACACCAAATTCAAACATTCATTGTCCCAGCTCATCCTTGTTTGCAGCACATTTGCAGCACGTGCCCAACACTGTCTTTTAGGGATGTGCAAACAGAATGTGGTTTGGACGTTTGGTTGTTCAGTTCAAAACCCAAGTTCGGGTTCAGTTGTTCGGTTCGATGGAGTTTGGTTCAGCCGAAGTTGGCCGAACATTCGAAAATAGCTCTATCGATACCGATACCGAATTCGAAGATTTTTTTTTAATATCGGTATCATTTGACCCTGAAACAACCCCTGGTCTCCACCCCTGGTGCCAGGAAGTCTGCTCATCAACTGCCTCCCCCTTCCAGTCATGTTTTTCCTGCCACCAAAGTCATCTGAACTCACCCAAACATGACCGAACTGTTTGGCTGTTTTCGAGTTTGGTTCGGACGTTCAGTTCAGATGTCTGAACAGACCGAGTTCAGTCTGAACTCTGAACATCCAAACCGCGTTCGCACATCCCTACTGTCTTTTCCAAAGCCATTGCCATCTCAGGAGCAATTTCAATAGCCTTATCATTGCCATGGCCATGGCTCATAACAACAGCAAGGCAACCTCATCCACTGCTACCTCAACGGTCCCAGACACTAGGGATGGGAAATTGGGCCAAAAATCAGAATCAAATCAAAATCAGATTCAATTGAATCATATATTTGAATTGGATTAAAATCGGAATTGGATCATATTTTTTCCACATTGACTTCAATGGGAAAATTGAGCAGGCATTTTCCCATTGAAGTCAATGGAAATTTCCTACTGAAGTAAATGGAAAACCGAACCTATTCTGTCCAATGAACTATTCATCATTCTAAACCACAATCCTAGAATGATAAATGGGCCAGTCTTGCAAACTGAAATAGCAGAGATTGAATGGGAAACAAGCAACAGTGGACCTCTGAACCAATGAAAATTGGGTGGATCGGGAAAATCAGGTGGATTGGATTAATTTGATTCCGATGAAAATCAGGTGAATCGGATTCATCCAATTCTGATTTTCCAATTCCTCCCAGGCACTCACTCTCTACCGATCCACCTGCCAGAGTTGCATTTCCGGGAGCAAGGAAGAGGCCAAGGCCTTCATTGCTGGGGTGTGGTTGGGGAAGCAAGAACTTACAATACAAGCTTGTATTGAAGTGCTACTGCAATGAGGACATGTTCTAGGAGATCTCTCTCCAGATAACGGAGTTGGGATAACAAAGGGATATAAACCAGTGTCAGTAGTGGGCCAAGGACCTCCAGAGGGACTACAAGGAGATCTGGGACAACAACTTTACCTCAGGTCATGGGAGGAAAATAGCTACCGATTATGACCTGCTGGACCAGTTCCTTGTGTTGATGGAGCCACCGTGGCATCAAAACTGTTTGGCTGCACCTTCACCAGGGGCCAGAAGTGAATTGATACACCTCCCCCACCGCCAGTTCCCACTGCAACTGCTCCCACTCCAACCACTCCTGCACCCCCACAGAAGACGTGACCACTGGCAGAGATTCCTCCATGTCTGTCCTCACCCCAGAGCCAGCACCCATCATTGAGGACATGGACACCATGACTCTCCAGTTGCACCCCTCGAGTTGGAGAGCCAGTCTTTATTTGAGGAGCCAGACGAGGTATCAAGGAGACAGAGGAGAATGGTGAGTTAATGCCCCTGTGGGGTGGCTGCATTTGCACAGCTGCATGATAAAGTCTTCCATTTATTACTATCTAATTATGTGTGGGTGGGTCTTTACTGTGCACACAGGTGGCTAGGAGAGCACTGGGGAGCAACATGATACTTCCCAGGACACAGCAGCACTGAAGGCAAATAGTATGTGCGGGAAGTAGGTCGGAAGTCACCATGGCAAGCCTGGGGGCTGGTGGGGGGAGGAACCATGGCAGGATGGGGTGGGGGAAGGCAAAATGGCAGGCCTGAAGGGAAGGGACGTGTTAGAAACCCAGCTGCTACAAGGACAAGAAGGGTGCTTACTAAATACAGACACAGCCGCTTTAAGGTACATTGTTGATGGTAGTTGCCAGGGCAACCTGAACTTCTTGCCACAGCTGTGTAGAGTTTGCCCCTTCTCTTTTTAAATGCTGCTTAGACTAATGGCATCCATCTCAATGCTGCTGCTATCTGTTTGTTTCCTGCCTTCCTCATTGTGTTGCTCCTTATCCATGAGTTGTATTGTTCCTAGCCTTTGTTTATCTTGTTCATTTTATTTGAGTTCCTTAGGCCCTTTTCACATGTGTGCAGTGGGGGGGAGCGCCCGTACAAACACTGCCTGTGGTGGGTTTGGAGTGGGGGGCGTCTGTGGGAATGGCACCCACGGTGGGTAGGGTGCGTGCATGCGCACTCCTGTGCTCCACCCATCACTCACACATGGAGCAACAGGCTCCAATGCAGGTTGCTCCATGCGTGGAGATGGGTGTGCACCCGTGGGAACAGCCGCACACCCACCTCCACCCACTGCAGGCACACACCCATCCCCCCACCCACCGCAGCCCACTTAAAAAGAGCCTTATTTGCTCTTCCGTTGCATAAGTGTGAATGCCAGACTCTCCGTGCCTTCTTCCCTCTTAGTTGCTGTGTGCTTGTTATCCGTTTAGCTCTACTTACTAAGGCCACTTTTAGACAAGACAAATTTGCACATGATTGGTGAAAAATGTGCATGGTTTAATGCTCGTTGAAACACCTAAACCATTTTAAATGTGCATTTTTCATGATCCTGTAAAAGCCAAAACTGTTTTGAATGTGGACTGTTTTTTAAATAATGCGCATTTTTTAAAACCGGTTTTGGCATCCCCCAATCATCAAAGGGGCTCAAAACCGGTTTTTAAAAATGTGCATTATTTAAAGACCAGTCCACATTCAAAACAGTTTTGGCTTTTACAGGATCATGGAAAATGCGCATTTAAAATAGTTTAGGTGTTTAAACGAGCATTAAAACATGCACATTTTTCACCAATCATGCGCAAATTTGTCTTGTCTAAAAGTGGCCTTCTTTTCCCCCGTTATGTAATTCCCCATCTCCTTTATCCTTCTAGAGTTACACCCCGTTCCATCCTCACATAGAATCCTGAGTTAACATTCCTGGTGTTTCATCCTTGATTTGTTTATTCCTTCTCTCCTGTCCTTTGGGGCTGTTATACAGACAGAATTCCTTCCCTGTGATGATATTGTTGGCTTACCCCCTGGGGTGTTAACCATAAGACTATCCTGAGCAAAATTATTTACAGGCTTTGCCTCAGTTCTCTATGTGTTTCCATGTATGACTGAGCTTGGACTCCCTTCCTAGCCTGTGGCTCCCTCTAGTGCCCATATGCCCCACATATATATGTTTGGTTTTTTAAATTTTATTGTTTACTTTTATGTTTTTAATATGTTGCAACCTGCCCTGAGCTGCAGTAGCAGGAGGACGTGGCCTATACATTTAAATAAATAAATATACCTAACAGATCGAGGGTGTGAATGGTGGTGCTTGATCTCTGTATATTCTTCACTTCTCTACACTGATTGCAGGAGGAGAACTGTGTGCCATTCCGATCCTGCCACAGCAACTGCCCCAGCAGCCATGTAGACCAGGTACTCATTCCCACTTTCCTTCGGGCAGGTGGAGGGCTGTTACATTGAGTGGGAAGAGCAGCCATTAAATTTAGAGGAAAGGGCTGGCAAAGGCTAAAACATGGGCAGGAACATGGGTGGAGAAGGCTGAACTAATGACTTTCCTTGTTGCCTTGCTACAGGTCTGCTACCACAATGGGCATGGATGGAACCTCCAGCCACAAGTGCCTAGTTCCACTAGGACCTGCATGCTTGCAACTAGAGGCACAGGGAGGATTTGGTGAGGGAGTTTTTTTGAGGAGAACACACGTCAAATGGACGAAATTGAGGATGAGATTTAGGGTATGGCCCAGGAGCATAGGCAGCTTGCTGCAGAATGCAAAGCCATGGTTGATGAGGCCCCCCCCCCGGCCCACCAGCAGAAGTACAGGCACTGGGCGGGTCCCCCTCTGGCAGCAGTCTAAGCAGTCCAACAATGTGATCAAGAAGGCGAGCGAAAAGATGGACAACCTGTAGCAACAGACACAATGCTGGCTGGAGTAGTCCATCCAGCTCCAGACCTCCTTTTCCCAGTACGTTGCTGCTGCGACCAGTCCGACCACAAACATGGTTGCTCAGGGGCAGACACCATTTCCTTCTACCCATCCCTGGGCCTGCCTCTCAGCTGAGAGGTGGATGTGCTAATGATCTTCCTCCCCAGGCTTGCTTTGGTGACCTGGGGAGGGAGATTGCTAGTGCTGATAGGAGTTTGGATGCGGAGCTACTGATCCCTCCCCGGGGACTCTGGGTCTTTGTGCCAGGACTGGCGCTGTGCTGAGGCGGCAGAAGACTCCCTTCCCTCCCCAATCCCTCCCTCTGCCTTGGCCAGCCTGGCTGCCAAAGCAGCTGTGCCTCCCAACCCCCCCTGGGAGGAGCCCCTGGTGCCCCTGCCTGTGCTCTCCCTCTTTCTGGCTCCCAGTTGAGAGGCAGCAGTGAGAGGAGGAGAGCTGTCAGCTCCCAGCTGACAGGTGGCCCCATGGGGGAGGGGGGGGATCTCTAGCGCCACTGAGTGGAGGTTGTTGCAGGCACATGAAATGTGGGCAGGGGGCTGCCTTTTTATTACACGGGACACACTAAACATGTGAGTGACAGGTGAGTGATGGCTGCATGGACCGAACATGAACTCCAACAGGCTATTGTCTCATTTGATTTCACCCAATGAACCCAAAGCATTTCTGAAAACTTTATTGAACATTTTTTCTATTAAACATTTTTAGAAGACTTTATTAAACTTTTAAAAGGAACATTATAGTGTCAAATGTCTTAATCTGTCAAAGTGTTTTAAACTGACCAACTGTCACTGATGGTGGGTGCTGGCATTTCAGTAGATGTGACAGCACAAAGTATCCCTGATCTCCCCAGCTCTGCTCTGCTCAGTTGTGCTGGTCCCAGGACAGTGGAACTAGCTCACTGGAGCTAACTGGGAGGGGGTGTGTGTCCAAGGTAGTCCTGCTGGTCTTGCAGATGTTGTGGAGAACACTGGCAGTGGTGTTTAGCACTGGAGTAGTCTCCAGCTGGAAATCAGTCTCCAACGCCACTTCAGAAGCCCAAAAGCCCTCTCCACAACAGAGTGAGTGGTGCTGAGCTGCCTGTGAAGTAGCTTTGCTCCAGGATGCAGACAACACTGTAGGCCTTCATGAGCCAGGGATTTGTGGGTAGGCAGGGTCCCCAGAACAATAGGCCATATAATCACCCCCTTGATGCAGGTTTCAGTGGTGAGTCCAAAGTCCGCACTGTACATTTATTTTTATTTATTTATATTTATTGAATACCTTGTATCCCGCTCCCTCCAACCCTATGACAGCTCAGGGCAGCTCACAAAACATTGAAAACAATATATTAAAATGTCTGAAGATGAAGGGGAACTGGCAGAAAATACAAGCATCATGGTTCCTCCTGCACCACCCAGCCAGCACATCCACAAACCAGGCATGATGGGCCATTATTGCCTAGAGAACCACAGAGAAGAACCCTTTTGAGTTCAAATGGTTGTCCTTACTGTGGTGTGGGCAGGTATGTGGCTCCCATCAAGGTCTCGAGTATGATAATGAGCACCCAGAAGTTCTCAGGATCCATGGATGTGTTACAGGTGTCCATGAGTCTGAAGACCACACACCAACTGCTTTTTAAAGTTTAACGCACTGGGTGACTGCCTAGCTAGGATTGGCTGAGCGCACCTAGTGAGCAAGCCCAGAAAAAAAGCCCAGAAGAAAGAAACAGCTACTGCATCTTCTTCGTCCCATGGTTCACTGTGGCTGTGCGCCATGGCAGGGGGTAGGATACTGGGAAGAGGAGTGGGGGTGGGGGTTGGGGATGGAACTTGAGCCTCCACAACCCATTGGCAGGAGGGAAGAAGGCATGTGATCCTGGCTTTTGTCCAACCCAAGGCATCAGGAATGAAAGCACTCAATAAACAGGGCCATGCTGAACATGGCCCTGTTTATTGAGTGAGTGGGTCATGTGTCTCTGGCCCAAGCTGCTGACACCCCTCCCAACTTGTACCTTATTCAGGAAATCAGCACCTCCAGAGGCGCTGGCTTCCTCTCTAGAGCTCCTAATTGTTGAACTGACTGAAATGGCTGGATTCTTTTGGAATGTGCAGAGTTTGTGAATACACCAGCTCATGCCAGCCTTTCCAGGAGACACCACCAAAATGAAGATGACAGAAGGGCAGCAGAGAGCAAGTCCATACCATTTCAATGATAGTGATATTTGCAAAACAAAAAGGTTTATTCACATTTGGGCAGGAACAAAGGGACTAAAACTAAAAATGTTGGTAACACTGAAAAGGGGGCGGGGGGCGGGGGGGAGTCAAAAATATACCATGGAGAAGATAAATCTGCACAAACTTTCCACTTTTTCACTTCAATTTTTCTCTTCAGGGTGGACACACAGTGGAGTGGGGCAGAGGGTATTGTGCAGGGTGCTCGGTGGTGTGACTGCTTGAGCAGTGTGTGCATGCATGTGTGTGTGCATGCGCAGTGGGTGGTCTGTGCGTCTTTGCCTCCCTGTACTTCAGGAGAGCAACTTCAGGCAGCAAAGGGAGCTTTATGCAGGGAGGTTTGCTCCACCTTCCATTCAGTTCAATCACTCCTCCTTTAAGTCCTTAAAGTATTTCAGACAAAAAGGCATTAACAGGCAGTAGGTTTCAGTGCAGCTCCTCATTGTTTTAAACAAGGGCCGCTTTTAGACGAGACAAATCTGTGCATGATTGTTGAAGAATGCACTTGTTTTAATGCTCCTTTAAACACCTAAACCATTTTAAATGCACATTTGTCATGATCGTGTAAAAGCCAAAACCATTTTGAATGTGGTTTTTAAATAATGCACATTTTTTTAAAATTGGTTTTGAGCCCCTTTGATGATCGGGGGGTGCCAAAACTGGTTTTAAAAAATGTGCATTATTTAAAAAACACATTCAAAACGGTTTTGGCTTTTACACGATCATGGCAAATGCACATTTAAAACGGTTTAGATGTTTAAACGAGCATTAAAACACGCACATTTTTCACCAATCTTGCGCAAGTTTGTCTCGTCTAAAAGCAGCCAAGGAGTGACTGAATTGATTGATTAATTGAATTTCCACTGCTGAGAGTAATTTCTGCAGCATTCTGGTGGATCGCAGTCCCACAGATTTCACTGGGCCCTGCTCGGGACCTCTGCCAGAATTTGAGTAGATAATTTAGATGAGCAGCACCAGCACAAGAATTTTTCCCACCCTTGCCACCCCTACCCCCCCAACCCCGCTGTCCTCAATCTAGACACAGAGCATACCAGCGGTGTGGGAGAGGCAGTGACAGCAGCCGAAAAGATGGAAGAGGAGCCCCCTTCAACTTGCTGTCCTAGGCGACTGCCTGTGCTGCCTTTATGGTAGCGCTGGCTTCTGTGGATGAAAGAGGGGACAAGAGGTACAGATTCTGAGGGCAGGTAGGCAGAGAATTGTTCATCAGTACCTAAGCCTCTGCAAGGGGCTGAGCAGGTTTACAGATCCCTTGATCCCCTCCTGTGCACTCCCACATGTGTGATCAGTAACATCCAATGTTTGGGATGCCATATACCCTGGCATCTCTCTCTGTCGACAGCAACAGTGTCAGCCAGGGCACTGAGGTTCAGGCAAGTCTTTTCCTCTCTCTGAGGCTGTTTTTAGATGACCGCGGCGGCGCCCGCGCTTGTTTTTCAAAACTACCGGGAGGCGGGTTTACACGTGACACCGCCGCCGATTATGCGCATGTGTGGGCGACACATGTCCATTTCTGGCCGCGTATGTCCACCCTCGATCGGCAACCCAGTCAGCTCGCAGCTGGAAATGGATGCGCGGCGCCCACACATGCACATAATCAGCGGCGGTGTCACATGTAAACCCGCCTCCTGGTAGTTTTGAAAAACAAACGCGGGCACCGCCGCGATCATCTAAAAACAGCCTGAGTCTTGGTCTGGGAGAGTGCCCCTTTCTGTGCCTCTTCTTCCAGGAACATATCACCCACCCCAGAGCCTTCAGAGTATGCAACAATGAATGCTGGCTATTTGGCCCATCACTTCCTACAATTGAGGAGCAACAACAATCTGAATTGGAAGAGGAGGAGGAGGAGGAAGATCCTCCACCTTGGCCTCCCACCTTACCTCAAAAAAGGCAGATTCTCCACCGCTCATCCAGCTGCTGGGAAATTCAAATGCCAGCAGGGAGCAGAGTGGGACAGAGGGCAGCTTCCTCCTTAATTTAGACTCTCTGTCCCCAAACACAGAGGGGATATGTCCCCTCCTTCCTGTCTCTCACACTGTTCCCATTCCTTCTTTGATAGGTCTGGTGCCGTCTGGTCACAGCTGCTTTCAATTACTTCCATGTCACCAACTTCTTCTGGATGTTTGGCGAGGGCTGTTACTTGCACACAGCCATTGTCCTCACCTACTCCACCGACAAGCTGCGCAAATGGATGTTCATCTGTATTGGTTGGGGTGAGCTCCTGGGAGCATGGGCGAGGTGGGGCATCCATATGCCAAGCTGGGGTCCTCTGTGGGAACTCTTGGCTGATGAACGCCCACAGAAAGTGCCAGACACACCAAGTTCATTTCCCAGCACAAGCGTAACTCCCATTAAGGCCCACTCCGCTCAGTGTGTGCCCAGTGCCAGGTCCCAGGGAGCACACAGGGATAGGTGGATGATGGTCCCCATCAGTATGTGCCCCAAACAAGAATCTGGTGCTGAAGAGGTATTTGGGGACATGTGTAGTCAAGTCAACAGCAGTTTCCAATGTTACAACCTTTAAGTTTCACAACCTTTCAGTGTTGTGAAGATCTGGCTGCCTCTCCCCTCATGGTGGCAAATCCATCAAATTCCTGGGTGAGGCAAAGAGTCACAAGGGCAACCCAGCCGCCCCTTCCCAATAGCTCAAGACCTGAGCCCAGTACAGACCCCTGGAGTGCTGTTGCCCTAGGGCAAGGAAGTCATTGAATAAGAAATCTTTCGTTATTTTTGCCTGATTTTTTTAATGACTAACAAGTTCCCCACTCTAGAGCTGATCACAAACCAGAGGGATACTTTTCTGATAATTCCTCAGAATTTTCCCATTTTGTTTTATTTCAAATTTTGTGAATTTCAATTAAATTTTAAATGTCCCCACAAGCTCCAGCTAAGTCAGCTCTTTGGAGGCAACCTAGCCTAGGAGCGGAGATGGGAACTGCAGAGCCCAGGGCTTTGCTCCCTTGCCCCACTGCAACATCCCCAGGCAAAGACCTGGGATTATGGCCCAGACACCCAGGCTGCTGTGCTGGTTCTCCTGGGTCTCAAAAACACAGCACACCTGCCCTTCCAGTGGGAGGCTCTCAGGATCAGCTCCTAATGATGCCTATGGCTGGAAGCATACAGAAATGGTACAGCCCCAATGTAAAACCCTGGGCAAGCTCTTCTCCCTGAGGCACAGGGCTGTTCTAATAATGTGCAAAGGGTGTTTTAGACAAGCACCATCACCTGGCCATCATACATGTTGCAGGGCCGCATTGGCACCCTATGCAGCCTTGCAACATGCATGTTGGTTGGGTGATTGCTGGAGAGGCGCTTGTCTAAAAACACCCTATCAGGCTTGATTAGAAGGGGAAATGGGTACAATTGTACTGGGCCCAAAACTCGAGAGACTCAGGTCCCCAAAAGTATAAGAATTTTATTATGAACAATATTATTTGATAGGTACAATAATTGTATGCTTTGTTACTCCATTAGAATAATAATAATGGTTGATTTCAAAAGTTATGATGGGAAAATGGGAAGCAGAGGTCCCCCTGCTACCAGGATGCACCAGGGACCAAAATTTATCTCAGTGGTTCTGGACCCCGCTGAATTCAATTTTTCTAGGGATGATTCAGAAAAGCCATTCCGATTTTGTGCAAAATTTCTGATTGGAATTCTGACTGGATTCTTTGTGCATGCACAGAATGGACTGCTGGTTTTTTGCATGTACAAAATTGTAGCTGCAAGTTTGGGCATGTGCAGAAGGCCTTTTTTTCCCCCCCATTCACTCCAATCTGAACACCCAATTCTGATGGAATTGGATCCAGGGCAAACTTTTCATTTCAGCCCTAAATTATCTGCACTGGCTAGTAATTACACCCAGGAGCTAGGCAACAGAGGCAGCTTTCTCGGTGTTTCCAGGAGAAAGCCTGCTGTTCTGATGACCTAAGATCCCTCTCAGAGCAGCAGGATTCAGACTACAGGACCAGAGCAGCATTAGGAGTGTGGATCTGTGTCTAAAGCATCCCCTGATTCTTGTAACCACCCGAGTCTCTGCTCACAGAAGCAGACAGCATAGAGTTGTAAGAAAGAAGCAGTGGGAAAGGACAGTGATTTGGCATTTGGTTCAAATGTTGGACTATGATTTGTCTAGTTCCAGTGATATCAGAGCCAACGAAACTACTGGGTGCTCTTGGCTGAGCTCAGAGCCTCTGAAACCTGTCTCTGCCTTCATTCACAGGCATTCCCTTCCCCATCATTGTCGCCTGGGCCCTCGGGAAACTCTATTATGACAATGAGAAGTAAGTAACTCTGACTTCTGATACTACAGCTTCTACCATCATTGATTAGACTATGGCTGGACTGTGTGTCCATAGGGTGTTAACAGATGCAATAATACACACACATTCACCTTGCACTCTACATATCCCGCACTCCCTGTGAGTGTGCCAGCTTGCCACCCCACCAAGCAGGCTCCAAGATAACATATCAAAAAAATGTATTAAAATAAATATTAATTGTGAAATTATTTGTATTGGAATAGTAGGAAATAGTAGTATTTATTTTTAAGGTTCTTTTTTTATTTGTACAGCTAAATAAGTTCTTGCCTAAGTTCTACATTGGTTTTTAGGACTAGCAGGTACACGATGAGTCCTTCTGTGATGACACAGTAGAAGGCTCATGTTGTTGGATCCACCAGGTTAGCCACCAAAGTGCCTGGACTTTCCTCATCACTGTAGTTTGCATCATTGCTGGCAGGGCCGGCCCAAGGGTTTGAGGGACCATGTGCTAAGCCTTGCTGTGGGGCCCCAAAGGCTGGCGGAACCTTATGGCTGGCAGAGCTCTAGGGAGCGGCTTGTCCATTGTAGGTGGAGCCTCCAAACGATAGTCATGGCAATTAGCGCAAAAAAAATTTCATCATGAGACATTTTTCTTTTGGAGAAGAGACTGCAGAAGGTTCATCCACATGCTTCTACTGTACAGCACAGTTTCCTGTCAGTATGAATTACTGTAGTTTCTTCACAACTAAGAAATTCTAGAATTTCAAAACTTAAGGACAGCCATGTTCTAACAAATCAGGACTGAGAATCTGTAATGATGTCAGCAAAGCATAAGGCTTAGTTGGCATATCAGAATACAGTATCCCAATATGCCAACTAAATCTTAAAACCAAGCCTTAACGCACAGTGAACACAGGTCCCCAAGTATATTATTGTTTTCATCTCCAGATTGTTTTCATTAGCATAGTAAGGAAAATCTATGTGGCTTTAAAACAAATGAGTTGTCAGAATGAACTATGATGACCATCTAGACTGGCCTGCATAAATATAGAGCATAGAATTCCACGCTATAATTCCTGCAGCAAGAGCCTAACGGCTTCCCTTTTAGAAAGATATAACCCTAAATATAAACGTAAATGAAAGAGCAAAAGTAATGGAACCTTTAGTCTAGCATGTCCCCGAGGAGGTATTGTCAAAGCTTAGTTGCCCCCACTATTAAAACACTGGTATTTTACGTTTAGCTTCAAAATAGAGTAAGAAAGGTCCAATCAAGCAACAGGAATTATTTTCCATTTGTGCTGCTGCAAATCTTTCAGTAATTCATAAACGCAATAGTTTGAGACAATGATTATTTTTGAAGTATGTTGTCTGCTTATGAAACTAGGATCAGAGGCCACAATCCACTATGGGGACTACACCAAAGTAAACTGTGTGTGTATTGTGACTGGCTGCTTGTGTGTCGTGGCGATTGATATCCTCACTAGGGTCTTTAAGAAACTTCTAAAGGCAAGACCTTTGGAGCTGGAATGGGCATCACTTGCCCCCACCCAGAACAGGATCTGCTACTATACCCAATCCCCCCGCTTCCTAGTACAGGGACACAAAGACTCTCTATAGCACCACACAGAGACACTTTTTCACCACGCATACAAGCGCGCTCTCTCTCACACACACACACACCAGCATGCACCGCTCCACCCCCCCAATCACATTTCCAGCATTTTTGAAAACATCTCAAATCACATGACTACCAGCAAACTCTCAGGAGCTGAAAGCACAAATTCTCACAATTCTATCACAATAATCACTATTTGATTACCTCAATATTCAAATCAAATCAAATCAAAATTTATTAATATGTGACCGTAGGTCATTGTCATACAAATATAAGGTCATACACATACAAACAATACAAGGACAAAATATGATATAACCAAATATATATAAATAAGCCCTACTAAGGAGAATTAAGTCATTAGTAGAAAATCTCTACACAGAATAGTAATATAAACAAGGGAACCACCTCTAGTCCTTCCCTAGGTATTATAACCCTCCTTCGGTATCCCCCACAGCTTTATAATTCAAAAATTTCCTCCTAAGTTCAAACGCTTGCAACAGAAATTTCATAACATTGGCCATGGTCTCGGGACAAACGTTGGACAGAGCCACTTGCGTACAGAAAACCTCAGTCCCCCCATGGTATTTGTCCAATATGGATTGGAGGAATCTGTTGCGCAAGGAGTCATACAGTCGGCAAGAAAACAAAATGTGCTGGGTTGATTCGGTACTTTGCTCGTCGAATGGGCATAGATGATCACCATATGCCACACCCTTGTAACGCCCCTCTAGAACTCTAGAGGGCAGGGCATTTAACTGGGCACACATAAACAAAAACTTTTCTCTAAATGACACGGGCATGCTGAGATAACCAGCCATAGAGCCCATGGGTGGGGTCCAGAAAACGTAACCGTTCAGATGCATGGACCCTCCTGCCTCTGCCAGGTCCACCTGCTTCTCTATATCTCTTAGCCTCTGAGACAGCAAGCACTGGGCAGCTGCTAAGCTATAGGTGTCAAAGAAAGAATCGGAAAATCCCATAGACACCAGCTGGTTGCTCACTGCCTTTTGCCAGGTACTTGTGAACATGTCCTGAAAAATCAGCTGTACCAGATTGTTCTGTGGTGCTGCCTTCTCTTTGAGCCAAAACAATAGCACACGTTCCCAGGCAATTGTCAACCAGGCCTGAAGACCCAGTTCTAATCTTACCACTACTGTAGGGGTACTCCGCGGATGACTTGTTAGAGTCCTCAGAAATCGTGATTGAACACTGGGCAACTTCTTTACTAGGGGAGCCGAGACCTCTGCCCCATACAAAAATGAGGCCCTGGTCTTTACTTCAAAAACCTGGACTGCCATATCCAGGTTCTTTCTCCTCCACCCTGAAAACATCCTAAGAATAGCCGTTGACTGACTTCTTGCTACTCCCAACTTTCTAATATGCTCTTCCCAACTACCCTTGACATTGAAGTTCAGGCCTAGATATTTATAGGACTGCTTTTGCAGAAGATGCGAGGAGCCCATAGGACAATAATGGGTCTGTCTTCCTCGGGAGAAAACCAGGACGTTCGATTTGAGGTGATTCACAGTCAGATGGTTAGCCTGGCAGTACTCCATAAATGCGTGGAGCTGTCGCTGCAACCCCACCCTAGTCTGGGACAGTAGGACCAAATCGTCCATGTAGAGGAGTACACCGATAGGCTGAGCTGCCAGTCTCAGGGGGAAGAAATGATCCTGCCTCATAAGAGGGACTAGCTCATTGACAAACAGAATAAACAGGGTGGGATCCAGCACACATCCCTGTCTAACACCCTGGAAGACTGGGATGTCTCTTGTCAGGTTCCCCTTCCTATCTGCCTACACTGCAACAGAGCTGTTTGTATAAAGGGCTCTTATGAGACATAGGAGCCTCTGGTCTATCCCCATTTGAACCAACTTCCCCCACAAAAGAGACCTGTCGACCGTGTTGAAGGCCGCTTTGAGGTCTATGAAGGTGGAAAAGAGTTTTCCATTTGCCACCCTATATTTCTCCATCAAATGGGATAACACTAGGCAATGGTCTAATGTACCCTTCTCCCTTTGAAACCCTGCCTGCTCACAATACAAAATATCCTCCCGCTCAAGCCAGGCTAAGACCCTGGCTAAAAGATACCGTGTGTAAATCTTACTGACTAATTAGACTAATTAGCCTATAATTAGCTGGGTCTGTTCTGGCTCCCTTTTTATAAATAGGAACCACATTTGCCCTAGACCAGTCCCTAGGAATAATACCAGAACTATTTATCTCAGTAAACCGGGAAGCTTGCAGTGGTAGCCACCAATTCGCATGGGTCTTTATGGCTTCCAACTGGACCAAATCTGGTCCCGGTGCCTTTCCCCCCAGAAGGGTCTCCATGATGGTCTCTATCTCTAGCTCTGTGACTGGAGGCCATTCCAAAAAAGCCTGGACTCCCATCCCTTCCCACCCTTCCTCGTGGCCTGCAGTCAACCCTTGCTGCGTTCGAATAAACCTTTCCCAGCCCGGAGGAGATATGGGTACGGACAACAACTTCCTATCTTTATTAATTGCCCTGTTGGTGATCACCCAGAAGGTTTTGGAGTCCTTAGGGTACTTGCCCTCAATAACTCCTTCCATTTATCCTCATGATATACCCTTTTCTTCTGCCGAAGCAGATCCCTGTACTCCTTTTTAAGTTGAAAATACTGGAGAGGAAGACTCCGCCTCAGACCACTTCTATATTCCCTGTATATTTCTTTAAACTTACCCCTTGCTACACCGCAGTCTCTATCAAACCATCTTTGGGAACGCTTTATATTATCTCCCCTAGTTGGTTTGCAGACCCCCTTTGCCACGTGCTGCTGCAAAGAAGAGACTAGAGCAGAGTATGCCTCTACTACCCCCAGTCTTCCGCCTCCTGCCAGGATCTCTGTTCTATGCCCCTGGCACTCCTCTGAACTTACTTAGAGCCTTCCAAATCCCCTCCATATGTCTGTTCCATTTTTGATAGTACGGGAGCATCCAAATAATGTGCCAAAGCTGTATCATCCGCCCCAATATGAGCGTTGAAGTCACCTAATACAATACAGAGGGACCTCGGAGAATTATCCACCACATTTCCAATTGCATTTTCCAAGATGGCCCAGGCATTCTTGTTATATGTGCCAGCATTGGCTGGAGGCATGTATACGTTGAGAAAGAGAAACAAATAGGTATTGCAACAGAACTCAACCCTGAGCAAGTATGGAGGGTGCCTTATAACCGTGGTGACTTTCACCCTCAAATCATCTTGCACCAAACAGGCCAACCCACCACTAGGCCTCCCACATCTCTCTGGGGAACAGTAGGGAGAGAAAATGTTGTATAATGCTCGAAATCGATCTGCTCCAAAGCCCAGGTCTCTTGCATAAATACAATTTGGAATTTCCTAGGGTAGGTTATAAACTCAGGTATGAGTTTTACCTCACTATTTGAAAATCTCAATTTAATCACACACACACACCCCAATCACATTTCCAGCATTTTTGAGAACACCTAAAAGTCACAAGGCTAACAGTAAAATCTCAGGATTTCAAAACCTCAGTTTTATCACATCACATTTCCAACACCTAAAAGTCACAAGACTAACAGTATTGTGGGGACACCAGGATGGGGGTGGGGGGAACGGGCTGGGGGCAAGTCTGGGATTGGAGGGGGAGAACGGGCTGGGGGCAAGTCTGGGATTGGAGGGGGGGAACGGGCTGGGGGCACTGGGATTGGAAGGAGGGGCTGGTGGCTACGGGTGCCAGGCGCTGGGCAGCCTTACCTGCTGGGCTGCTGCTGCTTCTCCTCGGCTCCCCCTGAGCTGCTCCAGCCGGCTGGGGCGCCACCCACACGGGACACAGCCAGGCAGCCTGGGGGGGCTGGGGACTGCAAGTGTACCAGCCCGGCCCCACCGCACCTCCTCCTCCTCCTCTGGCCTGCGTGCAAGGGGCAAGAAGCCCCCCTGCTCTAGACTCTGATTAGAGAATGCCCACAAGCGATGCTGAAGCGGCGGCACCAGTGCTGCACGCAGCACCACTTGTGGAGGGCAAAGCAAAAAGAGTCTAGAGCAGGGGGGCTTCTTGACCCTCGCATGCAGGCCAGAGAGGAGGAGGAGGTGGCGCGGTGGGGCCAGGCTGGGCCGGTACAGCACGCAAGCCGCTGTTCCCGCAGCCTGGGGGCTGCAGTAGATACTTGCAGCCCCCTGGCTGTGGGAACTGCCGCCGCTGCTGTTGAACAGCAGTGTGCTTAAAAGTTTTCTGAGTCAACTCCTCAGCTCAGCTTGGAGATGACTCAGTCAGGTCTCCCCGGCGGCGCGAGGCCCAGGCTGCTGCGGGGCCATGTGCCCGGGCGCCAGTGGCACATGCCTCAGGCCAGCCCTGAGTTCCACACCCTAGGAGCAGCCACCAAGAACACTCTCCCCATCGTCGCCACCAAGGAAACCCAGGGGACTTGGAGTTGGGTGTCCCTGGCCATTCGCAGGGGCCGCACCACAGCCCGAGGCGTGAGGCAGTCCCACAGGTAAGCAGGACTCAGACCGTTTAGAGCTTTATAGGTCAACACCAACACCTTGAATTTATTTATTTATTTAAATTGGTATGCCGCCCCCCCCTCCTGCCACAAGTATCTCAGGGTGGCTAACAGCATTTAAAAACATATAACTGAAATACAATTAAAACAGCCTAAACCTCCCAAATTAAAATAACCCGTACCCAACCCCTCCCTAACCCAACTCCCCCCGTCTACTACCCGTCTCCCCCACCTCTACCTTCCCCGAAGGCCTGGACAAACAGCCAGGTCTTACAGGTATGGCGGAAGGCCAGCAGACTTGGGGCCAGTCGAGCTTCCTCCAGGAGGGAGTTCCACAGCCATGGTGCAACCATCGAAACCGCCCTCTCCATTGGGGCTCCCCGGCTAACCCGGGGGACCTCCAAGAAGACGCCCCGGTGGACCACAAGGATTGCCCCAGGACCTGAGGAGTGAGGCGGTCTCTCAGATAGGAGGGGCCCAAGCTGTATAGGGCTTTAAAGGTTAAAACCAGCACCTTGAATCGGGCTCGGAATGCTATAGGCAACCAGTGCAGAGCTCGGAGCACTGGTGTTACGTGCTCCCTATGACCCATCCCTGTCAGAAGACNGGGATGGGGGAAATGGGCTGGGCGGGCTCTGGGATTGGGGGGAAATGGGCTGGTGGCTACGGGTGCTGGGCAGCCTTACCTGCTGGGCTGCTGCTGCTGCTGCTCCTCCTCGGCTCCCCCAAGCTGCCTGAGTGGTTCCAGACGGCCGGAGAGCCACCCGCACGGGACACAGCCGGGCAACCTGGGGGGCTGGGGACTGCAAGTATACCAGCCCAGCCGCACTGGACCTCCTCCTCCTCTCTGGCTTGCGTGCGAGGGGCAAGAAGCTCCCCTTCTCTAGACTCTGTTTGCCCCAGCCCCCACAAGTAGTGCTGAAGCAGCGGCACCAGCGCTGCACTCCAAGTCTGAGCATTTTTCAGAGGCGACATAAGACTCATTTATTTGGTCAGGCCTTTGGCAGGCAGGGTTTGGGCTTTTCTTCATAATTGTTTTTTTCAGTACCTATCTTTTATTGGGCTTTTTAAACAAGAATGTATCATTTGTATTTGTATTGCTATCTTATATTGTTAGTCACCCTGTGCCTTCCACAAATAAATAGGTTTGGCAAAACAGTTTTTGTGCAGCAATTTCCCCCTGGTGCTAGCACTAGCCCTTTTAAAATTGATCATGCACCTCCTTTATGCTGCATTTGTATCTCAAAGGGGCTCTGAGTGGGTGTGACCACACTGGCCTCAGTGTAATTACTCCTGATTAACATCAGTGTTAACAAAGCTTCCTCTAACTTGCAGGTGCTGGTTTGGGAAACGTGCAGGCATCTACACTGATTACATCTACCAAGGACCTATGATCCTGGTGCTCCTGGTAAGAGAGATGCTTTTCTTGCCTGCCTGAGTTTATGCCATGATTTCCTGGTTCATTGGGGATATAGACATTCTCAGGGCTGGTTGATGGAACAATGGGGGGAAGCGTATTTCATAGGGAAGAACCTAGAAAATATTTTATTTTATTTATTTGCATTTATTTGAATTTATATCCCACCCTTCCCCAAAGACTCAGGGTGGCTTACAAAGAATATCAAATACAATATAAAAACAATTAAAATACAATCCTCCACCCCAAAATCCATCCCACTCCCACCTTCCAACCACCTCCACCTAATTCTTCTCCCTATACCCACCTGCCAAATGCTTTAACAAAAAGAAAGGTTTTACACTGCCTCTGAAAGATGCTCAGGCCCAGACGGACCTCCAGGAGGAAGAAGGTCCACAGCACTGTGTCACCTACCGAGAACGCCCTTCTGTGTGCCCCCACTGAACAAACAAGAACAACAGGGGGAATCCACAGGAGGCTGGCCCTGACTGACCACAGGGGCCACAACGGAGCATGGTAGGAAATGTGGTATTTCAAATACATGGGACCAAGGCCATTTAGGGCTTTAAAGGTCAAAACCATCACCTTGAATTGTGCCTGGAAAGCATAGATGGTCAGTACAGACTCCGGAGCACTAGTGTAATGTGCTCCTGTGACCTGTTCCTGAAAGGAGCCGAGCTGCCACATTCTGCACCAGCTGCAGCTTCCAAACAGTCATCAAGGGCAGCCCAATGCAGAACACATTGCAGTAATCCAGCCTCAAGGTGACGAAAGCATGGATAACAGTGGCCAGGTTTGAATCAGAAAGAAAAGGCCACAGCCTCCTCACCAGACGAAGATGGTGAAAAGCGCTCCTGGGCACTTCTGCAACCTGATAATCCAGTTGCAGCAAGGGGGTCCAGCATCACTCCAGGGCTGAAAACAGGGGCCCCAATCCCCTTCAAGTCACAAGATCAGACAACCATAATCATTTCAGTTTTGTCTGGATTCAGCTTCATTTGACTCATCCACATCCAGTCCCCAACGGCAGCCAAGCATCGGGCGAGCACCGAGACTGAAGAGCCTGGGTCAGATGAAAAAAAGAGGTAGAGCTGAGTGTCATCAGCATACTGATGGCACCTCACCCCAAAACTCTGAATGACCTCGCCCAGCAGCCTCATATACACATTGAACAAGAGGGGCGACAGAATAGAACCCTGCAGAATAGTGGTGGCTGGTGGTTTCCAAGGCTGGTGGGGCACAGGACGGGGCCAGAAGTTGGAGGGGCCAGACCAATGGTAGGCAGAGCCTAGCTAACGGTAGACAGATCCAACAGTGCACATGCAAACACAGAGCAAGCAAAGCAAACCATCTTAACCCAACAGTATTATGTGAAGTCCTTAGCACACCATAAAAGTAGCAGCATAGAGTTCCACTTGTCCCCCAGGCCCCCAACCAGGCTACACAGTTCTGTTGCAGTGTAAAAGGCATCTGCTGCAACCAGGCAGGGTAGACAAGCCATTAGTGAACCATCCAACATGTAGCATGGCCTTCTTGCAGAAAAGCCTGCCACAACAGCAAAGGGACCATTTTAAAATGCAGGAAAATTCAAGCAAAGAAACCAAACCCCACAAAAAACCCGAAAACAGACAACTAGGGTGGAAATCAGCAAAGGGACCATTTTAAACTAGAGTAGCCATGGCCAGTGGGCCCACAAAATGGCCTCTTCATATGCTTGGAGAGGAGGGGGGAAATCTAAGCAGTAGGGATGTGCGAACACAGTTCAGATGTTTGGAGTTTGGGTCAAACTCGGCCTGTTCAGACAACTGAACCGAATGTCCGAACTGAACGTTCAACCAGCCGAACAGTTTGGAAAAGTTTGGATGAGTTTGGGGGAGGGAAAAATGTGACTTTGGGTGGGGAAAACATGTCTGGAAGGGGGAGGCAGCTGAGGAGCAGACTTCCTGGCACCAGGGGTGGAGACCAGGGGTGGTTTCAGGGCTAAACGATACCGATACTAAAAAAAAATATTCGATTTTGGTATCGGTATCGATAGCACTATTTTCGGATGTTCAGCCGAGTTCTACTGAACCGAACTCCACCAAACCAAACAACTGAACCCAAACTCAGGTTTCAAACCAAACGACCGAACGTCTGAACATCCAAACTGCGCTCTGTTCGCACATCCCTACTAAGCAGTACTGCATCATGCAAACACAGAGCAAGCAAAGAAAACATTCTTAACCCAACAATATTATGTAAAGTCCTTAGTGGTCAGGGGGTCAGGGTATCAGGGAAGCAAGGATGGGGGGACCACACACCCTGAGGGCAGGGAGGAGGAAGGAACCTGGTGGGGAGGGGAAGGTTACAGGAGAGAGAACCTCTCAGTATGTCTTGGAGTCCCAAGAGACTACTCTCCTCTTGCAGCCAGGGAACCCAGCTTCAGAGAGGGTCTAGTTCATCATTGAGGTCAGGGAGAAGAAGTAAGACCCCACACCAAGAAGAGAAGGGGAAACAAGGGGATCGGAAACACAAGGTTTCTGATGCTAAGGGGAAGGCAGCAGGGAGCGGTAATCTTGGGAACCCCTGGGGAAGACCCAGACCTAAGGGCCTTAGTCCAGGGGGTTTCTGGAACAGGGCCAAGGGACAGGACAAGGGGGAACTAGTCCAGGACTCACAATCCACGAAACACAGTATTCCCCAAGAAGGGTACCAGACACAAGGGCTATAGGAAGGACCGCAAGGTGGGGACAAACCAGGACACACAGCACACAGAACACAGCATTCTCTAAGAGGGGATCAACACACGGGCTATAGGGGAGACAGGGAGATAAGCCAGGACATGCAGCACACAGACAAAGGGTAACAAGCCACAGCTGGGGAAGGGTATGGACCTGCAAGGGGTGAGGAGACATGGAAACACATAAGAATGAGGGATGCAGCGTGTTATCAGGTCCACCAGGTGGCACAGGTCCCAGAAGTGCCCCTCCCATGTCCCAAAGGGCAGAGGTTCAAGCCCCAGACCTGACATTAGCACACCATAAAAGCAGCAGCATGGAGTTCCACTTCTCCTCCAAAACCCCAACCATGCTAATGCCCCCTGCCCTGCTTGCCCCCCAAGAAGTTACTTATAAGCCCACCATGGTACTCACCCACCAACAGTCACAGTGCTGCCAGTGCCACAGGCAAATTATGATCCAGATAGTCATACTCCTTTTCAGCACCAGTCTCACAGTCAGACTAGTGCACTTAGCTACAGCAGTCTCTGCTGCACTGCCAGGGTAGGCCCAGGTCCTCCCTAGGCTAGGCTGCTAGGCACTACTGAGGCAGGCCGTACACAGACAGGCACACAGCTGGCCAGGCCAGACTGTGGCCACTGGCCACACAAACCCAGGGCAGGCAGGCAGGCAGAGAGACAGGCAAAAAGTCAAGATGGTGAATGGTGTAAGGTTAAGCACCAATGAGCTGCAAGTGTGAGCAGCAGCTGCACCAAAAATCCAAAATGGAGAGTAGCAGAAAAATGGTGCCAGCAGAGGCAAAGCTAAAAAGCACACTGAGCTGGGATTATGGAAGAGAGAAAGAACGTCCACGTGTGCAGCTCACCAGCTTCAGTGGAGCCTCAGCTTGCCTCAGCTCCACCTCCTCCCCATCCCCCGAGCTCACCAATGTGCATGAGCAAAGACTAATGGCTGGCCCGGTGACACCATCTCCCATCTCCCTGCCCCCTGGTTCACTCTGCTGAGCTGTTGCTGCCTGGCATTTATTTCAGCCTCCCCAGGCATGCTTTTAATGGCAGCGTTCTGCCTCCCATAGGGCTCTGTGTAGAGTGCCCCCACTGGTTAAATATTAGAGCTGTTAGAGTCTGTTGGCCCCAATGCCCTGGGATATGGATGTCACAAGCTGCTGCCAATATTGCAAAATGCAGTAATTGTCCCTCCAAGGCACACCGTACTCTGTGTGGCCCCGGCTCGGAGGTGAGCTCCAGCTGCACCTCTCACCAGGCTCTGGCTTTTCCTCCTCCTCCTCTCCACACTGTCGTTGCATCACTCTGGCTCCCTCCCCATCCAGCTCCTTAGTGCAGCACTGCTTGGCAAACTTGTGCATGTGGAGAGAATTGCAGCTGCTCACACATGCACAGTTTGCCAGCATGTCCCGGACACCTGGAAGTGCGGCACAAGCCACAAACTGACAGTGCAGCTGGCCCCTAGCAGCACTGAATGTGTCCAGAGTGAGTGGCACTGCAGCCTGCTGGCTCATCACTAGGCAGCCAGATCCTTCTTTAATTTTCAGCAGTTTTGGCAAGCAGGTGGCAGGAGGGGCAGTGCCCCTGACATCCTAGGTGATGCACCATGCCTGCTGCAGAACCCCACAGGGGAGGCCCCAAGAGGATGATGAGCAATCACCCATCACCACTCTCTGTGACTTCGCCAACATGAAGGAGTAAAACCACTCAAGAGCAGTGCTGCACACCCCTGCCAGGTCCTGCAGTTGAGTCAACAACACCTCATGATCAATGGTATCAAAGGCTGCTGACAGATCTAATAAGATCAACAGGGTAGAATTCCCCCTGTCAATCTCCAGGCACAGGTCATTGATCAAGGTCACAAGCACAGTCTCCGTGCCATACCCAAGACAAAAGCCCATTGAAATGGGTCCAGGAATCTGATAGCATCAAGGTGGGCCTGGAGCAACCACTCGTTCAATAACCTTCCTTAAAAAGGGGACGTTAGAGACAGGCTGATAGCTGGCTGGAGAGTCAGCATCCAAAGATGGCTTTTTAAGGAGGGGCCGGATAATTGCAATTTTAAGGACATCCAACACCCTTCCCTCCCTAAGGAAGGCATTGACAACCCCAGTCAGCAACAACTCCAACATCTCTCAGCTGGCTTTCACCAGCCAAGATGGGCAAGGCTCTAATTCACAAATGGTTGCCCTCAATGCCCCAAGCACCTCCCCTACTTTGGTGAATGAAACCAATCAAAACTGATCCAAATAAACAGGACAAGACTAGGCTTCCATAACCGCATACTCTGATTCTGTAGATGAAATGGCAGCACCCAAGTCGTGGTGAATACAAACAAATTTGTCTTCAAAGTAAGTGATGAAAATGTCACAGTGGGCATTAGATGATTCCAGTTCTGGGCAGAGACAGACCAGATTAACAGGCCCCTCACCACCCGGAACAGCTCTGTCAGATGGTACTTTGCAGATGCTATGTTAGTGGAGAAGAAAGCTTTCTTTGCCGCCATCACAGCCACGACATAATCCTTCAAAAACTATCTATGCTGCAATCCATCGGCTTCAGCATGAGTTGAGCGCCACCTGCACTCTAACTGTGTACCCTCCTGCTTCAGCTGCCTCAGGTGGGAGTGGACGCCTGAATGAAATCGTGTCGATGGCCATGGTCAAGATGTCATTCCACAAAGTATCATCAAAAGAGTAGCTGGTAAGGTCAGTAGATAAATCCCCCAGAGAGTTCTGGATAGCCTTTGAGGGCGGACCAACCTAACTGGTCCACTACCCCGATGAGGGCATAGAAGGTCTGGGATCTGGGATTCGAGAAGGTAATGGTCTGACTATGACAAAGGTGTTGCAACAACACCCCCAATTATCAGAACCCCTGTGTCCAGGTTGGTGCAGAACATCAAAACCATGAATCTCCTTGGAAGTAACAACTACTGCTTGCACACACATAGTGCCCATTAATATGGCACTGCCCCAGTGGCATCCCCAGATCCAGCCAATCACAATGGGTGTTAACAGGACATGACAAAAACACGCTGTGTCCCACTTTGACCTGATCTGGCCCAGACCTAACCTGCATGTGTGTGCAGGCACCGCCAGGGCCATGTCGGTGGCTAGCCCAGGCTGTGATCGGGGAGAGCCTCTGAATTGCAGCCTGGGCTAAGGTCCACCCAATCATGCCAAAGTGAGCTACAGAGGACCATCACGTCTGTTGTGGCTTGCCATGACCCAGTCCATATCAGGTCCTCCATGGATAACTATCATTGGCCACCATGGCTGCCCATTATGGTGGAGGGCATGGTGCTGGGTGCAGTGTGGGGGTGGCCAGTTCACACATTTATGCATCTCTCTGCCCTCCCCAGTAGACTAGCTGACAGCACGTTTGTTTGGAGGCCCGACTGGGACCATGTTCACGGCGCTTTTTCTCCCTGCGATGGGTTGAGCCGCTGCTGAGCCAGCGTCACGTCTCTTGACACCCAATATCACTGATCATTTAAATAGCACTGAAAGCATGAGGAAGCTGCTAAACTCATCGTTCATGCCTCACCCTCTCATTAATCCTTACACCATCTTTTGAAGTTGGCAGGTCCTAATTTATGGAGTGGGAGCTGAGGTTGAGAGACTCTCACAGCCACAGCCAGGCTGTTCTGACTAGAAGTTCTGCCTGTCCCAGCAATATTCAGCGAATGGCCAGGCAAGGCATTCTTCAAGCTGGAATACTGGGAGAAGTCAGCAAGAAAGAGATTTTCATCACCCCCAAACTCAGATCATGTGGGACATAATTTGAATAAAATTTGCATGTGTTAATTTGTTTAAATTTATGCGATTTTTAAGCACCCCTGCCTAAATTGATGCTAGCCTGAAAACAATAAACTATTTTTTTTTTAAATTCTAGACTGAATGAATCACACATCCATATAATAACCTCTTCCATAACCTTGTCTTGAACCGTTTCCTTCTAGTCTTTCAGCTTGATCCTAATCCTATGCACTCGTGCATGCTGCATGCAACTTGTGCCTGATTATTTGCACACATCCACAGTGTATTGCATGCACACGGCACACACTTTGCAATGTGCAAGATTGCATGCACCCTGCAACTTTGTATGCATGTTGCATACAGCCTGTGCATGGGTTTAAGATTGGGCCCTTTGTTTCAAAGCACTATCATATTATTTCCCCCAACTGCTTGTCCCCCATCACCCAAGCAAGTTGTGCCATGCACATAACTCTCCCTCTTAACAGTAAACCTTTCCCATACTCCAGGCACTTCTTTTTAGTGCTGAAACTAAATCTTCGGAAAACTTCAGAAATCACCAAAGATTCTGGTCTTCGGTTCAGAATGTCTGAGTTCCAAAGTTCCGAAGACCAACTCCATTCTTCAGAAAACGTCAGAAAACTTCAGAAGCCACTGCACACATGGCTGGAGCAGAGCTTCTGAAAATGAAACCTACTGCCATTTTTGGTAGGAGGGGTTATGGGAGGAGGCAATTGAGTGATGGTAAGCCAGATGGCAAGTTTTTATTGGCTGACCAAGCCAGATGGCAAGTTTTGATTGGTTTGTAGGGCAAAATAAAAGTGGCTGCACAACCATTTTCCAATTACTGTGGTGAATTTGGCTATGTGCTACACTGCTGATCTGTAAGTAATCAGCTGGGGGTAGGGAGAGGTGCCTGGCTTGGCCTGGCCTGGCCTGGTATGGTTTGGCTTGTCCTGTCTATAGGGACAATGCTGGGGGATGAGGGTTATGTTTTCTACCTTGCCGTGCTTTAAAAGAAAAATAATAATTGGGTGCCAGTAGCACGTTGCTACTGCCTGCTGCTTGGTTGGCAGCACCATGAGGCAGAGGGATCTCTCTGCATGGCTCCCCTTGTCTCAGCTGTACAATGTACCAGCACTACACACACCAATGCCATGTCTTTTTTAAAAAAAATAAGCAAATGCCACTGCAGGTAGCACTGCTTGGCAGGAACCACGACGCCATCTCTCTGCATGGCTCCCACACCACACCAATCATGCCATGTCTTTTTTAAAAATAAGAGGGTGCCCCTCGGGAGAGGGGTGTGCATGTGAATGTCTGGTTTATTTCTCGTGGGTGTTATAATTTTGTCTGCTGGGCTGGCTGGCTTTTGGTAGGATTTCTCCATGCAGTTGCACACTGTTGTGTGGAGTTTGTGTTATCGTCTTTCTTACCAAGGCTAGGGTATGGAACAGTACAGAGTCAATTGTAAAGTGTAACTGTAACTTCTACTGTTCTGCCTGCTGCTTGGCACCGTGAGACCAGAGGGATCTCTCTGCCTGGATCCACTTCCCCTTGTCTGGTCTGTTCAAGTTACTAGTGCCACAGTATGAATGCCTTTTTTTAAAATAAGAAGGTGCCCCTGTGGGCATCTGGCTTCTTTCGTGTGGGTGTTATAATAATTATGTCTGCTGGTCTGGCTGGCTTTTGGTGGGATTTCTCCACACATTTGCACTGTTTTGTGGGTTTCTTGTATTTTTCTTGAGTGAATGTCCCACTCTTGCTAGTCTGTTTCTGTGCAGTATTAGGTTGGCATAATAATTTTAAAGTGGGTGCACTCACTGCTGATGGTGGGCCATGCTGTGGGTACATGCTACTGTTGGATTTTTTTAAATTTCTGCACACAGTTGCACTTTTGTGGGGTAGTCTTCTTGAACGATTGTCCCACCCTTGCTAGCCTGCTTTTCTGGGTAGTGCTTTGGCTGTGGGTTCAAGAGGTTTGGCAAGATGTGACCAGCCGGGGCACTGGGGGAATACTTTCTAATTTCTTTCTGGTTAATATGGTATGGTGAGGGGGCTTGCCTTGCATAGGTGGCCTTGGCAACACACAATGGAGGCTTTTGGGGGCGGGGGGGGAATCAATGTGTGGAAACTTGTTTATGTGGTTTTGTTATTGGCACTGGTCTGGCTGGTGGCACCGATGAGGCCATGGATCAAAAAAGTTTGTTGAAACTTGACTGATCAATTTGATTTGCTTCCTAATGTAGTCTTTGGACTTCCTTTGGTGGAGCACCCTGTTCCAACCCCCTACCACCCACCCACCCCTGAACTTCAAACCTGAGCTTCAAGTTTCAAAGTTCTGAGGATTTCCAACGTCTGGAATTCCGAAACTTCAGAAAAATCTCCAAAGTGCTGCCGAGTACCCGGACCAATTACTTGGAACTTTGGAATTTGTCCCGAGTACCCAGAAGTACTATTCGGTACAGCTCGCTTCTTTTCCTATGTAGATCCCCAGTGATTAGCATTATCAGCCCTTATTGACCCTGACACGCTACTTTGTTTTCAATACACTGCAGGCATGCATGGATGGGTGGGAGAAAATTGCAAGCACAGATGTGTGGAAGAGTGAGTGAAGTGATGTGTTATAGTCTTCCACTCAGTGTGGGAGACTTGACAGACCTGGAATATGTCCTTCCAATTTCTAAACTCCACCCCAGCTGAAGACCATGCTGGTAAAGGGCCACAATGTTATTCCTGCTAACAACCTACCACCCCATATGCAAATCTCTGCACCACCTCTACCTCACACATTAATGCGCAACAGTGTGTCTCCTCTCTCAGTTGTAAACATTTGCCCCAAAATTCCATCTCCACCTTATTTCCTGCTACATTCTCACTTGGGAACTTCATTCTTCCTGTAACTTCACCCATGACAAAGTCTCCTGCTTCACCCCTTCCCCCATGCTGCCCCCTAGCCTACAACTTCCTTCCTGAACGTATTCATTCTGTTACCTCCTCCCAACCTCCAGAAAACCTACCTCTTCCATCAGGCTTTCCCTAGCTCCTTATCTCCATAGACTGCTCACTGATGCTCTTTCTACTACTATTTATCATTTCTTTAGCCATACGCAGCACTTTACAGTCACAGATTTTCAGAGACAGGTCCCTGCCCAGTGGGCTTACAATCTAAAATGGACACAGGTGAGGAGAACACAGACACATTCCCTTCTTACAGATTGTAAGCTCTGAGGTTGAGATTTGCCCAAAGCCACCCAGTGAGTTCATAGCTAGGGTGGAATTTGAACCCTGGCTTCCCCGGTCCAAGTCCAGCACCTTATCCACTACACCACACTGGCTCTAGCAGTCTGCTTAGATACTGTTCTATCATTCAGGATTATATTATATTATATATTGGTAATTTTATTTTTAAAATTAATTTAAAATACATAATTTAAATTATTATTACATTAAATTATATTTAATTATATTATATAAATATAATTTATATTATTCATAGAATCATAGAGTTGGAAGGTACCTCAGAGGTCATCTAGTTCAGCCCCCTGCTCAATGCAGGAAATCCACAGCTACAGCATCCCTGACAGATGGCCGTGCAGCCTCTGTTTACAAACCTCCAGCAAAGGAGAGCCCACCAGCTCCCTAGGTAATTTGTTCCACTGTCAAACAGCTCTTACTGTTAGGAAGTTCTTCCTAATGTTTAACCAAAATCTGCTTTCTTGAAATTTGAGCCCATTGGTTCTAGTCTTGCCTTCAGGGACAAGAGAGAACAAGTCTTTGCCATCCTGTCTGTGACAGCCCATCAGGCAGAGGAAGACGGATATCATGTCTCCCCTTTGTCTTCCCTTTTCAAGGCTAAACATACCCATCTCCTTCAACCTTTCCTCATAGGACTTGGTTTCCAGACCCCTGATTCCAAGGTACAGTGGCCATTCTGCATGGCATTCCTCAAACAACTTTAAGTTCTGAATCACAATGTCACAGCCTGTACAGGTAGTTCCTACTTGTTTGGGATCCAGTGCTTGTACAGTGTGCAAGAAATTAATTGCTGACTGTTTTGTTTTTTGATTGTACTATGTCAGTTTACTAGCTGCGCTTTTAGCAGTCTTTGATCCAGTTGAATTTTTGGCTGTTGATCCTAGATGCTCATGAAATCAAGTGCACTACAGGATTGTAAACTTTATGTACTTGGTAGGTTTTAGACTGCAAAGTGTCCAACAACCAACACTGACATAAGGCATCCACAGTGCTCTGCTATGAATTTAAGGTATGCATGCAAGTTTGCAGCACAAAACAAGCTGTAGGGATGGACGAACAGATCGCGGTTCGGGTTTGTCCGTTCGGTTTGTCCGTTCGGTTTGTCCGTTCGGTTTGTCCATTCGGTTTGGCTGCGTTCGGTTCGTCCGTTCGGCTAGTTCGCCGAGTTCGGGTTCAGCTGTTCGGTTCGGTCGTCCGAACAGGCTGTTCTGTTCGGCCGTTCGGCTGTTCTGTTCGGCCGTTCGGCTGTTTAGTTCGGCCGTTCGGCTGTTCGGGAAGTGTTGTTATGGTTTTTTGTTGTTTTTTTTATATGGTTTTTGGTTTTTTATTGGGTTTTATATGTTTTTTGTTTGTTTTTTATTTGTTTTTTTTGTTTTTATATGGGGTTTATTTATTTATTTTTTTATCTAATATTATATATATCTATCTACACTAAATCTAACTGCTATTAACTATTCTAAATGCTATGAACTAAATGGATT
>QEPC01000503.1:277815-289081 GCA_003113815.1 Sphenodon punctatus | reverse complement strand
TTCAGGAACAGTGACTAGCTCAGAAGGTGTTGGGAAGGGGGGAGGCAGATAATTAGTTTCGTTTCTTGCAAGCCTCTCCACCCCTGGTGCCTGGAAGTCTGCTCCTCAGTGACTGACACCTCCCTGTAATGTTTGACCTTCCACTGAACCTTTTTTTGCCACCCGAACTCATCCAAACACAATCTGAACTGACTGAACTGTTCGGCCATTTCGCCATTCGGTGTTCGGTTTGTTTGGTATGTTCGGGTTCGGGTTCGAATTCGGTCATCTGAACAGGCCGAGTTCGGGCCGAACTCCGAACTGCTGAACCATGTTCGTCCATCCCTAACAAGCTGTCCAGTTCATGGAGGACAGATGTTGCTCCATGATCGGTTTGTTCTCTCTCCAAGAAGCCGTGTAGAAATGAATGTGCGTTGCATGGTATTGCACACAGCAAACCCAAGTATTCCACCTGGTGACCTCAGGTTCTCGTGGAAGAGTTGGCGATTCCATGCCTTCTTCTATTAGGTACCTCAGATATTGAGCTCAAAGTGTGGGAACCTGAACCAAAAGGGATTTCATCAAAACTACCATGCAATCCACTTGTTTGAACATTTCTCTGCAAGTATTTCCTGCCAATGCAATAATATGTGAATGTGCACACAGTTCATCCACAGATTGCAAAGTACTTTGTTCCACACTTTGCCCATGTAGCTCATGCTGTTTGTAACAAACCCCAGAATTCTATCCAATGGCACACCATACTCAACTGTAGCGAACATCAGTGCTTGGGGTTCACTTTGGCTAGATAGACTGTTTCTAGATAGGTAGATTCTTTGGTACCTCTTTTGTGAGGATCTGGAATAAAATATTGAAAATGGGACTGTTCTGGAAGTCAGTTGTTTTATCTGCAATTACTGAAATTGAATTTCCAGCCAGTTCGTCAAGAATACGCTGCTTCTCTTCATCAAAAAGAATAGGCAAGTAGTGGGTACAGAGTTGGTCAGACTTCGGTATGGCACTGCCACCCTTTACATGTTTACAAAGAAATTCTCTGACAATAGGCACATCAAGCTTAAATAGCAGTATATCTGTTTTTACACACATGTGAATGAATTCTATGCTAACACTTTTACAGTGTTCTTTTGCTGTTAAAACTCTACCGAAAGCTCCAGTCGCATTACATTGTTTTTTAAGTGGTGTGGATTGTCCAAATGCTTCTAAATCCCTTTCCCTCTTTTTCTCATTTATTTGATA
This sequence comes from Sphenodon punctatus, assembly GCA_003113815.1. Lineage (NCBI taxonomy): Eukaryota > Metazoa > Chordata > Lepidosauria > Sphenodontia > Sphenodontidae > Sphenodon > Sphenodon punctatus. The sequence continues at coordinate 287,845 of QEPC01000503.1, read as the reverse complement.
TTTTCAACTTGTTCCATTATTATTATTATTATTATTATTATTGCAAGCATTTGTATAGTGCCAGCAATGTACCTGGCGCTTTACAGAACAATAAGATAGACGCGATCCCTGCCTACAGCTTACAATCTAATAGCTTCCAGGATTGTCTGACTTCTAACATAATCCACCACTTTGCTGCAAGCACTTCAGAATAGGGTGTTGCCATCAACATGCAATCTTTTCCCCCCAAACTCAGCAACACGATCCTTCTGAGTTATTTTGAAGGTTTGGAACATTTCTGAAACACAGAAAGGCAGAGACAGCCTTCTGAAGGCGAGTAATACATATGAAGGACTCTCCCAACACAGACATAGCACCCCCATGCCTGTATCTCTATGCAGCCTTTTGATCTTGCACCAATTTTCAAAAGGCACCAAGGGAGGGGGTAGGTTGCCCAACCCTGTTCTGAATTAGGTGTGGGACTTCTCAGAGACTTTCCCCCTCTCTGCCATGCATTGTTCAGACCCATTGGGGGAAGAACACTTATTGATTTTAGTTTAGTTTATTCAAAATTTATAACCTGCCCCCTTCTTCCAAATGGCAGCTTGGGGCAGCGTACAAAAGACAATAAAAATGTAATATAAAACTACAAAATACAATCTAAAAACAATTTTTAAAAATCATCAAACAAGGCCTGACTAAAACCCACTACCTTCCCCCCCAAAAAAGAACCCCCTCCCCATCCACTACCCATTTCCCTCACTAAATGCCTACCGGGGGAGGAGGCACCCTGGAAACGGGTAAGGGGAACCAAGGGGAGGGTACCAGGCGGCACAGGGGCACCAAGGGGGGGCAGGAGGCCCGCCCACACACCCAGCAGGGCGGGGGGGAAAGGGGGTGGGCTGCAAGAGGGTCCAGAACTGCACCCAACCATAACCCCCCCTCCTCTGTGTCCTGCAGACACGGAAATGGGCCCGGGTGGACGAGCCCCCAGAGGACAACGGCCCAGCCCAGGTGGAGGAGGAGGAGGAGGAGGAGGAGGGGGACCCACAGGGGAGATGGGGGAGAAAGCCCTACCACAGAGGGGGCCAGTAGGGGTGCAGGAGACCCAGGACTTCATAAGGATCTGGGGGACCCTGGAGTACCAGTTGGAGCTTGCGCTCAACCAGAGGAACGAGCATGTCTACCAGGACATAGTGCGGGAAATGGGGGCGGAGGGGCACCAGCGCACTGTGGCACAGTGCCACTCTAAGGCCAAAGAGCTGAAGAGGGGGTACAAGGCTATAAAGGACAACAATCGGCAGTCCGGACACAGAGCCCGGACCGCCCCCTTCTACGATGCCCTGGACCACATTCTCCACATGAAGGGGTTGATAGTCACCCCATGGCTCATGGGGAGCGCAGTGGTCCAGGACAGGGAACGGGCTGAGGTACCCCCTCCCCTCACTGCCCCCCAGGTAGGCACACGCTCCAGGGCCCCGGACCCCCAGGAGGAATGCCCTGGGACCTCCAGCAGCTGCAGGCCCCCCCCGGACAGCAGCCCAGAGAGCACCCACCCCCAGGCTGGTCAGGCAGAGTTCGAAGCCGGCACCCTCATCACCCTCAGCCAGTGGTCCCTGGGGAAGCAATCCCACACCGAGGGGCCAGCCTCTGAAGGATCGGAGACCGACATTGGGTCTGGGTGGGAGGGCCCACCAGGGCGCTGGGCAGGGGACCCAGGACACTCGGAGGTGGTGTGAGGGGCTGGGGTGGGAAGGGGCTGGGAGACACCCCTGGGGGGCCCCAGAGCCCTGGGACCATCCCAGGGCCAGGGGCAGGCTCCCGGGCTGGCAGGTGACTCACCTACCTCTATCCTACAGGGCAACCCCAACAGCCACTGTCTCCAGGGCCTGTCCCCCCAGCCCAGTGCATGAAGGAGCACTGGGCACGGGTCTGCCGGTGGAGGGAGGACCAAGTGGAGAACATCGTCCCAACCTCAGCGGAACAGGGGAGAGGATGATAGCAGCCGTGGACCGGATGGAGGTGGCCATCGAGTGGTCCCTGGAGCGGGTGGAGGCACGGGACATGAGGCTCCAGACTGAGGTGCACCTGGAGCGGAGGCGGGAGTGCTGGGACCACAGCAGGTGGGTGGAAGCCCTCAGGCGACTGGAGCAGGCCATCACAGTGATGGTGCGTGAGCACTCCGCAAAGATGGACAGGTCCCATGATATTGGGGCCTCCCTGCTCCTGCACGCGGGCACCATGTGTGCCTGTGTGATGGCAGTCACCCCTCCAGGCACCCTGCCTGCCCAGGGCCCCATGCCAGGCCCCTCGGTGCCCCCACTCCCTCCCCAACTGGCCCCACCCCACAGGGGCCACGCATCCGCCTCCCATCCCCTCCTACCCTCTGGAGGGTACAGCCGCTCAGGGCCCCCCCGGGTCCAAGACCCCTCCTCCCCCCAACCACCAGCCACCCTGCCAGCCCAGGAGGCAGCCCAGAACACTGCTGGGGACATGGACAGTGGGGGGGAGGGGAGTTCACAGGTCTCGGTGGCGAACACTGGGCACTCAAGGGGTGACCCAGGAAATGTGGGGGATGGGGTGGAAGGGGGAGGGCAGTGTGAGGTGGGGGCACTGTGGGGGGCAGGGGCCAGCAGGGGTGGAGGGAGAGGGGTCAGGTGCAAATGTACACGCGGGTGAAATAAATGTGTTTAGCCCAGTATTGCCTCCCGTGCCCATTACTGGGTGACACAAGTGGGGTGGTGGGGGTTCGGATCACCTCCCGTGTAGGGCCTGGCCCAGGGAACCCCTGGGGGTGGGCCAGGTTGTGGAAGCCCTCACACCTCGGCCTCCCGCCTGATATGTCTTGCCAGGGCATCCCGGATGCGGTTGGCATAATGGTACTCCCTCGGGTTCTCAGCGTTCATGTACAGGGGCACCAGGCCGGGGGGTCGGATGAGCTCGGGGTATTCCCGGGCTGCCCCCTTGGTCTCGCACATGTTGTGCAGTACACAGCAGGCACTGATCACCAGGGTCATGGTCACCACAATGTAGTCCAGCCGGCCAGCGAGGCTCCTCCAGCGCTGCTTGAGGGCCCCAAAGGTTTGCTCCACCACGGTCCTGCTGGAACACAGACGGGTATTGTATAGCACTTCCACTTTGGCTGTGTTCACAGGGCCCGTGAGTACCAGCGCTCTTGTGGGGCACTGTGTCACCGGCTGTTGGAGCTGGGCCAGCTTCTGTGACCCCCTGCTGCTGACTTCTGCATGTCTGAGCCTACTGCGGTGGAGCTGTCTGCACTGTCGGGCATGTGGTCCCGTTCAGATGTGCAGTTGGGGCTGTCCATGCAGGATCCCTTTGAGGCCTACTACCTGATCGCCCACCACATGTCCTTGTTGGGGTACTGCCGGGGCATGATCCATTGGACCCACTTGGTTCATCGGGCAAGGCACCCGGCCCCTGGGCCCGTTGTGGCCCTCAGGTGCTGGCTATGAGTCCCAGTGTGCCTCCCTGCCCCCTGGTTGCCTGCCCCCATGTGGACTCCCGCCCCTGCCCAGGGGATGCGTTCCGCTGGATGCTCCCTCCCTGCTGTCTCTGCCGTGCTGCCTGCTTCCCAGGGTGCTTCTGACCCTGCCTGTGGCTCTGGGGCCCCTCCACCCCACCCCCATCAGCCTCTGCACCCAGTGTTCCCCTCCGTGGTTTCCTTCCCCGGTGCCTGGGTCCAGCTCTCTGCATGGCCTCACCAACCCGCCTGTGTCCAGCAGACTGTCCTCACCCACCAGCGCTGCCATCTGCGGCCCCAGCCCCCCCCACTTGGGTGCCTGTGTGACCTCGGGGTTCTGGGGCCCCCCAAACTGCCCCTCCTGGCTTCCTCCAGGGAGCGGTCTGCGTCCTTGGACCTGCTGCGCTGCACCGGCTCTTGGGGCGCTGCTGCATTGCACCAGTGCTTGTGGCGGTGAGGGCAACCAGTTGTGAACTAGATCCTTGCCCGTCCAAAGCCAGCGGGGAGACACTGGGGCCGTTTCTGGCTGGGGTTGCCAGTGCCTCCCTTCGGGAGAGTACGGTGTCAGACATTCTTAAAACTGCAGTGGTCCAACCCCTTCTTAAGAAGCTATCTTTTGATGTTGACTCCCTGGCCTGTCTCTAACCTTCCATTTTTAGGAAGGTTAATGAATGAATGATTGCCCAACAGCTCCAGGTTCATCTTAATGTTGTCAGATTCCTGGATCCATTTCAATTGGGCTTCCATCCTGGGTATGGTATGGTGACTGCATTTGTGGCCTTGGTTGATGACCTGTGCCTGGAGATTGACAAGGGGAATTCTACCCTGTTGATCCTGTTAGATCTTTCAGCAGCATTTGATACAATTGACCACAAGGTGTTGTTGACACAACTATGGGACCTGATGATGAACAATTTTTTCAAACTGTCGTAACACCGTCCTTTTGTGCAGAATTGCATTGTATAAAACCGATTGTATAAAGTTGTTTACACTCGCATTGTCAACATTTCATTGTATAAAGTGTATACCATTTTTATACATGTAAACAACAGTGTTAAGGCAGTTTGAAAAAAATTGTTGTCAAGTTATGATAACAAATAAATGATTAATAAAGAAATAATCTGTGCTAAATATGTATGGTAAAGAACTACGTGCATATCTTACATTCATATTGATGGTAAATTATGAAATATAGATAGAAAAACTTGAAATAATTTCCATGCTTTTTGGTGTTTAAATTTTGTTGTAATGTATGTTGTTTGGTTTTTAACATTTTAATTATAATTAATTTCCATGATTTTGGAGTGTAATTTAGGGTAAAATGTTTTTTGTGAAATGTTTTTGAAGAGGAAAGTTTTTTGTTTTGGAAATGGTTCTGCCTTTAACAGGTTTTTAAACTGTAACGTTTTTGTTTTCAATAATTTCATAGCTTTTGGGAGGGTTCCCAGGTGGGGGTGGGAACCTGTACCTCAGTTGCCTAATGAGTAATCTCTGAATGAGAAAGAGTAAATACAGTATCCAGCCGTTTACCACAGAAAGGGCCTGTGGTCACTGTATGCAGTATCGTAAATATGTGCCATAAATTCAACCACCACAGGTGTTTTCTAGACTGTATGCATACCAATCTCTGTGCTTCTTGTCAATTTCATATCTAGGAGTGTGTGGCAAACTGACAAAGAGTGATCCAAGTTTGACAACTACTGGAATGACGATTAAGACTGTATAATACCTTTTCAGCCTATAATCAATACATTGTGTCATGTAATGATACACTGTATTATGTACACATTGAAACAGTGTCAGTATAGGACATAATTAGCAAATACAAGTTTTAGAAAATGAACTTAAGCGGGGGAGAGATAGGTAGCTGACTGTAAAAGTTGATGTAAGCCTTTGGAAAATTCAAGAATGACCACCATCTCCTATAATCTTGCTCAGTGTACAGCTCTAGGGGTGGGAATTCCGGTTCTCCCGAGATCCAATATTGCTGGTATTTGGGTGTATCGGCTTAATCCGATATTTACCTGTACCGGCATACTGGATTTTTAACATTGGCCATGGTACCAGATTTTTTACATTGTGGCCATTGAAGTCAATAGCTGCAATGTAAAAAATCCAGTATCACGGCCAATGTTAAAAATCCAGTATGCAGATACCGGTAAATCCGGTACCAGGGAGATCTGATACCAGTACATCCAGTATCCGGTATTCCCCCCAGTGTCCCACCCCTAGCTAGAACTACTGACTTGCCTGATGAAGAACCCTGTGAGGACCAGAAGCTTGTATACCTTCACCAACTAGTTTGTTCTGTAAAAAATATTGCTATACTACTTTGTTTCTCTTCTCTCAATTAAACTGGTACATTTCAAAACTAGGTTTAAATTTAATTCCTAAGTAGGTTTAAAATCTTAGCCTGTATAGATGGGGGAGGGGAGCTGCTGGCTGAGCTCACCAAGGATCCATTATCTCCCAAACAATGCGTGGACCCACGCTCCTCTGGCACTGATACCCACCTAAGAATATATAATATGCAATATGTAATAATACATGTATCAATAATTAATAATTATGAATAATATTGAAATTATGAATAAAAGAATATTAATGGTTAAATATTTAGTTGAGAGTTAATAATGAATTAATGAATAACTAATAAATAATAATTGAATATATCCATTATTAAATAAAATGAATATATTTAATAATAAATGTGGGGTTTTTTAAAAGCACCAGGTACATCGCTGGTGCTATATAAATGCTAATGCTAATGCTGATAATAATAATAATAATTAATAATGAATGAAATACCTGTAGTGTATGTGAGAGAGAGGGAATGTATAGTCTATGTGAGAGATTTAGAGAAAGGACAGGAAAGGGGATACTGGCAGGAAGGAATGGGGGTGCAATAGGAAACAAGGGAGGGAATGGGGTTTGGGAGGAGCAGAGGAGAGGGGGTATGAGTGTAGAGGAGTGAGGCAAAGTTACACAGAGGGATGGGTGCTAGAAAGCATTTCTGAATCATTCTGCATGTTAGAGGTGTGCACCAGGGGCCCATGTCATTTGAATTTTCATTTTTTGTTTTTGTTATTTAAATCTGTCATTTTCATTTTCATAAATATAAAATTTTTGTTTTCTTAGTTTTGTCATGGCAATGGCCTAGGGCCACGTCTAATAAAATTTATAATTATTATAATTTGTGGTTTTTGTTTTTGCTTTCATTTTCCATTGGTTTCAATTGAAAACACATTTTCGGCTGTAACTTTTTTTTCATTATATTTGGCTGAAACATGGAGACATTGTACCGCCAATGGAAGGAATTAACTGTACCAATTTCCAAGAAGATTGGATAAAGGAATACAATTTTATAAGCAGTTGAATTATATTATTTTTCAATAATCTTCATATACATTCTTAGCTGTAACTTCTTTGACTCACATTTACTGTAGGTGGGACTTGGCAGATTTACACCCCTTCCCATATTTACTATCTCTGCAAAGTTTCAGAAGGATTGGATAAAGGGTCCTGGTGGTATAAGCAATTAATTTATAAATGAATATCTGACTGTAACATCTTTGTGGTCCAACCACTGTACATGAAATTTGGCAGGGCTGTATCCACCACACCTTCAGGATCATCTCTGCCAAATATCAGAAAGATGTGATAAAGGATCCCTATTATATGCCTGCATGGCATATGCAGAGAATGAGCCTATGCCAGGGATTCTCCTACGCGTCACTGAGGTATATTTGTGATGCCAATTGGTCAGCAGAAATGTTAACCAAATATCCTCATTCTGTGCTGTGACCATCCCAACATCTCTCCCCCACTTGTTTCTGGGAAGCTAGAAGCATCTGTTTAGGAAAGAGCCAATAGAGATTCTCTTATGTCCTCTGTCATAGTGCTGCAGGATGTGATTGTGATGATAATTTAGCATCCTGGATGTGTAAACCATGTCTTCTGATTTCTGGGATGCTATCCCCAAAGTCCCAGTTTGTGTCCCTTCTATGCCTGCCTCAGGCTGCCCCCTATGCTCGCCTCGAAGCCACCACCGATTGGTCCTGTAAAGCTGGAAGCATGCAGTAATTGGTCAGTGAATGTGTCTGTCAGTCTTTTGGATTGCTTCACATCCTCCCTCCTACAGCCTCTCTCCCCTTGCCATACCAGGTGCCTGCCTCTGACTGGCACTGCATGTGCTGCTATTTATTTATTTATTTATTTATTCCATTTATATGCCACCCCCTATGCCTATGGCATCTCGGAGTGGCTTCCAACATAAAATAAACAATTTATCACAATTATAAAAATATAAAAATCTACATAGATATTTAAAACAATTTTAAAATACCCCCATGTCTTGCAGGCCCGACAGAAGGCCAGCAGACTTGGGGCCAGTCGTGCTTCCTCTGGGAGGGAGTTCCACAGCTGGGGTCCAGCCACTGGGAACGCCCTCTCCATTGTAGCCCCTCGCTTTACATGGGGGACCTCCAAGAAGGTGCCCCCGGTGGACCAGAGAGTCGGTCCTGAGTCACGAAGGGTGAGGCAGTCCCTGAGGTATCCAGGTCCAAGACCGTACAGGGCCTTATAGATCAATGTCAACACCTTGAACCTGGCTCGGCATATTATAGGCAGCCAGTGCAGCACACAGCGCACCGGTGTTATGTGCTCTCCTTGGCCCATCCCTGTTAGGAGACGGGTTGCTGCATTCTGCACTAGCTGCAATCTCCAGGCCAGCATCAAGGGAAGCCCCATGTAGAGCGCATTACATTATTCCAGCCTCGAGGTGATGAAGGCATGGATCAAAGTGGCCAGGTTGGGTCTGGAGATATACGGGTGCAGCCTCTACACTGGATACAGCAGGCAAAAAGCCGCCTTCTCCAGCACTATACAGAGACCCGTATCCAATAATACCCCCAGACTCCAAATCTGCTGAGCCATGGAGGGGCACACCCCCTCCACAAGAGGGGCACAACCTCCCCTGCCCAGCCCACCACCATCACCTCTGTCTTATCGGGATTGAGCTTCAGTCTGTTCTATCATAGCCAACTCGCCATGGCCTCCAAACACTGAGATAGCATGGAGACGGCAGGGCCTGGGTAAGCTGAAAAAGAGAGGTAAAGTTGGGTATCATCAGCGTATTGCTGGCAATGCACACCAAACCCTCTCACAATCTCCCCCAAGGGCTGCATATATACATTAAATAATAAAGGAGACAAGATTGAACCTTGCGGAACGCCACAGTCCAGGGCCCGGGGGCTAGATGTTTCTGCTCCCAAGACAACCCACTGGGTCCTCCCCAAGAGGAATGACTGGAACCAACCAAGGGTGGTCCCATCCAGACCCCCCAGATCACACAACCATCTCAACAGCAGCCACTGTATCAAACACAGCCGAGAGATCTAGCAGGACCAGTAATGTCCAACATCCTGCGTCCATCTCCTGGCGGAGATCATCTACCAAGGCCACCAAGGCCATCTCTGTACTATGGCTGGGCCGAAACCCTGATTGAAAGGTGTAGAGAAAACCTATGATGTCCAGGTGAGCCTGGAGTTGCAGGGCCACTGCCCATTCAATAACCTTCCCTAAAAAACCTTCCCTAAAAAGGGAAGGTTAGAGATGGGTCGGTAACTGGCAAGTGCGTCCAAATCCAAAGATGGCTTCTTCAACAGGGGGCGCACCACCGCCTCCTTGAGACCGGGGGACAAACTCCCCTGCCGAAGGGATGCGTTGATATTCCCCGCCAGCTCCGACCCCAGTATCTCCCTAGAGGCTTTCACCAACCAGGACGGGCAAGGATCTAATTCACAACTAGTGGCCCTCACTGACCCCAGGATCTCCACAACATTGACTGGCGTCACTTCCTGAAACTCATCCCAGAAAGATGGATCAGACGGCGCCTCCATCACCCCATGCTCTATTCCTACTCTCTCTAATCCAGTGTCAAAGTTGCTCTGAAACTGAGTGATCTTGTCTGCAAAGTAGGTAGCAAACTCCTCACAGCGGGCCTGGGACAAGTCTCTGTCCAGGCGGAGGGAGGCCGGACTGACCAGCCCCCGCACCACCCAGTACAGATTCGCTGGACATGACTTTGCAGACACTATGAGGGTGGCAAAAAATTCACAAATGGGCCCTGCGGAGAAGTCAGTCGGATTCAGAGCGAGTCCGACACCAGCAGCCCTCTAGTCACCTGCCTTCCTGCTTCATACCTCGCAACCCCTCAGTAAACCAAGGGGCCCTGCGATGTCTAGACAGGGGCAGGGGATGTCTCGGAGCCACCCTGTCAATGGCCTCCCCAAGCAAGATGTTCCAAGCCTGGACGAGTTCATCCACAGAGCGGCTGGCAGAGTCCAGGGTTAACTCCCCCAGGGCCTCCTGGAACCATTGAGGTTCCATCAGCCTCCAAGGGAGGACCATCCTAACCTTCCACTTCTGGGGGTGATGTACTAAGAGACTGGTCATAAGGAGGTAATGATCCATCCACCACAAGGGCATAGTTGTTACATCCCCCACTACCGGATCACCCGCCTCAAGGCCAGAACAGAACACCAGGTCAAGGGTATGCCCCCCCCCCCC
>QEPC01000503.1:254282-276948 GCA_003113815.1 Sphenodon punctatus | reverse complement strand
CCCATCCACCCCGTCCTGACCCCCTCCCGTTGGCTGCTCCGCCAGAGCCCCAGAGGCATCCTTTCCCCTCCCCACATTCCTCTCCCCATGCCCGAGCCTCCCCCTCTCACTGGGAGGCTCCCCTCTCCCCCCAAGGCAACCCTTATTTATCTAAATAATGATGTTCAAGGGGACAACTTCAATTGCTTATAAAATTGGGGCCCTTTATCAACTTTTTCTGTAGTTTGGCAGAGATGACAGGGAAGGTACATGATACAGTCCTGCTAAATGTCTTGTAAACAGGATGGAATATAAAAATGTTACAGCTAGAAATGTATTTTCAAGTTAATGTCTTATACCATCAGGACCCTTTATCCAATCTTCTGAAAATAGGCAGGAGCGTTAAACTTGTGGATGGATGTAATATTCACAGGTTTAATGTAAATTGGATGGAAGATAAAGAAGTTGTAGCAATGCATGTGTATGGAGCTTTTCTTAAAATCACAAAATTCAACTGCTTCTAAAATTGATTCCCTTTATCTAATCATTTCAAGCATTGGAACACATAGTGCCCTCCATTGGGGGTACAATCTCATCAGAATTGAATAAGAAGCAAAAATGTTATAGTGAGAAATACATTTTTCAGTGTTTTCCCTTTATTTCAAAAACAAAATGTCATTTTTTCCCTATTTTTGTTTTTATTTTTTGTCATTTTCATTATTGCAATAACTAAAATGAAAATGACAATTTTCATTATCGTTATTGTAATAATGAAAATGACATGCACACTCCTACTTACACACAACACACACAGAGGAAGCAGGAGGGGTCATTGAGAGGAGGCTTTGCAGAGGAGTGGGGGCGATTTCCAGGGGATGGGGTAAGGGGTGATGAGGGAGGTTTCCAGAGGAGTGGGGGGTAGAGAGCAGCTGCGTGTGTGTGTGGAGGGTGTGTGTGTTCCAGTGGGGTTGAGGGGAGTTTCCAGCTAGTAGGGGGCAGGTTAGAGAGGGTTTCAAGGGGGAAGGAGTTTCTCCAGGGAGGTGTGGGGAAAGAGCAGTCTCCAGAGAGGGGGGGGAGGAGCTTTAAAGGGGGTGAGGCACAATGGAGCAAAGGGAGTTGGGGAGCTAGAGGAGACAGACTTAGCTGAGTTGGGGAGACAGACCAAGACGCATCTGGGAATGAGAAGGCTGCATCTCCCTTTGCCCCCGGTGATCTCCCCTTCCAGTTGCCCAGGGTGCTACCGCCTCTGCAGGCAGAAGGAAGGGGACTGTCCCAGCTCAGAGCTGCCCTCACATTGCTGAATTGGCCAGTCCCCAAGCACACTTTGAAACTGACACATGAGGCAATCCCTGCCTCTAAAGAAATCAGCAAACTGCCCCCTCAGCTCAAGTCCCAGAGCACACTTTGAAACTGACATGCACACTACTGTGCATGGTGCATGCGCAAGCCAGCAGACTTGATTTTTTAATGTTTAATAACTTTGTTTTGGCTGCACCAAGCATTATCATACTACAGTAGCACACTTGGTGGCCATCTCAGGCTCCAAGACTGTGAAGTCTTGGGTCTCAACTCATCAGAAGGGAGGAAATATTGGTGGTTCGAAATTGTTGGGACCCAGTGCATTTTGACCACTAGCAATTAACTTTTAAACAGTTATAACTTTCCATTTTCTGACTGGATCTTCTTCAAATTTTGCATCTATGATGGTCCCCACAAATATAAGCCATGGATAAATGTTCAGAACTGTAGCTCAAGCAGTTTCCTCAATATCAGGGGCTTCAGCAGGCTCCTGTTTAAAATGGAGAGTGGTTGTGCCTTTAACTTACTTGTTGCTGCGGAAGCAAATAAACAAACAAACAAACTGTACTCTAGAGACCTCACATCATTCTGTACTACTGACAATTGGGTCAGATGAATGGTCCATCAAGTCCAGCACCTGTCTCCCACAGTGGTCAGTCTTGGTTGCTTGGAAGAAGTACCCAACAGGTCACAATGGGCAATCCATTCCCTGTTGTTCACTCCCAGCTCTTGACAGTAAGAGCTTACATTCCCCAAACCTACCCGGCTAATACTGAAGACTTAGGGAAAGAATTGCTTCAGTTTCTCTGCAATGGCCTTATCCTCCCTGAGTTCCCCTTTTCATTCCCCTGAGTCTGACTGACTGACCTTGTTCCAGCTGGGTACTCGTACAGCATCAGCCTTGGCTGGGGGGTGCGGGGGGTGTAGCCATTATTTTTAAGGATACATTTTCTGTGAGGAGATGTCCTCTGCAAACTATCATGGGAATAGGGGGCCTTCATCTGATGTTGGATTCGGCTGGAGACAGAGTAGGGATACTGCTGATATACCAGGCACCCACCTGTATAGCAGTTTCCCTGCACACACTGACCGAGCTGGTGTCGGAGGTGGTCTTGCAGTCCCCCAGGGCGATAGTCGTGGGGGACTTCAACATCCATGCCAGCACCAGTCTTGGAGGGGCAGAGCTTGGGTTCATGGCCACCATGGCTACCATGGGCCTGTTTCAGAGTATGGTGGGCCCCACACATGTTGGAGGACATACCCTGGACATGATATTTTGCACAGTCCTTGAGGCAGGGGATCCATTAGTGGGGGAGGTGTCATCAGTGCCCTTGTCATGGACTGATCATTATCTCCTCCAGGCTGGTATCCTGGTGCATGTTGGCTCCCGGGAGAGTGCGGAACTGGTTAGGATGGTTTGCCACCGACAGCTTATGGAACCTGGAAGGTTCCAGACTGCTCTAGGGGATGTTCCCTCTGATCTTGATGGCCGCGCATTTGATGACCTCATGACCATATGGAATTCCCATGTTGGTGGAGGCCATCGACCGGGTGACTCCCAGGCATCCGGTCCCGAACTTCTGACAATGCAGGTCCACATGGTATATGGAGGAGCTGCAGTGGATGAAGTGGGAAGGGTGGTGGTTAGAGCGATGGTGGCGTCACTCGCATGCTGAAGTTGACTGATTGTGGCATAGAGTCCAGTTGCGTACCTATGCAGTGGCAGCACGGGCAGCACGCTGCCAAGGCATAGGTACACCCTCATTGTGTCCACTAAGTCCCGCCCAGTGGAGCTTTTCCAGGTGGTGAGGGGGCTGGTCAGTCTGACCTCCCTCCGCCTAGATTTAGAGTCATCAAATGCCCACTGTGATTTGTTTGTGGACTTATTTGCGGATAAAATTGCTCAAATCCACCACAGATTTATGCAACTTTTTTAGCAGTAGGTGAGCCAGAGGCAGTAGAAGCCTTGTCTTGTCCTGTTTTGTAGGATGAATTTCGGGATGTGTCACCCTCAAATGCGGGGGATGGTCCTGGGAATGTTCAAGTCACTTATTGTGAACTAGATCTATGCCAGTCCTGGCTGATCAACACCATCCGGGAGACATTAGGGCCGTTGCTGGTCGGGATTTTCAATGCCTCCCTTGGGGAGGGCAGGGTAACAGACTGTCTCAAGGAGGCTGTGGTGTGGCCCCTGCTCAAGAAGTCATCACTGGACATTGGCATCCTGGCCAGCTATCGACCAGTCTCTAACCTTTCCTTTTAAACCTAAAAAGGGGAGGTTATTGAGCGGGTGGTGGCCCGGCAGCTTCAGGAGCATCTGAACCAGATTAATTTTCTCGATCCTTCACAGTCTGGCTTTCGTCCAGGATATGGCACAGAGACTTCACTGCTTGTGGCCTTGGTTGACGACCTCGCCCGTGAGTTGGACCAGGGTCGTTCGACCTTGTTGATTCTGTTAGATCTCTCAGCTGCATTTGATACTGTTGATCATTAATTGTTGGTGACTCAGTTGCAGGACCAGGCAGGGATTGGTGGGATGGTTCTTGAATGGTTCCGATCTTTCGTGGCTGGGAGAACCCAGCATGTGGTCCTGGGGGAGTTTTCATTCCCCCCCTCCCAAGGGCCTCACGTGTGGAGTCCCACAGGGTTCTATCCTGTCCCGTCTCTTGTTGAATGTATATGCAGCCTTTGGGGGAGGTAGTTAGGGAGTTTGGCGTACGGTGTCATCAATATGGTGATGACACCCAGCTATATCTCTCTTTTTAATCCGACTCAGGCCCAGCAGTCTCAGTGCTTACCCGGTGTTTGACGGCTGTGGGGGATTGGATGAGGGAGAGCTGCCTGAAGTTAAATCCCAACAAGACGTAGGTGATGGTTCTGGGGAAGACCAGGGAGTGGTGGCCCCCATCATTGATGGGGTCCATCCTGCCTTGGTTTCTCAGTCTGAGGGTGCTCCTGGACCCACAGCTCTGCCCGGAATTCCAGGTGGCGGCTGTGGCAAAGGGGGCATTTTACCAATTACATCTGGTGCATCGGCTTCGGCCGTATGTCTCAGACTCAGATCTGGTCACGATCATCCATGCTTTTATTACCTTGGTGCTGGTTCGGAGACTGCAGATGGTGTAGAATGCAGCGGCTCATCTCCTAACGGGGATGGGCTGATGCGATTCACATTACACCAGTGCTTCGCTCTCTGCACTGGTTGCCGATAGTCTTCTGGGCCCAATTGAAGGTGTTGGTGTTGACCTTTAAAGCCCTAAATGGCCTGGACCCAGCCTTTCTGCAGGACCGCCTCACCTGCCAGATCCTGGATTGGCCCCTGCGGTCGGCCGGGGGAGCCCTTATCGAGGTCCCTCAGGTTTCTCGGGTGTTGACCTTGTGGAGGGTGTTCTCTGTGGCCATGCTGTGGCTGTGGAACTCCCTCCCACCATTACCCCTTGCACCAGGTCCTGTGTTCCACTTTGGACTGGATCTAAAGTAGTTCCTCCTCTTGTTGGTTCCAGTGCATTTGATGCTGGCCACTGTTGCAGATGGGATTCTGGGGCAGATGGACCATCGTTGTCTCATAGCCAAGCTTCTTCTCTTAAACAATCTGCCCAACCTTTGAAGTCATGACTCCTTCAAGCAAGAAGGACCTACTGTTTCAATGTGTTGTGTGTCATTTGCTTAATGGGGCTCACTGACATTTAACGCAATTGCTCCTTTAGCTTGTGTAGTCCTGGTCCCTCCCAACAGAGCTGAATGGGTAGCCTGTGGTTTTGCCACAAGAGGTTTTAGCAAATTTCATGACAAAGATGCAGAAAGAAAATGAGAAGTCAATGAAAGGTCACCAAATAATGTGTAGAAAACTACATCAAAATAAAAAAAGCTTGTAAACAGGAAAAATATCTGGTTTTAGTGCAATGATCACTGCTAATGTAAGTAAAAATAAAATAAATGGTAAGGTGAAGTTTGATAGTTACTTTAAGTGAATTAAATAAGTTGTGGAATTAGAAACAGTGGTTCCCAAACTGTTTGCCCATGTGACTATATTTTCATGACCTCAGACACCAGCAAACAATAAACTGGTTTGCTCCAACACCAGGCCACACATTGGGTGTCTTCAGATGGCTGGCAGCTCTGCCTCTGCTGTGCCTCACCCACAGGTGGCCCATCTATTTAAAGGTGGGCCACCAGATGTGCAAGTGGAGCAGAGGTGGAGCAGGCTGCTCTAGTCCCACTGGCGTTGCTCCGGAACATCCTGGAACACTGCCAGCAGAGCAGGTTCTCCAAACCTGGAACACTGGCCTGAGGCGGAGCTGCAATCCGTCTGCTTGGCAGACAACTGCTTCAGGCGATCTGCCCGCAACTCTGTGGTGTGGGGGGAAGGGCTGCTATGCGGACAGACTGTGGGCTTTGGCAGCCGCCAGGTCTGTAAACTTGGCCCATGCAGGGCTGGATGCGGAGCAGCACTGGTGGTGAGTATTCCCAGGTCTGTCTGTTTACATCCATTGACTCCATCCCCTGATCAGAATTTAACTTGGCTCAGTTAAAAAAATTAGTCAAGTAATCAGATGTTCATGCTCTCACTTACACACACACTGTCTCTCACTTTCTCTCTCCCATATATTTTTGTACATGCACTCACTTCCCTGCTTCTTCCAGAAGAATGAGATTAGGGTTCAAAGGGTGTATCCATTTGAAATGCAGGGATGGGAGGAGTGTGAGTGCAGCTATAGGAGAAGAGGAAGGCATTTATTTGGGTGTACTGAGGTGGGGATTGTGTTTTGGGTGGGGAGGCAGCATATGTTACAAAAGCATGAAAATTATCCTGACTTCTTTGTCTTTTTCAGATCAACTTTATCTTTTTATTCAACATTGTCAGAATCCTCATGACAAAACTTCGTGCCTCCACTACATCAGAGACAATACAGTACAGGTAATGCCGGGCACTGGGAGAGCAGGTCACCATGTGGACAATAGGCTGTGGTACAGGCTTATGGATGAAGCAAAATTCCAGTTTGGATTCTATTTTCAGCAGATCTGGTCATTCCAATTGCTCCAGCCAAACACAGACTGGCATATGATCCAGGCCATGCTTTGCCAGAGATCTGGATTGATTTCCCCCCTAAACTGTGCACATATACATTTTGCACATACACAGTGTGGCACTCTGTAGTCAGAACTTCAGACGGAATTCTGCCATGGCTTAAATCTGCACTGGAATTTTGTCCAACATTCCAAAAATGCAGACAATTCCCACAAAAACAAAATTGTTGTTTCACTTCAACCCTACACAGGGTGTAGGGCACGGGGAACTGACTTCTGTTTCCCCAAGATCCCCTGGGAAGCCACTACAGCTTCTGGCCCTTCAGCACTGGCTACTTGTAGGACTAGGCCCTCAGCAGGAATTTGAAGCCCCCCCTGCATCCATCCCCTAATTTCTCTTGATAAGCCCCTCCCCTGTCTCCAGTTGTAATGGCAGTGGGGTGGATCCTGCACATCCTACATTTCCCTTGCATACATGGGCAAGTGGGTGGAGGCTGAGCCCTGTACTCCTCCCCTTCCCTTCCCAGGAAAGCTGTGAAGGCCACTCTGGTCCTGCTGCCCCTGCTGGGTATCACCTACATGCTGTTCTTCGTGAACCCAGGTGAGGATGAGATTTCTCGCATTGTCTTCATCTACTTCAACTCCTTCCTCGAGTCATTCCAGGTACGACAACCCAAATGACCAACAACCCCTTCTCCCCATACCTACCTCACCACCAGAGTCCAAGACTTGCCACTGCCCCAGAAATCTGACAGAACTTGGAGCCTGGAGATGGCCCCAGAAGGGCCGGCAGACTGGTGCCTATGTGCACAAGCTAGCTCTGGCCAACCAGCCAGCTATTCCCACTGGAGCCAGAACTGAAAAGAACACCCCCATCACTACCTCCTTCCTCCAAGAAAACAGTTCCAAACACAACCTACCCCTAGCCAAAACAGGCTACAAACACCTTTTCATACTAGTTGCAAACACACACCCCCCAAAAAAGTAACAGCTCCAAACTCTCTCAAAAGTGACCATGTCCAAACTTATCCCGAACAGATGATCTCCAAATCCAGCCCTTCTCCCCACCCAAGACCAGACACACACACACACACGCACACACACAACACCAACACCAGGAGCTCCAAACTCACTCCCCAACAGAGTCCAGTGCCAAACTCACTTCTCCCTGTCCCTCCTCCTAATTTTCTCCATACCCACCCCCGACACACAGAAACTGGCTCCATGTTATATAGTGTCTAGTGCTCCTTTTCTGCAGGACCCTGTGAAACTGCTACTAGAGGTGTGCACCAGGGACCCATGTCATTTTTTGTTTTCATTTTCCATTTTCATTATTTAAATCTGTCATTTTCATTTTCAAAAAAATCAAAAATTCATTTTCATTTTTGCTTTTGTTTTTGTTTTCCATTGGTTTGAAGGGAAAACAACTTTTTTGGCTGTACCTTTTGTTGCTTTTCATTATATTTGTAGGAAACATGGGGTGAGTGTACCTCAAATGGAAGGCATTAAGTGTACCAAATTCCAGAAAGATTGAATGAAGGAATTAGATTTTATAAGCAGTTGAATTATGCTATTTTGCAAAGATATGCATATACATACCTGGCTGTAACTTCTTTGTCTCCCATCTAATATGGATGGAACGTAGCAAATTTATACCCCTACCTATGTGTAATACCTCTGCCAACTTTCAGAAGGATTGGATAAAGGGTCCTGGTGGTATATGCAATTAATTTATAAATGTATGTCTGATTGTAACATCTTTGTAGTCCAACCAGTGTTCATGAAATTTGTCATGGCTGTATATCACACTTTCTGAATCATTTATCACAAATATCAGAAAGATGTGATAAAGGATCCCAATTTTATCTGCCTTCACAGCATATGCAGAGAATGAGCCTATGCCAGGGATTCTCTTACGTGTCATTTTGATATAAGATCAGTTTGTGATGCCAATTGGCTAGCAGAAATGTCAACCAAATATCCTCATTCTGTGCTGTGACCATGCCAACATCTCTCTCCCACTTGTTACTAGGAAGTCGGAAGCATCTGTTTAGGAAAGAACCAATAGAGATTCTCTGATGTCCTCTGTCACAATGCTGCAGGATGTGATTGTGATGATAATTGGCCAACCTGGATGTGTAAACTATGTCTCCTGATTGTTGGGATGCTATCCCCAAAATCCCAGTTATGTCCCTTCTATGACCACCTCAGGACTGCTCCCTATGCCTGCCTCAAAGCCACTACCGATTGGTCCTGTAAAGCTGGAAGCATGCAGTAATTGGCCAGTGAATGTGTCTGTCAGTCTTTTAGGTTACTCCACATCCTCCCTCCTACAGCCTCACTCCCCCTGCCATGCCAAGTGCCTGCTTCTGACTGGCACTGCATGTGCTGCTATTTATCTGAATAATGGTCTTCAACGGGACTTTAATTGATTATAAAATTTGGTCCCTTTATCAAATTGTCCTGTAATTTGACAGAGATGATAGGGAAGGTGTGTGATAATTTTCTTCCAAATTACTTATAAAGAGGATGAAATATAAAAATGTTACAGCCAGAAACATTTTCAAGTTAGTGTCTTATACCATCACGACCTTTTATCCAATCTTTCTGATATCTGGCAGGATTGGTACACCAGTGGAGAGACATACGTTTCCCAGGTTTCATGCAAATTGGATGGAAGATTAAAAAAAGGTGTAGGCAGGAATGTGTATGGAACTTTTCTTAAAATCTCAGCATTCAATTGCTTCTAGAATCGGTCCCCTTTATTCAATCATTTCAAAATTGATACACATAGTGCCCTCCATTGGAGGTACAAACTCCCCAAGTTTCATCAGACTTAAATAAGAAACAAAAAAAGTATAGCCAGAAATACGTTTTTCAGTTTTTTCCCATTGTTTCAAAAACAAAATTTTGTTTTTGTTATTATTATTTGTAGTTTTTGTTATTACAGTAACAAAAAAGAAAATCACATTTTTTCTTTTTGTTGTAACAAAAACAAAATACACACCCCTACTTCCCATACATGCAGCCCCATGAGTTTGAGTCCAGCCACTCCAGTGCGTCCCTAGCAGGCAGATCCCCTTCCCATCTTGACTGTGGCTTTTTGTGCTGTGTTTCTACACAGGGCTTCTTTGTCTCTGTCTTCTACTGCTTCCTGAACAGTGAGGTAAGTCGGAGGGAGTGGGGGATCTTTTTGGCATGCCTGGCTCTTTCCTTAGCCACTGCCATAATTTTCTCCAGTGTTGCCACATTCTTAATTTCATATTTTCATGGCAGATGAAAGAAAAATCCCTTTTTTGACCAAAATTTCCCCCCACAAATATCTTTTAAAAAGAACTGCAGTGCTTGACAAAAATGACTACTATATTTTGTCAATAGGAATAAATGACATTTAGAAAGTGCAATGGGATCATCTTCCCTCTAAAATCTTTGTATGGAGCAATTTGCTCTTGCTGAGCAAACTGGGTGTCATTGACTGTTCAGATGTTCTGCTTTGAGGCAAATTGTAGTCAATAACTCTGGAGTGGCTGTTCATATGCATAATTTGCTCCTTAGCAAGTGATAATTTGCTCAGAGGCAGCACTTTCACATGGACTTGTTCCAGAGTGAGGACAAATTGCTCCAGAAGGCAGGCACTTTACTCTAGAGCAAGTTGGATCAAGTGCATCCATGGGAAAAGTTCCACAAAGTCCGAATGGCTGCCAGATCAGATTCTGAGAGATCAATCTGCACATGCACAAAATGACCACAGCCGTTCTGCACATGTGCAAATGAGGGAAAAAATACAATCGATCCAATCAAACAGTGAGGTCAAAAATGGAAACTCGGAAGAATACTGATTTCAGCCCTAGATTGTGCCCCGAGTCTGCTTTTTCTACTCACAGCTCCTGCTCTCTCCAGACATGGAGTGTTTTCAGAGGTGATGATAGCCTGCATTTCCATGCTTTGGGATTGCAGGCTACTGTCATGTCTGAATGTGCCAGTGTTAGTGCTTAGCCAGGACTGTGACTCAGGAACATCCCTAGGTCACAGCTTGGGCTAAGCTGTCAACACTGTGTGGGGAACGGCTGCCCGACTGGTTGTAAAGGGTGCAGTTACAGATGATCAGCTGCTTTCCTCAAGGAGTTCCCCTTGGTTTCAGACACCATGGAGGCTGCCATGGCTGCTCAAAGCCAGGGGGTGGACCTCTGCATGGAGCACAGGGTGGGGCTGTGTGGACACACGGCAGTGTCTCCCCCCAGCCCAGCCACCCCCATGTTTGTTCTGTGGCCAGGCCAAATCCTGGCCAGAGTGACAGCTCCCACCACTGCCCAGAGAAGTCAGTGGCAGACTGTCACATCTGAAAACACCCACAGTTGCCTTACATGTCTTACACAAGGGATATTTACCCTCTGTCCAGCTTTGGGAGAAGAGTCCTTCTCATTCGTTTGTCTTAGTGACACAGAGCACCACAGGCAACAGACCGACTCCATTGCTCCACTGTCCTTCCAGGAGCTGTCTGTCCTTTCATGAAGGAGGTAGTGGCTGTGAGGGGGATTGGCTTTAGCCAGGGAGCTAGTCCACCCACCTACTAGGTTGCAGGAAGGCTACAGCTACAGTATCCACAACAGATAGCTGTCCAGCCTCTTTTGAAAGACAAAATTTGTATTTCTGATTTCTATTTTTTCAGTGCCAATTTTAGTGGGGGTTTTATATGTCAACAGTTTGGGAGTTTTTAATGGGGAAAATTAGTTGGGAAATGGGGAGCAATAACAAAATATTGTGGTATCCATGAGCTCCAGAGCATCAGGCCCCATACCCTCATCCCATCCTGGGCACTGGGCAGGGGGCATCCCACTCTATAGTGTCCTTCAGTCAACACAAAGATGCTGGTTCTGATCCCAGGCCCTAACAGCCTCATCATAATCTCTGTTCTGCTCAGGGTGACAGCTGGAAGTATTATTGGTGCCCACATGTATGAAGGGGAAGTAGCCAGATGAGCTCAGGTAACCTTTCTGTCACATCATGGACTTGGGCCCTGGGCAGACAGCAAATCTCTGGGCACCACCGCCCTGGTCTGGCTATTTTGCTTGTGACTCGGGAACATCCCCAGATCACAGCTCAGGCTAAGCATTAACACTGTCCAGGGAACGACCGTCTAACTGTGTATAAGCATGTGGTTATTGATGAACGGCCACTTTACCTACCCTTTTTGCCCTGTTTCTCTCCATCTCCATCTCTCTCCATTTCCACCCTCCACTTTACCCAGCTCTTCCTTGGACTCTCGTCTCCCTGTCCAAATACCAAGCCTCTTGCTCCTCTCCCGCTCCTGTCTGGGAGATGTCTCCATATTCAGTTCCCCAAGGCCTGCAGCTGCCCACTCTCACTGAACCTCATCCCCATCTCTTGCCTCTCGCCCTCCCACTTCCCCTTCTCCAGGTCACTCTAGAACCTCTGCTCTTCGAAAGCAGTCTTCATCCATGATTTTTTTTTTCTCACTTCCTTCAGCTACTAGCTCTCAATGAAACCTGTGGTACTGCTACTCCCCCTGCCCTCTCCTTTGCTGGCTTCACCTACTCAACACACACCAAAGGCCCCGATGGTATTGGCCTGCTCCTTGTCAAATCCTGCTAGTTCCAACTCCTTACCAACCCCCCTCTCACTCCTTCTCAATCCTTGAGGCCCCAGGACATAGCTATAAAATGTGCAACAGGTACAGCTGCACCGGGGCCCACAAACCTGTGGGGCCCACATGCATGTAGAATGCATATACATACACACACTGGTGTGGAGTGACCCAGCAGGGGAGTCATTACATCTTCTGCATGAGGGTATATTTTCACCTAACTATCCCCCTGTTGAGACCCATTCCATCTGCCTCTACTTCCCCCTCCACTTCCGTTAGCTCCCCAGGTCCACTTTTTTCTTTCTTCTTTGACACTTGGCTTACTTTCTTCCTCTCAGACAGTATTGTAACTCTTATTTATTTATTTATTAAATTTGTACCCCGCCCCTCCTAAAACACAGCTCGAGGCGGCTTCCAGTCATAAAATACAATTTAAAACAATCCAAACTACTAAAAATACCATATAAACATTTTAAAAACACATAAAACAGGGCCTGGGATATAAATTACTTGGGATAGAGGAATAAAAATCAACTACCCACCCCCCTCCCCAAAGGCCCGGGTGAACAACCAGGTCTTGCATTTTTGCTGAAATACTAACAGGCTTGGGGCCAGGCAGGCCTCCTCCAGTAGGGAATCCCAGAGACGCGGCCTAGCCACCAAGAATGCCCTCTCCATTGTGGCCCCCTGCTTAATACGGGGGACCTCCAAGAAGGCACCCCCGGCAGACGGAAGGAGCCGTTCCGGGGCGCGGAGGGCGAGGCGGTCCCTGAGGTATGAGGGGCCGAGGCCATGTAGGGCTTTGTAAATCAATACCAACACCTTGAATCTGGCTCGGTACGCTATCAACAACCAGTGCAGAGCCTGGAGCACTGGTGTTATGTGCTCCCGGTGACCCGTCCCTGAAAGGAGACGGGCCTCCGCATTCTGCACTAGCTGCAGCCTCTGAAACAAACACAAGGGAAGACCCACGTAGAGCGCGTTGCAATAGTCCAGCCTCGAGGTGACGAAGGCCAGGTCCAGACCAGAGATGAACGGACGCAACCTCTGCACCAGGTACAACTGGCGAAAGGCCGCCTTTGCGACTGCCTCCACCTGCCACTCTAGGTGGAGGTCTGCATCCAGCACCACCCCCAGACTCTGGACCTGTTGAGCTATAGGAGGGCGAACCCCCCCAATAAGGGGGGCCAACACCTCCCTCGCTCTCCCCACCACCATCACCTCCATCTTATCAGGGTTGAGCTTCAGTCTGCTCTGCCACATCCATTCCGCCACGGCCTCCAAACACTGGGATAGCAACGAGATAGCAGGGTCTGGATCCACTGAAAAAGAGAGGTACAGCTGAGTATCATCAGCATATTGGTGACAACACACCCCGAACCTCCTCACAACCTCCCCCAGAGGCTGCATATAAACGTTAAATAATAACGGAGACAGAATCGAACCCTGCAGAACACTGCATGATAAGGCGCGGGGGCAAGATGTCTCCTCCCCCAGCACCACCCACTGGCTTCTCCCCGAGAGGAATGAACAGAACCATTCAAGAACAGTCCCATCCAGTCTTATCCTTGGAGACTTCAACATCCATGTTGACATTCCTTCTGACCCTGCTACTTCCTACTTCCTATCTCTAACTTCTTCCATTGACCTCCACATCTGGACTCATTGCCCTACACACCACGATGGTCACTTCCTAGGCTAAATCATGTCCAAAAATTGTTCCATTCCTGACCTCTCCTTTTTTGGTCTCCCCATCTCTGACCAAAACTCTGCCTCCTTACATGTCTCCCACTCCCCTCCCTATCTTTGCTCAACCTCTCATTCCTTCCCTGACCTTCGGTCCATCAACCCCTACTCCAGAACTTTACTGCCTCTCTCTACCCCGTCTCATCTTTCTTCTCTTTCCTTTACATTGATTAATCGGTCTCTGCCATCAACATATCCCTTTCCTCTGCCTGTCCCTTCTTCCCTTCTCCCACCTTGAAGGAGAGAGAGGAATAGAACCAGTTGAAAAATGAGCCCCAGAAATTAAGGTAATAGAGTGAATTAAATCTGGTCAACAGTGTCAAAAATAGTAGAGAGATCAAGCAGGATGAGAATGGTACAGAGGCCCTTACTTGCATTTTCTTTTGATCTGCCTATGAGAAGGTCATTGGTGATTTTGATCTCTCTCCATCCCTATACATCCCCATTTATTCCCAACCCTTACTCACCCACATTACCTCTGCACATGACTTCATGACGCTGAACAGTGGCAGCTGGTGGGTTCCAAGGCTGGTAAGGCACAGGGTGGGGCCAGAAGTGGGAGGGGTCAGGCCAATGGTAGGCAGAACCTAGCCAACAGTAGGCAGAACCTAGCTAACAGTAGGCGGAGCCCTACACAACAAGGACAGCATCTCTCCTTTCGGGGCAACCCCGATCTATGACCCTCAATAATAGCAGAGGGCATTTGTTCAAATCTCAGCCTTATTAAGGCCAATTGGAGACCCCTTTTAAGATCTACTTGCAAATATGCAGACAATATCGTGTTATTGTCTCAAACAGAGATTGGGATTAAGAGGGCTTTAGACCAGTTGCAAGAGTACTGCCAAAGAAATGGGTTAAAATTAAATTTGATCAAGACAAGGATTCTCGTCTTGGGAAAGAGGAAAGTTCCTCCTAGCTGGAAGCTGAAAGTTGGTTCCATTGCTTCAGTTACATCTATGATTTATTTGGGAGTTGCCTTTAGCTCAAGAGGAACCTGGTCAGCTCATTTGAAAATGAGAGCTGAGAAAGCCCTGCAAGCATTTAGAACCTTGATAAGGGTCTTTAACATCTCCAAGGGGATATCGGTGTCAGATATCTTGACAGTTTATAAGGCCAAGATTCCCCCAATTCTGCTTTTTGGCATAGAGCTGGTTCCCTTCCCAGATACAACTGTGCTGGAGAGAGTACAGAACTTTTTTTTTAGGAGACTGCTCAAAGTAGGTCCAAGTGTCCTGGGGGCAGTTTTGAGGGTTGAAACAGGAATCCCATCTATCGCAATGCTTGCTAAAAGGTCCTATATACGATACTGGCTGACGGTGCTTAGCCAGGATGTGGAATCAACTATCCAACATTGTTTAAGAGAGGAGCTGTTATATAATGGGATTCGCTCCTATCCTTGGCTTCGAAATCTAGCCAGGTTGATCAGAGAAATGGGATTTTCCTTTGAATATTTTTCTGGGAAATCCCTTATTGGGATTAGGGAGGAGAGCTTTCAGAGACTAAAAGATATGTCTGACCAAGACGAGATGGCTAGAATTCGGGATTGGAAGGTGGCCCCCTATTTGGGTGAGTTTAAGACCTCCACAAACCAAGAAAGCTATTTGGATATATTGGTTAACTCGAATTTATTCAGGGCTTACACTCTCCTGCGCTTTCAACTTCTTGAGTTGACAGTGGTTGAGGGTAGATGGAAGAGGATACCTCTCCCTCAAAGATTATGCAGCTGTTATGAAAATGCAGTGGAAACTACCAAACATTTCCTCCTAGAATGTCCTTGGTATTCCTCCTTAAGGGTAGTATGGCTTGTTCCATATCTATCCTTGGGAAAGACCTTTGACTCTGAAGGATGTTATCTGGATTTTCTCAACCTTACAGAGAAGGAGGCTATTATAGCTCTGGCAACCTATGTGTTGCTGGCCTCCAAGAAAAGATCCATTATCAATGCTAGATTGAATAGTTACACAATATAGGAGTGCTTACTATGGTTAAAGCCTTTCTTATAGGGAAGTATAATAATTAAGGAAATAGCGATTAGGTGTATGCCTTGCTGCTATCGATTTATTTGGCAAGATATTGAATGCTTGTATTATCAATATGTGGCTATCTGACTGCACAAGATGTATGAAGTGGTGTGATAATAACTCTAATGATTTGTTATCGTAAGGTTCGGTTCGATGAAGGCCGAACTTAGGCTTAAGGGGGAAGGTTAGCTGGGATAACCCCTGTACAGTCTTAGGTAGTCTTAGTCCCATGCCTTCATTCGGTCCCTATAGGTCATAAGTTATTGTAGTCATATGATTATGGTCTAGATTTTACAGATCGGAAAGTTGCTACGGCTTACCCTGTTATACTGTATCATTGTATTATTTTATTTTGTTTGTTGTTATGGTTGTCTGTTTTGTTGTTGTTTTTGTATGGGCTATGGCGAGAGCTAGTGTCATGAATAAATTACATTACATTACATTACTTGCAAATATTTCTCCAGTCCACTCCACTATTAATATGTATATATAAAGGGGATAGGTGCGAAAAATGAACCGCAGCCAAATCAGTTTGTCATGCAATATCACAAATCCTGTGGTACAACTGCAATTTGTCTGCTTGGGAAAATAATCGAGTATTGTTGCAAACATAATAACCAAAGCCACTTGATCTTAAGGTATTACTCACAGTCAGGTCGCCCTCATCCAGTCCCTCACAGCTGCCAGACACTGGGTATTGGGTAAGCACTGAGACTGCTGGGTCTGGGTTGGATGTAAAACAGAGGTAGACTTGGGTGTCATCAGCATATTGATGACACCGCACCCCATACCATCTCACAACCTCCCCAAGTGGCTGCATATACACATTGAACAGGAGAGGGGACAAGATAGAACCTTGCGGGACACCACACGTGAGGTCTCGGGGTGATGAAGAACAATCCCCAAGCACCACACACTGAGTTCTTCTGGCCAGGAAAGAGCAGAACCACTCAAGAACAATCCCGTCCACCGCAGCTCATTCCCGCAGGTGAGTCACCAACATCTCATGATCAAAGGTATCAAAAGTAGTCGACAGATCTAACAGAATTAGCAGGGTCGAATGTCCAATTTGCGGTGGAGGTCATCGACTAAATCCACGAGTGCAGTCTCAGTGCCATAGCCCGGATGAAAGCTGGACTGCGAAGGATCCAGATAGCCAGTGCGGTAGCAATGCTCCCACAACTGCTGGACCAGAACCCACTCAATAATCTTCCCTAAAAAGGGAAGGTTAGAGACCGGCCGATAACTGGCAAGGTAGTCAATGTCGAGTGGTAGTTTTTTGAGCAGAGGCCTCCTTGAGGCAGCCTGGCACTCTGCCCTCCCAAAGGGAGGCACTGACCACCCCCAGCAGCAATGGCCCCAACGTCTCCCGGCTGGTCTTAACCAGCCAGGATGGGCATGGGGCCAAGTTGACAAAAGGTGGCCCAAACTGCCCCAAGAACATCCCCCGCCTCAGTGGGCACACCCACTGAAACTGATCCCACAAAACTGGACATGGCAGGGCTTCCATAACCTCTAGTTCACCCATTGTATTAAGTGCAGCATCAAAGTTGTGGAGAATCTGAGTGATCATATCCACAAAGTAATCAACAAACATGTCATAGCAGGTACTAGATGACTCCAGTTCCAGGCAGAGAGATGATGGACTGACCAACCCCCTCACCACCCAGAAAAGCTCCACTGGATGAGATTTAGCGGAGGCTATACGGGCAGCAAAAAAACTCCTTCTTTGCTGCCTTTACAGCCACAGAATAGGCAAGTAAACTGACTCTATGTCGCAGTCTGTCGACTTCAGCACGCAAGTGACGCTACCATCGCTCCAACTGCTGCCCCTCATGCTTCAACACCCTCAGGCCCTCGGTAAACCACGGCGGCCTGAGGACCTGTCACGAAGGGAGTGGACACTGCGGAGCCATCTGGACAATGGCCTCTGTCAGCAAAGTGTTCCATAAAGCCACGAGGTTATGAAGTGGGCAGCTGTCAAGATCAGAGGGTAACTCCCCAAGAACATTCCAGAACCTTTCAGGTTCCATTAGTCTCTGTGGGTGAACCATCTGAATAGATTCTACACCTCTCATGCACCAGGAGATGTGCTCACAGGAGGTAATGATCCGTCCGTGACAAGGGCTCTAATATAATTAATGGACAGCTTTTTAAGAGAGCAGAGCTGCTCAAATCTGGACATGGTCTTCTGGAGGCCAAACTGCGTTCTAGAAATAAGCACTGTATCATCCGCATACTCAAGATGAGAACCAAAGATGATAACAGGTTTGGTGGATGAAATTCTCCATCCAACATATGACCAACAATATAATTCATGAATATATTAAATAATAATGGAGCCAATATACACAGCCCTGCCTGACTCCTTTCTCAATAGGAATCGTAGGAGACACTTCACCCCTCAAACCCCATCTAACCTGGGCCTATGTCTTGCTGTAATAAGCAATCAACAATTAGAGCAAAGGGGCATCCAAACCCAGATGAAATAGTTTTCCTCACAAGAGTCCCCTATCCCCTATTGGCTGAGATGAAAGCTGATGCCAGGTCCACAAATGGCACATATAAAGCTCTTTTCTTTACCTTAACGTACTTATGAAACAAAAACTACATGGTGCGTAGTGGAATAACCTGATCTAAACCCTGCCTGGTGCTCATAGAGAAGATCCCACACCTTCACCCGCTCCATCAGGTGGCTCAATAGATGTCTCCCAAATATCTTTGCTAATATAGTGATCAAGTTTACATGCAGCTAGGAATCTCACATGCAGATAGGAATCTGGCCTAGTCCTAAAGTTTTTAAAAAATATCGGGATGATAGTACTCCCTTTCCAGGAGTCCGGCGTTGTGCAAGAATCAATAATGGCATTAAACCAACTAACTAATATCAGGATCCACCAGTCACAATTGGATAAACAAACTTCAGTTTGTACCCTATCTGGACCTGGAGCTTTACCTTTCCTCTGTGATGTTACCAATCCCAGCACCAAATCACTTGAAACCTGATAGGGAATCTCCAACGTCAAGGGAGGTTACTCAAGATTATCTACATCCAAAAATCTAGCTTGAGGGACCGAGTGGGTGGAAAAATACCCCACCCACTGATCAGCAAGAATATTGGCCTCCAAGTTGACATTGTACTTATTCATGCCCGTATTTACCAAAAGTCAAAACTTTTTGGATTTAATAGCTGCTGCAAATCTGCACACACACAATCTTCTTGTCCCACAGCAGATTTTAATATCCTTCTGTAAATCCCGAAAAATATTCTTATCCAGCAGGTCTCCTTTTTTAAGATCCTTAATTTTATTATTTAATTTTTTTTTTCTTCTCCAAACATTCTCTATCAAACCATTTCCCTCCTCTAGATACATTAGGGCTTGCAGACTGCTTTATCAGAGGGATGGTAAAAAAACAAATACAGAGAGTCAAACAATTCTTGGCAACACTGAATGACATCCTGGAAGTTAGAGGCAGACAATATTCTTTGCTTAATTCCAACCAGTTCCTCACTCTGGAACAAATTAGTTAGGCTCAGCAATAACTGCAAGTCCCAAACCAATTTCTTATTAACCAGAACTGGAATAAACCTTTCATCCAAAATGGGAAAGCTCATGTACCTTTGACTGTAGATATTAGTGTCATCAATGCCAGTTCTAAAAATTGACACGAGACAGTGGAAATCCACTACATCTACTCAAATGTCAGGCTCTATAATTATATAATCAATTGTACTAAGACCAGATCTCGAGATATATGTAAACTCACCAGCAGAAGCACTAGAAAATGCTCTGTTCATAGTTCTTAAATTAAGGGTATATAACAACAACTGTACTCTCAAACCAGCATTGTTGGTCCCAGCATCATCAAAAACCAGGCTTCTAATACCATAAATATCATTAATCAGCTGGGCTAGAAGTCTTCATAATTCTAGCACAAGCCACCAACCCGAGAATGAAGATCACCTACGATCACAGGTCTTGCCAAAGGAAATTCTGCTCTTAAGGACTCCAAATAAGCTGTAAAATGTTTCTAGGTTGAAGCAATTGACTCCTTCCTGGCACAAGGTGAAATAAACATCGACCAAAATCCATAGGGGAGCCAGGGGAATACTAATTCTACCATTAGGCAAACGTCCAAACTTTGAGGCAATTATCTTATCTAACCACCTACCCAGGTTTGGAAGCAATCAGGGTCAATAAACCTTTACAATTAACATTGGGGCCAAACTCAACTATGAAATTGCAGACCTATTATTGGTCATTTGTAACCTATCGCTAAAATCTGCTCCCATACCTGAGGATTGGAGGGTAGTGAATGCAATGCCAATATTTAAAAAGACCTCCACAGGTGATTTTGAAAACTACAGACAAACTATAGCCTGACATTGGTGCTGGGAAAACTGGTGGGAAAGGCTGTGAAAAAGATAATTATCAGTCATATAAACATGACATAATTGGGAAGAGTCAACTGAGGAAGAGCCTCTCTAATCTATAGGAAATTTTTGAGGGTGTAAATAAGCATGAGTGGGTGAGCTGGTCAATATAGTGTATCTGGATTTTCAGAGATTGATATGGTCTATTACAAGAGACTCTTGAGGAAACTAAACAGTAATGTGTCTGACCCCCGAGACAACCAGGGACCTGAAGGGGCAACCTTCGCACGCACACACACACTCACACGCTGGTGCACTATATTCCCTCAGGGACGTATAGTGGCATACAAGGGCAATAAGCCAAGCCGAAGATCATCATAGGGAGGTGGTGATAGTGCACACCCTGTAGCCACACACCCAAACACACACCTTCACTCTCACAAGTCCACAGGGAAGGGATGTGGGGGGACAGTGGGGAATGATAGGCAGGGGGAACCTTGGAGAAGGGAAAGGGTAGCACACACACACACACACACACACACACACACACACAGCAGAGGGATGCAGGTAGGAGGGGAAAAGGGACACCACACCCACACCACCAAACACCCTCACTCGCCCTACCCATGCAACCCACTCCACGCACCACTCTCACAGTACTCACGATCCACAGAACAGCACACAACACCCTCAGAATAATCCAACGCTTCCAGCAATACACACGCAGGGGCCAGTCTCACAGAAGATGCTCTGATCACCAGCACCACCAAGGAGACTGAGGATAGGGTCAGCGCGCCTGCGCAGACGCTCTGAGCACTGAGGTGCAGCTGGATGCGCTGTAGCGTGCTCCAGGGAGCGCTGGGGTAAGCGCTCAGATTGTTTGGGAGAGGCGTGTTGCACTGCGTCGGCACGCTCATGCTCCGCAGCGGCACTTCCAGTCGTGGCCTGGTCTCCCACTCCATCTAGCCCTGCCGGTAAGGTTTCCCCAGCGCCAGAAGGTGCATGCCACCCCAAACACCGCTGGCCCCTCAGGAATCCCCCCCTGCACCTCCTGAACCAGAGGTGCCTGATAGGAGGCAGTGTGCTATGTGAACACTGGAAAGGCAGAGGGAAGTAGGGCTGAAGCGAGGGGGGGAAATTCTCATGAATAATTTGTGAGAATCGAGAGGGGGGGCTGAGAACTCGGGTGTTCACCCCCCCTCGAGTTCTCACAGATTACTCAAGGGGTCAGGTTTGCAAGGGGTGGGCAGGTAGGGAGCAAAGGCAAGCCCCCTGGGCACCTCCGACCCCTGCCTGGCCTCCCCGCCTGGGGGGAACAGAAAGTTCAGGTGGGACCAGGAGCAATTTGGGGACCTAGCGTGGGTTAGGAATGGGTTTACTCACTGTCTGGGGGGGTCCTGATCCCCTGGCTGTGCTACGTTCTGTGCCACACCAGGCCTGTTCCCAGTTTTGCAGTTTAAAAGGAGACGAAGGAAAGCCTTGCGCATGCTCAAAATAGTTGCTTGGCTCTGGCTGTCTTTTTCAAAGTTGGTGCCCACAGTGCCGAGAAGCACTTCTGTGCATGCTTGGCCCTGCAGACACCATCTTTGTAAAGGGCTGAGCATGTGAAGAAGAGCTGTGCCAACTTTGAAAAAGGAAGCCAGGGCTGAGCAACTATTCTGAACGTGCTCATGGCTTTTTTCTTCTCCTTTTAAACTGCAAAGCTGGGAAGGGGTCCAGTGCGGGACCCCCCCGGATGGTGAGTAAACCCCAGCCTGACCCCTGCTAGGCCCCCAAGCCCCCACTCCTGGCCCCACCCAAACTTTCTCTTTCTCCCAGGTGGGGGCTGGAGATGCCCACAGGGTTTGCCTTTGCCCCCTACTCGCTTCTGGCTCGTGTGCCAGCCCCGCCCCCAGCCTGCAACCCTAGCCCCCAGCCGGCCCCTTCAAATTCCTGCCAGTTCTCGCGGGGAGATGAGATGAGAAAATCCCCCCTTCTCGTCGGGAACCAGCAAAAATTACAAGCTCAGTTTCAGCCCTAGTGTTGATGGCAGAGACAGCTGAATTAATGCAAAGGGAAGAGGAGACAGATGAGAATAGGAAGAGAGAGGAACAACGTTAAAGGATAGGAAACAATGGGTATTTTCAGACATTACGAGATCATGCTCAACCACAGTGAACCACACTCAACCCCGCGGCGGGGCCAAAGGGGCATGAACGTCTGTTCGGCGCGTGCCAGATGTTCAGCACGCTGAATACGCACATGGGGTCAATTTCAACCACGCTTCCCGGGCTAGCCGGGGGAATATCCCGGGAAGCGTGGTCAAACAGACCCCCACCGGGAACCAAGGAAAAGTAACGTCTGGACGCCAATCCCCGGGCGGAACCAAAGGAAATGAGCCTCAGCCGGGGACAAGGCATGCAGCGTCGCTGCCGGGCAACCAGCAACAACACAAACACCGGAGGGAGATTTAAAGCAAAATCAGCAGCAAGCAAGCGTGGCGGAATGGAGCGAGGAGGGAGGCGGAAGAGAGTGGAGGCAGAGACAGCGACAGTGGCGGGGCAGGAGGTGGAGGAGGTGGAGGCAGGGGCAGCGATGCAGGTGGAGGGGGCACAGGCGGAGGAGGGGGGCACA